>CM040914.1:10255206-10530206 GCA_023029165.1 Gobiocypris rarus | reverse complement strand
ATTGAGGCAAAGGTAGTAGTTCATAGTTAGTTAATAATGAGAATGTGACGCTTAATTAAAGTATGACCCAATATTTAATAAATATAAATAGCAGGGGCTGTGCAGAATTTTAATAAATGGGTTTTGGTGAGTGGAAAACTATTTACAATAAATTGCATTGGTCGTTTAAATGTATCATTTATATTATTATTCAGAAATAGTCCTTTCTATCTCAAAGCTGATACAATTAATAACGATACATTTATATGATGTATAAGTCTGACTGCTCTGAATGTACTTCATCAATAAAACACACTGTTGTTTTTATGACATATGCATGTAGGGTTCAGCCAGTCTTTGAAGCCAGGTTGCCTTTGAAGTTTGCATCTTCTATCATTCTCCTGTCATAAAAATATGTGAAAAATTCTTCACAGGATGTAAAAAAATCCTACATACAGTAGTTACAACCCAAGTGTTGCACAACCAAACCATAAATTCTATGACTTACGCATTTAATGCCTGCTTAAAAAAAGAAAGAAAAAAAAATGTCTCTTTACTTTTTACTTTTCTATGCCTTAAGATGTGCTATCTTGTTTTCTAGTATATGCTATAGTATATGCTAAGTATTCTAAGCTACTGCATTGTAAAGTTTGATATTTTCTAATGCAATTAGAGGCTTAGTGGCTTTGCTAAATGTTTAAATATAATTTGTCTTTAGTAGGAACAGTATATTTTTTATTGTTTTTCATTTCAAAATTATTTTAGTGAAATTAGCTTTATTTAAAATGGCTTTTTGGTGACATTGGGGGAGAGTGGGGTAAGATGAGACAGTGGTATACCAACTCCCTTTATCTTGCACTGTACACTTTTATTGTCATGTGACCATATATTTTGGAACTACTAATAATTTCTGCCACACTCTGAAAAGGAGAAGCACATGGAGTGGAAGGCACCCATTGACTTTAAAACTGTTTTTGGCTTGTCAAAGTACAATTTTACTGTTGCATCAAAGCAAATTTGTCCAGGTCTAAAATATTTATGTTCCTAATTGGAGATTTAGTAATGTATAAAACCATGGAAATCATTTAGCTAAATATTAGCCTGTATTGGTAGCTAGTTTAATCCAAAATGGTAGCTATGGGGCAAAGTGAGCCAAATGTTGTGGGGTAAATTGAGCCAGCATTTTAACTTAACCCCACCATAAGGCACTGTAAGTTAAGCTAAATCTCTGGTATCATTTCAATGTAATGTTACACAACTGATTTAGTTTATCATTTTATACGATGTACAAGTACAGCAAATGCGTATAAGACCCAGAAGATGCTTAATCATATATACTGTATCTTTCCACCTGCAGTCCATAATGGCCTAACATTCAGATTTTATTGTATTTTATTTGTATTTTTGCACTCAACAAACTCTATTTAGGCTGTATTTGGGAAGGTTATACAACTTTGGTGTTCAACATATTGTCTCAGAATTGCAAACAGTTAAAGATATTGAAATGCCCACTTCATTTGGTTGGTTTTATGTTGTTTAAATTAGATTTAAGAACAGAAATATGACAATTTGTAAAAGGAAATTTGATTATTGAAGTTTTTTTGAAAGAGGTAAATTATCTTTACAGTTTCACTTTGATTCAGATTCAATCAGATGATCCATTTACAACTTACCCACTGATTTACCCCTAATCTTGGCTGGGGTAAAATGAGCCACAGACACTTTTTTTTAAATCTTTTTTTTTAAATAAGAAGCCATATTTTTAGAACCCTTTGTTATAGGCTATATATATTCTGATCATTTATAATAATAGCAAACATCCTGAAAATACTTTAGATGCTTTCATTGCACTTCTGCCTTATTTTCTCTTATCTTGAGGACCACATAAGTATAATTTAAAAAAAAAAAGAAGAAAAAAAAGGCTCATCTTACCCCACTCCCCCTATGCTACTATAAAAGCGCTTGATGTTGTGGGATTTTTGGCTCCATTTATTGAGATGAAATCATCGTGTCAATCTCTTTGGTCTGCTCATGCTCTGTTGGATCTCAAGAGGACACATTTGACACTGGAGGACAAAGCGAAGAGACTTTAATGCTTATAAATGATGTGAGGTGAGGTGTTGTCAAAACTCAAGGTATGCAAGAGGCGCCATCTATTGGTGTGTTTACAAATGTAAACGCCATGATTTTTCATTCAAGTTCACGCCAGAGTCATATGGCTCTGGTTCACGCCCATACCCTTTTCTTCTTCTCCTCCGCTTTTTTCTTCTTCCGCGTTTCTGTTTCTTTGACTGTGCTATTTGTGAACTGTATATTTACAATAAAGTTTTTAATGCATTAGCATTTCTATTACATGCATTATTTATAATATGCCTACATATTCTTTGTAAATAAAACACAAACAAACACTTCATTTGATATAAAACTGCATTTCCCATCATGCATCAGCATTTATTTTTTAATGCATTTTTTTGTAAATAAAACGCAAACAAACACTTCTTTGAGTTTTGATAAAGTGGGAGTGTCATTTGATATAAACACTACATTTCCCATTTGATATAAACACTACATTTCCCATCATGCTTCAACGCGGATAAAACTAGCATCCACGTGTTTTTATTAATAGCGCGTGGTGCACGAGACACTTCAGAACACATCTCACATTTACTAAGCTTTATCTGCAGCATGGCATCTGAACTAGGTAATCTAACGTCTTTTTTTACTTTTTGCACGCTTCTGCTTACAAATCAAGTGCTTTTCGTTGTGTTTGTTTTTGAAGGGCGAATGTAATGCCGTCACAGCCTTTACTGGCATTAACTTAATAGTCAATATCAGGTTTAGAAAAGAGTTTGTAATTAATTCCTGTTCTGAACGCTGATCTGGTTTCTTGTAAAAAAAAAAAAAAAAAAAAGCACCATGGTAATACCATGCTTTACACAGTAACTTACCTTGATAATAATACCATATTTCAGTTTTACAGTACCATATCCACTTACCTGATGTACCATGGTCATCTTTAGACTATTTTAGTGTACCATCCATATTGCTGTGATGAAGCAGTTCTTTTTTGCATGAATTTCAGTGTCATGGTATGTGCCAGAGAGAGCGAGTACATTAACATTACTACGGTACTGCTACAGTACTTATTTATCAGGGTACTTATTAACTGTAGTACCATGGTATCAACATACTGTTACCCTCTGATTCTATCATTGCTACTTGACGTGAAGTCTGGATTTGTGCAGAAGTGATGCATGTAAATAATTTAAGTACAGCCCTGCTGCAGTTGTTAAAATATCAACAAAAAAATTGTATTGCACACAGTTTAGGGTTGTGTAATTGATTTGTGTAATTGATGGCCTCTTTCAGCATTGCTGAGTGTATCGGATAAGACCGGACTGGTGGAGTTTGCCAAGCGGCTGGTATCAGTGGGTCTGTCATTGGTGGCATCAGGAGGTACTGCCAAAACCCTCAGAGATGCTGGACTCACTGTCAGGTAAAACATACTTATAGTTGCTGTGATTACAAAATGTTGTTGATCAATTTATAAATAATAATACTTTTTTTCTTTCACAGGGATGTATCTGAGCTCACTGGATTTCCTGAGATGCTTGGAGGAAGAGTTAAGACCCTTCATCCCGCTGTCCATGGTGGCATTTTGGCTAGACAAACTCCCTCTGATAAGGCAGACCTGGATAAACTAGGCTTTAGTCTTGTCAGGTAATACTGTTTTTAGTAAGACAAAGATTCTAATGCTATCTGTGTTACAGTGGTAATAACATGGTACTTGTTTTTGCAAGTTCTGCTTTATAAAATTGAAATCCAGGTCATGGTATTTGATGAATGATAGTCATGTGCCACCAGAACGAGATTTAATCAGGTTTAGTGGTGCTAACATGCTTTCCATAGGTTTTTTGTTAGAAGTAGAGACTCAGCATTGGTAATCTAATCACTGATAATTCAAATAGTGCCGCTGTGGTGACTGTGACCAAAAGTCTTGATCTCACTGCCTCCATTTAGACGGGGTCACGTGAGCACTCTGAACTATGTATGGATAGTAATAATGCAATCAAGGCAGGTTATGCTTGTAGAAGTGTAGATGTGTTTGTTTACTGTAGCCAGTAAATCATTTTTAAATGATTGCTTCAAGAGAAAAAATAGTACCTAATGTTGATGTAAACTTGTGTTCTTCAAGAGTGGCTGTGTGCAACCTTTACCCGTTTGTGAAGACCGTTGCATCCCCCAGTGTGACCGTGGAAGACGCTGTTGAGCAGATTGACATCGGTCAGTGCAGTGTTCATTTTTCACAGGGTTTTAATTTATTTTAAATGGCTCATAACTGACCCTATTGGTATTTTCCTTGAATTGAATTCAACAATGCTATGCTTTTGTATGTTTAAGAATGTTATGAAATTTGATAATTTCCTATGTAAAGAAAACTTAAATGTTCTTTGGAGTAAATATAGAGTGTAATGTTATATGATGAGTGAGGTTTTTTGGTAACACTTTACAATAAGGTTGTATTAGTTAACATTAGTTAACGCATTATTTAACATAAACTAAACATGAACAACACCTCTGTTAAACATTAAATAATCTTTGTTAACGTTAGTTAATAAAAATACAGCTGTTCATGTTAGTTCACAGTGCATTAACTATTGTCAACAAGATTTTATTAATGCATTAGTAAATGTTGAAATTAACTTTAACAAAGATAAATAAATGCTTTATAAGTGCAGTTCATCATTAGTTAATGTTAACTAATGCATTAACTAATACAACCTTATTGTAAAGTGTTACCCTTTTTTTGTTGTTGTCTTGTTTCTTGTTTCAAGTACTTCAACTTACTAATTTTTTTTAATTTTCAATTTAGTTATTTTAGTACTTTAGTACTTCTATTATTTCAGTTCTTTGCTAAGGCAGCATTTAAAATGTTTATTTATTTATTTTTTCCCCAAGTTTGTTTTTCCATCTAATATTTATTTCATTTAAGTTTCATTTCATTTAACAAAAAAACATAAAAAAAAAAATATATATATATATTTAAAATTATGGTAGCATTTGTTGTATTTTTTTTTATTTTTATTATTTGTAACGTATTGAATTTCTGGGAATTTTCCTTGATTTTCATGAAAGTGACATGCCAAAAAAACAGGGGGTTTGGGGTAAAATGTTACACAGACATCTTTATCTTGGCAGCTTGTGTCAGATTCACCCTAATTTCACCATTATTCTCACAACCATATTTAGGTGGAGTGACTCTTCTTCGAGCGGCAGCTAAGAATCACTCCAGAGTCACTGTCGTCTGTGATCCGTCTGACTACGATGTTGTTGCCAAGGAAATGGAATCTTCCGGCAACCATGATACCTCAATGGAAACACGCAAAACTCTTGCACTCAAGGTAACGTGATCCTAACTGAGAGGAGATTTGATTAAGCTTTGACGACCCACTGACCAAAACTCGGAGAATCCCACCTGATGTGACCTGAACCTAGTGAACTCTGGAGAAGAAGAACTTTCACCACTAATAAAATGAATAGATTCAGAAAATACAATGATTTTAATGTAATACTGACCTTGATTACAGGCAAATAGCCATAGTTTTAATTTAGTTATTTAATTCCAATTGTAAATTAAGTACATTTATACACATGCTACGTTACTGAGTAGCTAATTGTATTGTAGTAATTGTATGTCTTATCTACTGTTTTATTTGTATAATATTAGTCACCCTTCTCTCTAGATATCTCTCTGCATCTGTCCTTGATTAAACCCATCGATCGGCTTAATGATTACTATTTTGAAAGACATTTACTCTATTTAAGTTATTGAAATGCCTTTGTGTGAATTTGTATTTGTAATATCTCAGGCCTTCACACACACCGCTCAGTATGACGAGGCCATCTCCGATTACTTCAGACGTAAATATAGTCGGGGAATTTCCCAGCTGCCTTTGCGATACGGAATGAATCCCCATCAAGCTCCTGCTCAGCTCTACACTATACGCCCAGCACTTCCACTTTCAGGTATACTTGATCGCTTATGTTACTACCAGACAAATATTCAAACACAAAAGTTATTATATTCATGTTTTTCTCCATTTCGGACTGTCTCAGTGCTGAATGGATCTCCAGGTTTCATTAACCTGTGTGACGCTCTGAACGCCTGGCAGCTGGTGAGAGAGTTGAAGAGAGCTCTTGGTTTGCCAGCCGCAACTTCATTTAAACACGTCAGCCCTGCAGGTATGGGCACAAACTTGCTTTCCAGATGTCAGGAAAGCTCACATCTTTGGGCCTGTTTACCCCTGGTATTAAGATGCGTTCTGGTTGATCACAAGTGAATGAGGGAGACACATTCCTGTTTACACCTGGTGTTTTAATCTGTCTCTTTTGTCCACTTTCAGCTACTTCTGTCTTGATTTCTTCTAAATCTGTTTACACCAGTATTTGGCGTCACTTGTGATCCGATTGACCTAAATGCATCTTAATACCAGGAGCAAACATAGAGTTTCAGAAAAGATCTGACCAAGTTTCACATTTCAGGAGCTGCAGTTGGCGTCCCATTGAGTGAAGACGAGGCCAAGGTGTGTATGGTGAATGACATGCTCCAGGACCTCACTCCTCTTTCCACGGCGTACGCCAGAGCCAGAGGTGAAACATCTCTCCATGTTTTTCCACACTTCATTTTCAAACCAGAAGAATTAATTGTCAGGCATTAATCTCCCGTGTTTTGCATGTTAAAGCCTAAAAGTATGGAAAATTCTGAAAAATTTCTTCTTCTAGGTTCTGACAGGATGTCCTCCTTTGGAGATTTCATTGCTTTATCTGATGTTTGTGACGTCCCGACTGCCAAAATCATCTCCAGAGAGGTGTGTGAGAGAGAAACAAATAACTTTGTCATTCATCACTAAGTGTTACATCTAATATATTCACAAAGCATTAGCCTCTTATTTCAAAAATACATGATGCATTCATTGTATATATGTTATACACAACTTTGACCATTTTTATTTAAGGTGTCGGATGGGATCGTTGCTCCTGGTTATGATGAGGAAGCACTGCGAATTCTCTCAAAAAAGAAGAATGGAAACTATTGTGTCCTTCGGGTAAATCATGCTTGTTCATTGATTTAAAGAGACAGAAGAATAATCTTCAGACTATTATTGGACTATGTTAAACAAATTTGCTTCACCTTTTTGTTAGTAGAGCATTTTTGTTCAAAACAGCCCTTACTAAAAAGAAACTGCTGCTTTTTTGGGGGTATAGTGATGCTGTACCATGGTACTTTAATATATACTTTATGTAAAGTTGTGGTAACTGTTCAGGACCTACCGATGAAACTGCAAACTATTCTTCAGTAAATTGTCTCTGTTTAAATAAACATCTTGACTCCTGGTCTTTCAAACATATTTGCTCCCTGGGTCCTGAACTGTTTAGGACCCAAGACCAGTAGTGAAGACTGAAGACCAAGAGTCAAGAGTACAATTAATCAAAGATACATTTACTGAAGAATAGTTTGCAGTTTCATCATCAGATGCCAGCTCCCTCTACAAGCTTTTCGTACATACAATACGCTGTTAATACTCTGTCAAAAACTGTTAATACTCGCCTGAAATTATAACCGCATTCCCCTGACAGTAATATGCAGATTATCCTGGGTGAAAAGTCTACGTATACTAATTTCAGTAATACACTAGGGTTCAAAAGAATAGGTTGGTAATATTTTAAGGTTTTAGTCTCCTATGCTCACCAAGGCTGCATTTATTTGACTTAAAAATTCTGTAAAAGCAGTAATATTGTGAAATAATATTTTTGTTGAAACAGTGATGCATTGTTTTCAGGATTCAAAAGAATAGTATTTATTTGAAATAGATTTTTGGTGAAAAGAATAGTGCATGTTACATCGTGAAGGCTTTGAATGTCCTGTTCTATTAGATGGATCCTGACTATGAGCCTGATGAAGAGGAGGTGAGGGTGCTGTTTGGTTTGTACCTCAAACAGAAGAGGAATGGAGCCGTCATTGATAAAGAGCTCTTCAGCAACATTGTGTCAAAGGCCAAGGTGACAAACTCCATTAATGCTGTTATGTTTGAGGAAATTCTGATTTAGGTTGCACTTTATTTTACAGTGCGTGTACTTGCCTAAGAAAATACTGGGTAAATATTAGGGCTGCAATAACTAATTGATTAAATGCTAATTATCAATAATGAAAATGATCGATAATGGTCATTGCTCATTTCTATTTCGATCTCATTACGCATTTCTATTGACAAAATGTGCATCAGATGCAGGAAAGGTACATGATTCACTCGACCAAAACCTGAGAATTGTTTATTTTAATCTTCAAGCGAATGCATTAGTGTTTAACATACCCTGTCATGCACTGACAGATGTGTGTGTGTGCATCTGCATCCTCAGCGCATAACATAAATTGGACTGATCTATAGTGGTTGCAATAGTTATATCCTCATCTGTAAATGCTACTAATTCATGTGCGTATTTCCATTTTGCAGAAAAGCAAGCGCGTCCTGACAGTCTGTTTCACTGCACGAGCGCCGGCGCATCAAACAGACAGAACGCAGTCTATTGGGACACAATTAATATTCAGCGCAAAAACGTTCTTTTAGCTGAAATATGCTGCTGGATGCCAAATTTAGGTTTAAAAGTCAAAATTTAATTCAAGTATTTTATGAGAGTAGTAACTGTAAAGGGATAACAGCGTGTAATTTGAATATATCTAAGACGTGTGTGTTCATTCTCGTTCCTGCAGAACATTCCTCTAATCTGCTAACACTGAGGGTTTTCCCCATTTAACAACATTTTAATTTGGGGATTTTAACCTCTTTTGCTTAGTAACTTTTTTAAAACTTTGTTTTACATAATGTATCGCACAAACATACCCCTATGAAAATAAACCATGGTTTTATTATAGTAAAACCATGTTTTTGCCGTATTGATTACCATTTGTATAACCACAAACACCATATAGTTAAACTATGGATTTGGAGCAAAACGATGATTAATTTGTGGTTACCATTAAATAACTAGCCTACAATAACCCTGTTAATTATTTATTATTTTTTGTTTGTTGTAAAACCATGGTTAATTGGTAATGTAATGGTAGATATATTAACTATGTGTGTTTTCATAGCACTCAGCTAACACATTTGTTTGAAGGACAGCAATGGGCAGGATGGGGGAATAGTGTTTGCCAATAAAATAAAAGTTTTTTAAAGTTTTTTTATCCGATTAATCAGGAAAAAAAGTAATGGCCAACTAACCGATTATCAAAATAATCTTAAGTTGCAGCCCTAGTAATTATAAGGTAACTACAGAGGTTATGTTTAGGGGTAAGTTGAGGGTTAGTACCTAGTTATTACCCAGTTATTGTAATTACTCCAAGTACATTATTTAACAGTCCTGTTCCCCATGTACATATAAAGTGCTACCCTGGTTTTAATCAGGTAAATTGACTTTTTTGCAATATTTAATAGATTTTGTTTAACACAATATTATACAAATAACTTAAATATAACACTAAACATTATTCTGTTGTAAATGTTTCTCATTGTTTTATCCATTGGGATTTTATTTGTCTGGAAGGAAAGCTATGATATTATTTAAGACAGATAATGTGGTTTTGATCTCTTTGCAGCTCTCTGAGAGTGCTCTTCGAGACCTCATTGTAGCCAGTATCGCAGTGAAGTACACTCAGTCCAACTCTGTGTGTTATGCAAAGGATGGTCAGGTAACCAACAAAAAAAATGCAAATGCCATTTTGAAAAATGTAATGTAAATGTATAAACATTTAATCATTAATATGGTGTGTTTTTGTTAGGTGATTGGCATTGGTGCTGGGCAGCAGTCTCGTATCCACTGCACTCGGCTGGCTGGAGACAAGGCTGATAACTGGTGGCTCAGGCACCATCCCAGAGTGCTCAAAATGAAATTCCGCAGCGGAGTTAAGCGTGCAGAGATGGCTAATGCCATTGATCAGTATGTCAGCGGAACAATTGGAGAGGTATACTGTCCATAAATCTTAGTCATTTGCACTATGCATACATTTGCCAGCCTAATTAGTCAGATATTTGGCTGTTTTGAGAGAATTTTAATCAGTCAACAACCTTACTTGTCCAGAACTTTCATAAAGAATGCAAATTTTCTTTTCAAATAATTGTGAAATTTGAAGTTAATGTGTAAAAGAAGTGTTCTTTTTTTTCTGTTATTTTATGATCATTTGGGATCATTGGGGTCTCACGAAAGCTGTCAAGAACAGTAATTTCACCCCATATTATGAAATATAAAGACAGTGACAGAATATGGAAGGAAATATGCCTAATTGCTTATTTATTTATAGTTTTATTTCATGTAATGTTTTGGGTGAAGTGACATTTGCATTTTGTTTATTATTATTATTATTATTATTAATTTTATTTTTAATTTTTATTATTATTATTACACTGTCACGCAACTTATAATGGGCATCAGAAACAACCACTGAAAAGGAGAATCTTTGAAGTTGCGGTCAGTGATAGAAATGCTGTTATTGCCCGGTTTCACAGAAAAGGCTTCCCAAACTAAAATGCATGTTTGAGCTGCTTTAACTGAAAGCTACTCACACTGACATGTCTTAAAATATGTCTGTGCCATTGTTTTGTCAGATGATAAAGAAGAACACCAGTAATGTTTTTGTTTTAAGGCATGTTTATGAAAGCTGCTTAAATGTCCTAGTTTAACTAAGACCTACTCCTGGCTTAAACTAAGCCCTGTCCGTGAAACCAGGCCCATGTGTCACAGTATTTCGTCAGGTGGAGGTTTTCTGATGACAATTTTTTTTTCGTACGTCAGGGCCCAGATATGGAGGTTTGGAAGGCTCTGTTTGAGGAGATTCCTGAGCCTCTGTCAGAGGTGGAGAAGAAGAACTGGATCAGTTCTCTGCATGCTGTGGCCCTCAGCTCTGATGCTTTCTTCCCCTTCCGGGACAATGTGGACCGTGCCAAACGGGTAAATACCCTCTCCTGGTTACCAAGTTTAAATGATTGTTTCCTTATTCATGTTCCTCATTTATCCATGCAGTCTTATGCACACTTATATACTTGTATAATATAGCAACAAGCCATTTTTTTGATGACATTTATACTTAAGATTAGGGATGCACCGAAATAAAAATTCTTGGCCGAAACCGAAAACCGAAAAAGAGGAAACCAAAGCCGAAAACCGAAACACCGAAATAAATTATGCCAATTATTAGTACCATTGCATTTATGGCTATTACTGTGTAACTTTACTACAAATCAAGGCATTGCAAGTGCATAAATTAATAATAAAATTTTCAAATAATAAATCAACTACAAATTATGCAAATATTTATTTAGCACATTGCAACAATTCACAGTATAAAATAAAATTCGAATTAATTTTTTTTAACTTGACCTCACTCATGTGTACATTAAATAATAATGTACAGGCCTACTGGCCTGCAGAAAGGTACAGCAATTTAATAAAGTAATCAAACATAAAATAACTGCATATTTAACTGTTTAAATTAAAGATTAATCCTTATTAAACTTACAAAAGCTATTTAATCAAGGGCAGTGAGTGATGTCATTGTCTTTTGTTGAAATTAAACAGACCGCAGTAAAGGCTACTGCTCCTTTAAGACCTGATCCACCGAAATGCGTCGTCTTTCTCACTGTATAAAGTTCACTTAAGGCATATACAGACTATGTCTGCAAGGAGACTCATCAAGATGGACATGTTGACATACTTTTTGTGTGAGTTTGTCCGTTTAAACGCAAGACTTGAAAGATAACTCAATATTTCCGCGCTGTGAGATGAGTGCGCGCTTTCGGATGAGTGCACAGATACAAATCTTCACACAGCGCGCGAGTTCTCATTCACTTCTTCTGGCACTACACTCGGTGATAATGGCGAAAACGACTGGTCATATTCGAACATATGGCAGCACTCGCATGCATTGAACAAAGTTTACTAAGAGAGACCGTTTGCCCACGTGTTTCTTTTATGATCGCTGTTGTTGTAGTGTATCACTGAGGAGCCAGCACGTGTATCCATCAACAGAAACATAAACATAAACAAAGCATTATTTTCAAATTAAAACCCATAGATACGTCATCAGATGTGAGATGAACCACATACGTCCACACCTTAGACATTTTGCTTGCTGAGACCGTTTAGACAAGCACAGGTCGTGGTTTCAGTTTGCGTCATCATAACATTTCGGCCGTATTGTTTCGGTGATAAAAGTCTTTCGGCCGAAAACCGAAAATGCTCTTTTGGGCTATTTTCGGGCGAAAATTTTTGATGGCCGAATATTCGGTGCATCCCTACTTAAGATGGCTTATGAACTGCATATAAAAGTGACAATTTTCTATGTGTGTATGGTTTTAGAGTGGTGTGGAGTATATTGCCGCCCCCTCTGGCTCTACTGCTGATGAGGTGGTCATCAGTGCCTGCAATGAGCTGGGTATTAGCCTGGTGCACACCAACATCCGTCTCTTCCATCACTGAAAAATGACACAAAACATCCAGTTGAATACAAATCCAACTAGTATCACTGTTACAAAAATGTAGGGTTTCTTTCTTTTTATTCAGATTTGCTATCCATGTGTCATAACTTAGCCCAATAGCTAATTGCTTGTCTTTCCACTTTAACTCAGTAGTTTAAATATTAGAAAAAATTATTTTTACCTTAAACCTAAAGCCAACATTTTCTTTCTGCTAAATATTTTGAACATTCTTCATACATTACTTCTTTAAACCGATATGCAAAGAATTAGATCCACTCCTGTTCATTTTATTATAATAACGTTTTCTTTGCATAATTTCTGCCATACTATCCCTGTATTTTTTTTTTCAACATTTGCGATATGAAATTGTCTCCATACACTTCCTGATGCGTTTCATTGTGCTACATTTAATGTCTTGTGTGCATTTCAAAATAAAAACACATCAAACACAATAGGGTTTATTTGCATTTATTGACACATTTTGTTTTTTGCAAGGTTTACTTCCAAAATCTTGTTCCAAAAGATTTTGCTTTGAGTGAAATTTTATAAATATAATTTGTCATGTTTTGCAATATCCAAAAAAGTGGATTTAACAATAGTGAGTGAATACTGTTGACAGTGTGACATAGTCAATGCACAAAAAAAACATTCTATACAACCAAACACTTCTGAATGAAGGGGATAAATAGCCAAAGATTTTAGCAAATTATCTAAAAATCGAAAAACAGTGCTGACTCTAAATAATCAGTGAGCCATGTGAAAAAAACAAAAACAAATTGAGACTTGATTTTTGGTACCTCATGTACCCCAGTGGTGCTCTAACATTCTTATAAAACAGTGCCTCCTGGTTGCCCATATCAGTTAATAAAGGCTGAAATCCTTTGAAAATACTGGTAAGGTAGTTTAATTGCCCTATCAATGCATAAAGGCTGAAATTCGTTAATGTGTGTGTGTTAGACATGTGCCGATATTCGGTGATGCGATATATCACGATAATGAATATGCACAATATTGTTATTGTAGGCACTTCGAAATAATAATATATTTTTTAACAAATAAATGATTTTATAATGCATTAAAGAATACTTTGCCCATCAACCTTATAAAATGCTCAACACCGCTGTATTCTGCGTCTAAGGGACAAGCGCTCAGATGTAAATAAGCCCTAAGTGCATGAGAAGCACGTGGCTGAACGAGTGAAGGAGACGCACACGCTGAATGAAGTGCAGTTCACTCTCTGACAGCAGAGGGCGCTGATGGAACTGCAGAATGCAGCGGTTACCCCGGAAACCCCTCAAACAAAGCAATTGCGCTAGTGAAGTTTTTCAAATGCTCCAAACAGCCATTCATTTTTAGTAATTTCAATGTTGTTCATCACAGCACCAAATACTTAATACTTAAAGACTTAACAGGCTATTTATTTTCAAACTTAAACATTTGTATATTTTAAATTTGGACTACAGCATGCCCTAATGATTAGACATTTTCTGATTATTTGTTATTGTTCAGTAAAACTTTGAGACATAAGGCTTCATTAGTTAACATGTTAATTCATTATTACCAAACAGTTGTATTTCTTAACTAACTTTAAAAAAAAACTTTCTGTAACAAATGTAGTTGCTCAATCTTAGTTAATGCATTAAATAATGAGACCTTATTGTAACGTGTTACCTGTTGTTCTTTATAGCCTAATTCTTTTGCACTTAAAATTTAACTTTTATATATTTTTGGTGCATTGTATTATTGTATTTAAACATTCAGAGTTATTTTTGTTATTACAAAAAGAGTTCTTAAACCTGTTATACTATTACAACACTTTTTTTGCAACTTATTTCAATATCGTGATAATACCGTATACCGTGATAAAAGCTTCAGCAATTAACTGCAACATGAAAAATTGATACCGGCACATGCCTAGTGTGTGTGTGTGTGTGTAAATTTAATTGAACTACAAATCTGCATAAAAATTAAAATAAAATAAAAAACCTTCACGTATTAACAAGGAAAGTGTTCTTTCCCATTATAGTTTTGGTATCAACAAGTAGATAGTATTAACATGTCAATGGGGAATATCTTGTTTTAATATTGCAATTTTTGTTTAATTTAATGTATAAACCACACTTGCAAACACAAAAGTAAAAGCCTATCAGATTCCTCAACGTATCAGCAGCCAAAGGCTGTGACTGATGCATCACAACAGACACTGTGTAAAGCAGCAGCTGAACGGATGTGAAACGAACAAGGAGGCTTTAAGGCAGTATGATTAGTACGTTCTCATTTGTCCCAAGTGAAATGTTGCATAATGGAGGTCATAGTGCAGAAAGGTTTCACTCTTGGGTTTTTGGATTAGTCATAGCATCTGCAAGAAGGTCAGGTCGGAGACATTCGATGGGGCATTGAATGTTCTGGAAGAACAAAATGGAAATGTGTTATACAGTGAAAACCAGGACTGTTTATATGCATATAAATTCAAATATTTATGAACCTTGGCAATGCATGGTTCAATGCACATTTACTAAAAATATAATGGGTACATTCCCATCTTGAAAAAGCCTTGACTAGCTTAATAAGGTTGCTATTTTTGTGGCCATTTGAAATGTTTAAATGAATGAAGGCAGACACCCACCACCCTCTGGCCAGTGTTTAAGAGGACGGGTCTCAGCAGATCAGAGCTTATCTCAGCACCAGGCCTTCTGCATTTCTCACAGCGCCAACCCTAAGAGCAACACATACACAATGCATATAACCAGACTCAAGCATATGAATTTGAAGCACCTCTTTGAACTCTCATTTTAATTAAAACATTTAGAAAAGTTCTTTCTATAATTAGTCCATGGATGTGAAAGTCATACACCAAGAATGGCATGAAGTAAATTATGGGATCATTATCATTTTAGGGTGAACTATTCCTTTAAATTGTGTGTTCATACCTGCTGTCCTCCATAGCACGTGCAAGTGCAGATGGCTCCCAAGTATTCCTTCTGCCACTGGTTTCCGACCTGGTACATCTTTCCATCATCGTAACATGTGGACTCATCTATAACGAAATAGAAGAAATTTTTATTCCACTGCTTGGAACTGTAGTAACATGACTACATGGTCTCTTAAGAAGAAGGACTTACGCGGTTCACACTTGAACTCTCCTTTACCATTGCCCAGGCAAGTGCAGCTCATCAAGTGACCGTTTTCTGCCCGTCGCTCCCACTTTTCACCAATGCGGTAGTTGTTTCCACTGTCGTGACACCATTCTGTGTAAGAACAGGCATTCTGAGTGCATGCTCTTGATAGACTGGATAAAATCCATAATTTCAGCTTCAGGTGTTAAATTACTCACTGGAAGAGTCACATCTGAAATGTCCACTTCCCAGGCCAAGACATCTGCACCAGAGTTTGAAGCCAGTCTCAGACATGCGCTCCCATTCCTCTCCAACGTCATGGGAAGTGGCTGTGAAGGTGTCATAACATGAGTCCTTGCTGGATGAAGCATCTGGAACTGTTGGTTTTATAGGGAATGAAATAAAGAAACATTAAGGCATAAGCATGTGCATTTTCAAACTTCCAACAAAGTTCATAGATCCTTTCTCGACCTGTGTTTCCAGCGGTGACGATTTCCTCCAATATTTTGTGTTTCAGGGCTCCTTTCAAGGCCTCCACAATGACATTATAAGAGGCACCAGAGGTGAGACCAATCAGGGTGGCGCTTGTGGACGTTCCTGGGACACGCATCTGCAAAACAAGAAACGGTCAATCTTAAGAACAAAGGTAAGGTGATAAAGAAATTCTGGGACCTTCCTGTTCATCCTTTCTAGGTCCTTACCTGGAACATCTTCTCATCTTCATGGGTAATGGGCTGACAGGACACTAGGTAACTAGAACTCTGCTGGAAGGGCTGCCATGTGATGGTGGTCTGGGTCTGGGCTTCCTGCGGTCTTCCTGTCTTGTCCTCTGAAAAACCAAAAGGATGGCCATCGCCAGGCCTTTCACTAACCTGAATAATCTGAGGTACACGACCCCCATCAGGTCCCACCTTGGGGATGTATACTAAGGTCTCCCCAACTTGAGGCACATAAGGCTGGGGTCGGGGTTGGTTAGGTTGAGTGACTGGTTGACGATGTTGAGGCTGGTAGTTTCTGTTGGGTTGATTGGGCTGATTATTGAATTCTGTGTACTCCACGTGCTGCCCATGTGCATCAGGTGATTCGTGCCCAGTAGGACCCACTACATGAACTCTGTTGTCAGGCTCTGGCACATCCAGCTTGTCTGGGCCACCATGGGTAGGCAGGCTGGGCAGTTCAGAAGTCAGCTCTGGGCGGGAAAAAGGTGTTAAAAGCAAAGCAGCAGGTAAAGAGGCAGCCAGAGTTGCATCTACAAGCCTGTAAGGCATTGAAAGTCCAGTCAAGTTATGCTTGCTGACATAACTTTAAAGGGGGGTGGGTCCAAGTATTTTCTCAAACCAATGTTTTGCAATTAAACAGTGAGGAGGAAGTGCATGATATGATTATTACAACCAATTGAGTCTAAATATCAAAACAGATACTTTGCATCACGTTTGATTTGGATATGATATAAGGCTAAGATTCAGTCCAAAGAATACACTTCTCCTTAGAGTGAAAATATTGGTGAAAGTGAGATAAAATATACATTATGGACCAGTCTTTTAAACACTGATCAAGGTTTTTGATCATAGTTGTCCACTGAGTGAACACTTCGCTTGAATCAACAAGGTAGTGATAAGCTAGCAAGTGTGTCAATTAAGCAACGATAAATGCAATTTAGCTTCATTTTGCATTTCAATTCTAAATGCATTTCATTTAGCAAGCTAAGCACTGCAACTAAGAAAAACGATGGCTTAGCCAACTATCTTTTACTAGTAAAAGGCAAGCGAGTGCAATATCAAAGCTTTTATTTGGCTAGTTTAACAAAATGTGCTGTACCGTTCATCAACAAAGCATAATGGAGTACACCTAATTTGTATCAATATGTGCATTAACAATTTACATTTTTCAGTAAGCAGACATTTTTATCCAAAGCAACTTACAAATGAGGCAAATCAATGTTTTTGTATGAGCAATTACTTACGAGTTGTAGCCGTGCCAACCAGTGGTCCACTCCTCTGGGCATTCATTAGGGCAATGATCTTAATGATGTATTCGGTGCCTGGTTTCAGACCTGTGATTAAGATATGATAATATGGTTACACAGCGAATTATGAATTTTGTTTTCTAACATTTATGTATACCACATGTGGGTATAACGTGATGCAGTCTGGGTCTTACCAGTGATGGTGGCATAGTTCTGACCAGCGGTAGGACGTGGTAAAAGCTCACGAGGTGCACCACCTGATTCTTCGTAAGTGATGTAATATCCTGTAATTTGTGTTGGAGGGGCTTGCCAAGTAAACGACATGGAATTGGGGGTCAGGGAGGTGAACTGAAGGTTGGTAGGAGACTGAACAGCTGGCTGAGCTGTGACGATACAGGGCAAAAAAAAAAAGTTCATGAGGTAAATGTCAATCAATTTATTTGAGACTTCACGCATTAGCATTACTACAGTGTATTACTCTTTCCACATGGGCAAATTTGCTTTATTGTACCTGTGGACACAGTCATTGTGAATGGAGGGCTTCGGCTGTTTCCGTTCAGTGTGTATATGTTGACCACATACATGACACCTGGCTGCAAACCTGAAGTATAAAATCAAATTATTTCAATAAACAGCAATATTCCCAAACATGGTAAAAAAAAAGTTCTGAAACCATTTTTGAGTTTATTCAAACAAATCAGGATGTAACATTTACCAAAAGCACCATGTTAACCCTAGATTTTG
Organism: Gobiocypris rarus; assembly: GCA_023029165.1. Lineage (NCBI taxonomy): Eukaryota > Metazoa > Chordata > Actinopteri > Cypriniformes > Gobionidae > Gobiocypris > Gobiocypris rarus. The sequence continues at coordinate 10,511,871 of CM040914.1, read as the reverse complement.
GACACTACCATAATGGTAATGTCATGGTATTCTTTGAAGTAACTTACCAGAAGAAGTTCATAGTTCCAGGTTTAGTTTACTCATTGAGTTGACAGTGGTTAACGATAATTGTTGAAACTGATGGGTTATAAAGTGTTACTTGGATTATGTACAGTAGCTCACCGTTGACAACATAGATTCGTTGGTCAGAAGGAATAGTTTTTCTGATGGTGGGGTACGCTCCATTTTTGGGTGTCGCTTCAATAAGGAAACCTGACATTGGCTCATTATTGACGACGCGCCATGTAAGAGTGAATGAGGTGTCTTTCACTTCAGTGATACGGACTCTGCGAGGGGGGGTTATATCTGTGGAGCCAAAGAGATTATAGCTTCCATTTAATACAGGATGCTGATACTAAAAATCATTTTTCTGCATATTATAGGAAACCCACTTACTGTCTGCGGTGGTACATTCTCCAGTGAGAGGAGAACTGCTCTCTGAACCCCTCAGTGCGTAGACATGTACATCATAAGCAGTGGCCACCTGAAAGTAAACATCAGATATATAGGATTAAGATGGATTAGTCATTATTATTTGGTTAAACATAGCAAATGCTTAGATTAACATTGTCCCTGGACTCGACTACTTTTTTTAAATGTATTTGTAAAGTGCAAGAAGGTAGACATACCATAAGCCCGGGCACTAAGACTTGTGTAGAGTCAGGTGAAACATTCATTTCTTTGGCTGCGGAATACTGGTTCTTCGGGGAGACCATGACACGGTAGCCAGAAAGTCTGCCACTGGGTGCCTGCCATGCCACAATAAAGGAAGATGGACTGATGTCGAAAAACTGGATATTGGTTGGAGCAGGAACAGCTGAGAAAGGTGAAAGGACAAAAATCAGGTCAGATCCCCTATAACACTCAACCTCATTAGCTGACTAGCTTGAAAAGCTATGCTGAATTGCAATATGCCATACCAGTTGGCTGCGTCTCCTCATGGGAAGTGTGCTGATTTCCCTCAAGGGTACGGACTGGGTTACGTCCTTTCATGGGAATGACTTTAACAGTATATATGGTTCCTGGGCGCAGACCCTGGAGAACCACACTGCTATCCCGACCACTTAAGGCTGGTTGGTACTCTCGTTCTCCCTCCTCTGGACTAGAGTACAGAACCCTGTAGGAGGTCACTCCTGGAATCCTTGGAACATCCCATGTCACAAGCATGGAGGTGGAGCCCACATCAGAGAAGGTCAGATCTCTTGGATGCAGCAAATTTGCTAGAGATTTGAAAGAGGAGCATTAAGGGAGTATTTATAGGGTGGTTTGCCATAGTTGCTGGAAGGATGCTAGTTCGAGTCCCGAAAAGAACAAGCCATGAACCATTGACCCCTTGAGCAAGACACCTAATTCCAGCCATCCTGAACTATGATTTCAAATGTCAAAAAGTGCAGTAGGTTAAAAGATATAAAAACACTAACCTGTTGTAGCTTTCTGGACCACTGGGGTGCTCTCTCCTTCCTGGCTGACAGCAATCACATTAATTGTATACTCCACTGTGGGTACCAAGCCTTTGATGGTCATTTCAGTACGCTCTAAAAAGGCAGAAACAGAATAGTTGTTATACCAAGTCCAAGTACTGAACTATTTCTTCTTGGTCAGCTTCAAGGTTGAAAAATTTATAAAAGGTTAAAGAGTGAGAGATGTCTCACCAGGGCCAACCAGCTCAGAGAATGTAGGACTTCTCCCACCCTTGGGCGTCCCTGTTACTCTATACCCTGTGATGGGACCTCTAGCTGGGCTCCAGCGGACAGTCAAGGTATTGTCTTGAATATCTGTAACATCTAAATCTGATGGGGATGGAACACCTGAGAATGGAGAAAAGTAAAGGCAATACAGTCACATGAAAGTTGTGGTAAGCTAATGGTCAGAAACCATAATAAATAGAAATTACATGAGCACTTACTTCCACCTGCAGTCCTGTGTGTGATGATGACTGGTGTGCTTGAAGCTGGGCTGTCCCCTCTGCCTGTCACAGCATACAGCGTGATGGTGTAATCGGTGTCCGGCCGCAGGCCCTGGATGATAGCAGTGGACTGTGTTCCTGGAACAGTGAACTCTCTGGGTTCATCTCTTTCCCCTGGGAGTCAAAGAGAACGAATCAAATTCAATTACAAATTCAAGTAAACTTGCAGCAACAGAAAACAACACCACAAGCACACTTTAAACCATTTGTCATACCGGTTTCGCCATGTGTGATTTTGTAGTAGCGTACAGTGACTGCAGGGGCGTCCCAGGAGATGGTGATGCTAGTAGGAGTGGAGGACGTCACAGCCAGGTCAGTGGGAGCGTCAGAGACTACAGGAGGAAACAAGAGTCACATAATTCTCACAAAGGTAACCCAAGACCCCATCAATTTCCTAACTTCTCACCAGTTGCTTGTGTTCCAGTAAGTGGTAGACTTTCTGTATTGCTGCTGACAGCATAAATATAGACATTGTACTCTGTCTCGGGGGCCAGGTTCACCAGTGTGAAGTAATTTCTTGTTGGGGAAAGTCTCTCATCTTTAGGGCGGCCATTTTTTGTTGTCTGATAGCGTAGGCGGTAACCCGTAATGACGGCACGTGGGGCCATCCAGTGCACGGTAAATGAGTTGGTGGACACATCAGAGAAGTCCAGATTTGTCGGGGAGTCCAGTTCTGTGACGATGAGGAGAAAAAGATTAAGTGGAAGATCTGACAGACATGAACAAAGAGTGGTAAGAAAACTGAATACTATTTCTTATTTTCAAATACATACTTGTTTTCTGAATTCCAGTTACAGGTTTACTCTCTTTGTCACCATAGACGCACACTACTTTCACCAGATACTCTGTGTTTGGCAGCAAGTCTGAATCGAGAAAAAATCTGAATCAACAGGTGAAATGTGTTTGGACTGTAAGATGCATATGAAACAAACCATCTTGTGATTAGTTTCCTAGAGGGTGAAATAAAGAACTTTGAAAGCATTAGTAAACTCTTACTCTGGAGGATGAAGCTATTGGTGCCACCTCCTACGTTGACTTCCTGAGTGTCATCGTCATTGTTTGTAGGATGGTAGCGGATGACAAAACGACTAATTTCGGATGGCTGAACAGAAGGTGCGGTCCATGACACATGCATGAAGTCCGAGCCCACCTCAGGAAAGTACAGGTTTGTGGGGGCTAGAACAGCTAAACAGGAGGACATTGAGAGAATAAAGTCATAAACTAAGTCAAAAGTTTGTCAGCATTGATTGAAATGTGTCTACAAAAAAATACATTTAAAATAATATTATATTTGCTAAAAAAACATTTCTTATTAACATGAAACAAGACAAAGACAAACAAGATACACCACCTAGTGAATGCAAATGCAAATATATTCCTAGAAATAGGAAAAGTATTCTGATATTATTGATTCAAAGAGGTACACTGAGCCTGGGAAAAAGCAAATTGCTAACAATCTTGGCTAGCGAGGAAATAATGGAATGAAGTGGTCTGAGCGAATGATGTTCGGGGAAGAGGGTCTCAGCCTCTCTTTTATGTCCATAGTCTCCATTTCTTTCCTACTTCTTTTACTCCCACCCTCCGAAATGAAATAATAAACCTATGTGGGATAATTCACCAGTTTGGGTCTGCTGTGTGATCACCGAGGGCACGCTCTCCGCCTCATCTGTAATGGTGGACACACTGATTTCATAATTGATGCCTGGCTCCAGTCCATGGATAGTGTAATAGTTGACGGAGGAGTTCACCATGTCCTCAAAAATAGGAAAACTCTGGCCGGCCGTAACAACTGTTATATGGTATCCAATAACCGCTGGGTAATTTAGTGGGGTCCATCTAATTCCGATTGTGGTATCCGTGAAATCAACAAAGCTGAGATCACCCACCTTGGGCACATCTTTAATCGGTTTACAAAGTTGCATTCATTGGGAAGGGAGAGAGAAGACAAGACAAGACACACAGAAGCAATGGCAATAAACAATTAAGACAAACAGCAAATTAGTGTTCTCATGCCATCAATGCTAACAAATGCTAATAGCTAATTAATAATCAGAAGACATGCACATAGTAATGTAAATTTAACAGGATTTGAATTAGTCATCCTACAAAAAAGATGTCAAGCTTCTAAAAAAAAGAAAATATCAAGCTCCAACTTTTCTAGCAACTGTCAAATGCAATAGATATTTTCTAAAATTTATAATTAAAAGTGAAACAGCCATGCTTGTTGAGAATTACACAATTATTTTCATGATGCAGAAACACAATAAACTATACCAATGACTTGCATTACTGGATTTTCTTAGTAATTAATAGCTGTATATTAAAAGCCACTGTCTTTGTGGATCTGTATAGGGTGTGTGTGATGTATCTAAAAGGATCTGCAGGAGGGACCGGAAGGGTTACATTGGTGCCGTGATGGGAGTGAGGTTTAACGGGGTGAGTGTAACGGGGGCTAGCAAGTGAGAGCTGTGCAGGTAAACCTCACTCCCCTGATCTCAAGAGGCGTGCTAGAGACTCCATGTTAGTGCACCCACTTCCCATGCTGGAGATGATGGTTCCTGCACTGAGTGGGGCGAGTAGGACCGGAGGGGTTACATGAGGAGTGAGCCATTAGTTATCACCATTGTGGCCTTGAGCACTAACTAATGGACAGAACATGGTGGTTTGGCCTCCACATAGCGTCTCGCAGGAATAGCATGCCATCTGGTGATCTCTTTGACTCTTGGTCATTTCTTTAATGACACATTCTTAGCTTTTTATTGAACAGTAGCAAAGTTGCTGTCTGTATCTTGGATAGGTTTAATACCTGATATTATTTATAAGGATAGATGTACTAGCAAGATGCCATTTAATTGTCCATTGTTGACACAATGCCTGAGTCTATTCATAGGCACTGACTGAATCATAAGCAAAGAGCAAAAAAAAAAAAAGACCACCACGTCAAAAATAACAATAACAAGACCTATTGGTTTCACTTTTGATATTTCAGTAGCAGGTATGATTTATGTATCAGATATGCTTTAAAATCTCAAATGGCAAGCATGTATGCCAAATTGCTGTCAATGTGAACACCTCTCTTTACACCTCTTTTTGGGTGGGAGTCTTGAGGGGGTGATTTTACAAATCTACAGGTCCATGATAATCAGGTGATTCTCTGGATCAGTCATGGTGGTGTTGATCCTGTAGAGCATGGCTTGAGCTTACCTTTATTTATTTTATTACTATATTGTTGACTATAGATAGGGTCTTACCTTGGGTAATGGTGGTTGAGACAGGTTCACTCTCTAGGTGGTTTTTAACAGTGTAGACACTGACATTGTATTCAACTCCAGGACTCAGGTTATCAAGGGTACATGAGGTTTCTTGCCCTTGAACAAACCCCTCTTGAGTACTTCCACGCTGCCCATTGGTTGGTATGCACGTCACTCTATAGCCAGTAATATCTAAGAGGATAAAGGGTATATTTGTATCAAGTATAAAAAAATAGTTATGTGACTATGAGAGACAGTAATAACATTTGATTACCATATTCACATACAGTACCATAGGGTTAGGTTAATTATGTATATAGGGTCTCCAAAGAACACCATGTTTGATTATATATTTTTTGGTAATACAATGAATAACGGGATAAAAATAAATGCTAACAGACAGTGTGTAGAGTTTAGCATATACAAAACAAAAACAAAAATCAGAAAGAGTTAGAATTAAACACACTAAATGTAATAGTAAACATGAAAAACGTATGAAAAATAAGTAAACAGACAAAGAATAGTAGGAGCAAAGGATGACTGGAAGAACAGATAATTCCCAAGGAGAAGTAATGGGATGAAATTAACATAAATATTTGCAACTACTCACATACACACACAGCCTACTCAGATGCCCAAGGTCTAATAGCATGCTTCAAAGAAAAGGTTAACAGGGATAAGAAGTGGGTGTGCAGTCAATATTTACCCGGACTGTTGGTTCTGCTCCATCTGACATTGAGGTTACCGTTGAGAGGGTTAGACACCACATTCAGGTCAGTTGGTGGGGATAGGGCTATTGTGACAGAGCAAAGAGGAATATAGTCCAACATTAGAAAATGTATGTACTACTTTGAGCCCTGCAATATAGATTCATTAGTAACTTACATGTCACAACTTTATTTGTGATGGGTTTGCCACGCTTTTGGCCATTAAACAGGGGCTGCAAGCTATAGGTATACTCCAATCCTGGAGTCAGACCGGAAAAGTAAATAGTGCCATCCCCAGAGGTCACTTCTCTGAGAGTCTCACCATCTTGGCTAGGCCTCACAGACATCTGAAAGAAGTATACATATTCTTAAGACAGGGATTCAAAGTTAAAACATCACAGGGAACTTTTTTTTTTTCTGGAATATGGTAGCTGTTCTTAGTTGGTCTACCAGCTTGAACTGTTCGCTAGGAGAACCTGGTTCTACTTAACGGTAGCCATATAAACCAGCTACCATAAGAAGCTGGATTTTCCAGCAAGGAATGGAAACAATTTAAAGAAAGGTAGGTGATATATTTCCACAACTCCTGAGTGCAATATGCAAACTCCATAATGTGCCATCCGATACATAACATTTACAATATAGCCACATTCTTTTAATCTGTTTTACACAACAAAATGCTATTGTGACACCAAGTAAATTGATAAAATAAAATAAACAGTTCATACCATATAGCTGAATCGTGCTACAGGGATCCAGGTAATGATGATGGCCGTGTCGGTGACATCAGTGGTGAATCGAGGAGCATTACCCGTTGGCTGAGCTGGAGAACAAAAGCAAAAGAGGATATTTAAAACGAGCACTCCTTGGAGGGCACTATTAGTCATGAGAAAAGGTCACGCACATGTTCTGAAGGCATCAGTGACTCCCTCGCTGAGCGTGTTCCCTTGCTCTGAGTGCAGAGTGACTCTGTACTCTGTATCAGGCTGAAGTCCGCTGAGCTTGTATTGAGACTCGTGGCCAGGGATCTTCAGCTGTTGGGGGACTGAGCTGCCGATGCTGATGAATAGACGATAACCTGTGACCTGAGCTCTAGGGACAGACCAGATGACCAGAGCGCTGTCATCCGTGATATCAGTGAAGCGCAGGTCAGTAGGTGCATCAGGCTCTGAGGGAAGCAAATATTGAATTGATGTCTACATAGGAATTGCAGTGAAAACTTTGACCTAGATGGCCTATATGACATAAACATAGCTATAAACAGATTTACCATCTTTTGTTAGTTCCAATGCTCAAAGACAAACATATGAATGGAACTCACTTGTAGATTTCTCCCCAACCAAAGGTTCACTCTCCACTCCTCCACTGACTGCATAAATATGGAAGCGGTAAAGCGTGCCAGGATGCAAGTGTGTGAGCTCGGCATAAGCATTTTGCGTCACAGGAAGCTGAAGGGGTCTCTGGGCCCGGCCATCTGTGCTTACAGGTGCAAAGGTCACGCGGTATCCGGAGACCTCATTAGGAGGACCAGTCCAGGTGATGGTGATTTTGACATCGGTAGCTTCATAAAACTGCAGGTCTGTGGGAGCTTGGACCTCCTCTGTTAATGAGGTGGAAAGCAAAATGACAATCTTTCAATGCTCTACTACAAGGAAAGGTATGAATGATCAGTGATGTAAACACAAGAGCAATTTGGGCAATCTATGATTAGGAGTCTATTCAATTTCTAACCATAAGTATAAGCAAAAAAGTAATGATGATTAGTTTCAGTACCACTAAATATTTAATTTATTGGGAATGTCTATATCCCCTGCGGAAAAATTGCTGGTCACCAGCATAAGTTGTTTTGCATGCTTGGTCCCCGGCATGGGAAGCAGGAGTCCAGCGACACTATCTTAGTTGACTATGACTATGCTTGTCCACCAGGTAAAACAGCACTATACCAGCTAAAACCATCATAAACCAGCCTGGACCAACATGTAATTAATGCTGGTTTATGCTGGATTATTCCAGAAGACTTTTCACAGTTCTCATAAGGAAGTGTGTGTTTGGTAAAAAAAGACGTCAACTGGCAAGACAAGAACAGAAAGACACTCAAAACTTCTCAATCTGTCCTTATAAAGTTGTTTTGGCTCTGACTAAGCGCTAAATCTCTCAGCTCAGTCATTTTCTAGAGTCAGCTCTCAGCACGAGGAGGCAGAGAACTGGCAGACATCTTTATACGTCAGTGAGAAACTTTCACTAGCTCAGAGAAATTGAGTAAATAAAGTTGTTTCAACTAGAATGCAGACATAAAATACTAGGATTGTGTGGGTGTAAAACATTTTGATACAATCAGAGATAATAAAACAAATGTTGAACTAAATTAAAACAGTAGGAAAAAGCTATAAAAACAAAAATAAACTGGGAGGTGCATCCTCAATATGTCCTCCTCTTTCCCTTTCTACTATATCTATACAATAAAAGAGGATCCCAAAAAAGGATCTTAGGAACTCTTACCAGGCTGTTGCTCTCCGGTGGTGCTGACCTGCAGGATCAAAGGTACACTCTCCAAGTTGTCTTCCACTGAGTAAATACTGACATTGTATGACAAGCCAGGTCGAAGGTCACCCAGTGTCACAAATGTTTGAGTCTCCGGGAGGATGAGTTCAGTACTGCTGCCCTCAACTGAGGGTGTGTACACCACACGATAGCCTGCGCACACACATTACATAAAAAATGTTGATGTCTATTCCACATTCCTGAACATTATCAGCAGACATACTAAATATGCAACTTTAGAACTTTAATATCTTAATTCACAAAATTACTCACCAGTTATAGGTGCTTGGGGTTTGGACCATCTTATCATGATGGACGTATCCTGGACATTTGAGACCTCATGATTGGTCGGAGCATCAGGTGCTGTGAATAGACAGATGGTTGACTTAATGTGCAATGCAATCTAATGACTGCCTTCTAGTGGTTGGATGGTAAATCTGTAAATGTAGTAAATTAATTTTTTAACAAATGAAAAGTTTTTTGTTGATGTGGCAACCCATTCTTAGTGTCAAACCAACAAAATCACATCAGTAATGAACTTTGCTGTTTGCTCTGCAATGTGAAAAACACCTTAACAATAAAATAGTTTAATTAAATAATGCACAATACTGTTCCATGCCTGCTAAGAAATATTCATGGCTGTTAATTTGTCTTCATGGCAAAGTTAATTTTGGACCCTGTGCACATTGATGGTCATCTTACCAGTGGTCTGAGTTGTTGTCAGGATGATATTTGTCTTTCCTTCTGGATGGACTTCATAAACTTGGACGTTGTACCTACGGCCAGGCAGAAGATCTTGGATGTTCACTGATGTAGTTGTTCTTGGGAGGTCTGTGTAATGGGGAAAAAAAGAGCAATTAATAAAATTCAATTGTCATTAGAAAACCTAAGAATTATATCTATAAAAGGTGCAATCCGTTTGGTTGATTCCCAGTAATATACAGTAACAGATCATACAAATTTGTAAGAATTCTAATCGGACAAGAATGGTCATCATAATGGTCAATCATAAATGTAGCTTCTTTAGCTATAGCTATTAGCTAAAATATATATATATTTTTGAGTTGGATTTTGGTCCATGGGCATTCTAGAGGAATGTCATTAAGATAATGCAAGAGCTTTCATTCCCACAGCTGTCAAGTTGAGCATTAATATTTCTATTCATTTTTTAACTAGTGGTATGTCTCCAACTATACACACCAATCACACTTGGCTGGGCTCCATCCTCTGAAAGTTCATATTCCACTCTAAATCCAGACACTGTGTCAGATGCAGATATCCAGGAGATGACGAAGCTGCTGGAGGTGATCTCGGTAACGGACTCTGAGGTGTCCACCACCGGCTCGTGCTGGGTGGTCTCACCCTCTGCTTTGGCCACTGCAAAAATGGTGTTGAATTAAGTTTTCATGTTTTGTTTCAATAGCAAGGTTTTTAAAAGTCCTATATAAAAAAAGCACTGAATATAATAAAAAATCTACATACGAGAGCCATACGTAGTGGTGAAGTCAAAGCGAGTGACCTCTCTAGGTCCATATCGCAGAATGCTGATCAGTTGACCCTCATAGGTCAAACCCGGTTTAAGCCCTGAAATGGTGTGGGAATTAATGTGGCCAGGAATAGTTGCCTCCTTCCAGGGTGTGCGTGTGTTTTTCTGTGAAAGGAAAAGGTTACACACTGAAACATCTATGAAAAAATCTTTATTTAGATTGAACATTTAGTTAGATGTACATTTACAAGACTATACAAAAACAAGTTAATTCTACATCAAGTGTTTCTACTACAACATCTGAGGGAGTAAATTGAAACGCAAAATTTGTACTGCTCATGCATATGTGGGCTAAATCATATTAGATACATTATTCGAGTGCTTTGAAATGCTACTCTGTGCGTTCGCTCGGTGAATACTTTGAGACACGTGTTGCACACTATAGTAAGCTAGATCGATATTAGGCATGGTAAAACATTGTATTAGCAGTAAATCAAGAAAATTAGATAATAACAATAAGACTAACTGTGTTGAGCTGTGTAACAATGATTAGTTTTCTGTTGATGAATGTATCCAAACAGTTGCTCACCTGTCTAATAAAACACATAATATATTAAAGCATCTTTGTCGTTTCCAAATCACGGGTATCGCGGGTATGATGTCATTGATAGGAGACGCATGGACATGGTCTTGGAAACATTTAATGCTAAAGTAAGTACACAAGTCAACAAAATATGTAATACTGTTCTAGTGGTTTTTGGATATTTTAATCCAAAAATCTTAGATATTGTGCCTTAAATATTAGAAAAAATATAAATAATATATACTCCAAAATATGACTCATTGTTTTTTAATGTATGTTGACTTGCAATTTTACAATTTTGCAACTTTCCACTGAACTCCATGATTCATGTTGTCAGAGTGAGGAGTAAATGTGTGTTTTTAAGTTCAAGGACTGTGGCCTGTTTGTGTGTGATGAAATCTCATCCTGCACTTTTAGCATAGGTGACCATCCCTTGCTGACGGAGGTACACAAACATTCTCTAAAGGGACAAAATGTCTTTCGTTCCAGGAATCTGGCTTAAAAATCGATGCTGCTGGAATCTTCTTTACTGACATAAATTGTCACTAAAACTATATCACCAGAAAAATCCAGATCTGAACATCCTCAATGCAAAAGTACAAAACGAAAAGACTTACGACTCTCCACTTGAGGATGTATTGTGTAATATGGGCAGACGGGGGAGGGTTCCATTGGATGGGATGGGAATTCGGCTGATTTCCAGCTTCTGTGATGATGACCCGAACAGGAGCTTTTGAGGAGAGGATAGACAAATAATGATGGTTAACTTACTGATTAGCTAGTTTCATGCAGTGAAATACGACTCTGCAGTCATATTTAATGACATGGCAGACGCAACAGGTGATTCATTCACAGTGAATGAAAAGAAAAACAAAGAAAAGGAGAGAAGTGTTTGAAAACAGCCTGTTTCACATTAAGAAAAGAAGTTTGGATAAGACAATCAAATCTCTTGTCTGGCCAGATGTCTGAAAAGTGAACAAAATTACCCCAGTTTGTCAAGTGAGGGGCGTTAAACAGTCCAGAGGATGATTGCATGGGTGCGGTGTTAAAAATCACACCTGTCCATAACATTCTGCACCACATTACCCTTTATTATCCCCAGGCCTTCGCAGAGTTTGGTTAACAGCTGCATGCAATTCAACGTGGTGAGGTCATTTCGAACAATTCTGATGTCAGAAAATACACCAGCCTTTGTGGTGTCAAAACCAAATGAGAAGATGATAACCCAGAAACAAATTCACAGTGACCCTTCAAAAGCACAACCTTCAATATACAGTGTTAAAGACAATCATTTACAGATGGTCTGAGTACATAGTGCGGCTGTCCTTTTCTTGGTTCTGTGAAGGTCGTAAAAATACAGCTCACACTTTCCTCAAAAAAGGCCAACTGCTAACAAATGGCAACCTGTCTTATATTTCTTTTTGCTACTCCTACAGGCCATTTGGTTGCAACTGAACATCAAACCATGTTATTAAAAGCTATAAATTCTGTTCAGAATCACACTTGGTATTTTGCACAAGTTTGCCATAACCATATAGACTAAAATAAAACTCTAACATTGTTAAAAGGCATTCATTTTCAATGAATAAGGACTAAAATTTTAATCCATTTCTAGTACAAAGCAGTCATTTGGCTTCAGAAGATGTGAACTATACAGTAGTGCACAAATCAGGACTACTTTTATGGTACTTTCTGTTTTTTTTTTTAAGTTTTTTTTTTAGAAAATAGCAGCCTAGAAATTCTTCTAAACATCTTCTGTTGGCATAATTGGCATAAACATCTGTCCTATCTGTCTAACTTCAAATGGTGAATGTTTCCCCTGTAGAGAGGTTAGATGGGGGTTGATCTACATCTGCTGAATTTCAAAGAGACTGTTGATTGGTAAACGATGGGTGACAGTTCTTTTAGTGGGACCATTTGAGGCTTTTAAAAGAAAAATAAACATGCATAATCAAGTGTTAGTCAAGTTAAAGGAGGGTAATTGCAGGAAAGTGACTGTTGCATATAGGTGTAATTTCCTGGGTGGGATATGCCCCTACTACTTTTTGCCAAAGTTGATTTTGTCCCCGCCACTTTTTGAAAGCCACCAAAAAACGGCAGGCTTACAACACAAAGAAACAGAATCTCCCATCCATCCATCCATCCATCCATCCATCCATCTTTCTTTAAAATTGTATTCATACATGACACAAAATAAATTTGTGCCAACCAGACAGACCTGATTTATAAATCTAGTTTGGATTTGTAAGTAAACAATAAACGTCATTAGTATGTGCACAGCACCCACACACTCTGGTCCGCATGCACGCTTTTACCTTGTGATCGATGAGATGAAGTAAAGATAATACTTTCCATTTACACATTTAGATTAAATATACTACTCTAGCTATGCGCTATGGATAAAATATAGGTGTTTATATTTAGACAAGATTATGCTAATATACTCTTGGCATCAACAGTACTGCTTCCTGCCTTTGAATTCAGAGCAACGCTTTATTTTAGGGTCCAATCCTCACTATTAACTAGTTACTCATTACTTAACATACATATTACTAGGATATTGGATGTTTATTAGTACTTATAAAGCACATAGCCGTGTGGAGAGGTTATATGATGAATTGATGCACTTTTATGGACTTCATAAAGGAAACAACAATTCACTGCAATTATAATGTTTGGATTAGCCAGGACTTTTTAAATATAACTCAGATTTTATTTGTCTGAAAAAGAATGTCATATACACCTATGATGATTTGACGGTGAGTAAATCATGGGCTAATTTAAATTTTAATGCCTTTTTTTGCATTACCATATTCTATATTCCTTAATCCTACCCAATACCTAAACTTAACAACTACCTTACTAACTATTAATAAGCAGTAATTAGGAGTTTATTGAGGCAAAAGTCATAGTTAATAGTGAGAATTGGACCCTAAACTTAAGTGTAACTGAATTCACATCATTTGTTAACCTGTTTTGCATTAACCACTGGGTCATTTATGAATGCCGGCTGAAGTTGTGAAATCTCTTACCAGTAGACTGCAGAGGCTCACAGGCCAGTTCTCCAATGCCGTTACCATAGCAGGAACATCTATATGGGACGCCTTGGCTGACCTTGTTCCATGTCTGGCCAATCTGGTAGAACACCTTGGTCTCGGGTTCTTGGCACTGGTCTAAAGACAAATAATAAATGGTTCGTGTAGACAAAGTAAAAACAATCTTTCTTTCATTACAACTCTGACTTGTAAAAACTATTGTTTAAAATGAGTCTGTTCGATTTGAATTGAAGGAAACACGACCATTCATGTTGTAAGATACTTTGAATGTATAAAGGGAAGTTCTAACATTTTGAGAAAAAGGTTAGAAAAAGAAAACCAAACAAAAGGCTGAACATAGCAACGAATGCCTGCTTACCGATGGCATCACATTTCCAGCGACCACGGCCTTGGCCAAAGCATGTGCAGTTCATCATGTAGCCCTCGTCATGGCGCTTATCGAAGTTCTCGTTCACGTCATACGTCTGTTCATTCACAACGCACTGGTCTGAAATAGGCAAGAACTTTATGATGACATATTTTGTATGTATTGTATGTCAATTGCAATGTCCAGTACTACTTTTGTGTGTGTGTGTGTGTGTATTTCAGAACATCTAATGACCTTTGAACTGAGTGTAGGAAATGCAGTTCCACTCCCCGCGTCCATTGCCCTGGCACTTGCAGCGCATCATGTGACCCAGTGTGTCATGGTGCTTGTCCCACTCATCACCCACGCGGTACATGACATCATTAACAGTGCAGACTTCCTCATGAGCTGGATTAAAATTAAGAAATGTATGATTGCATTAATACTTTCAACAAGGATGTCTATTCTGAATGCATGTAATGCTCGGTGTCCATTCTGATCTCTTTCTCCCTGGAACAAAGCCAGGAACCATGTCTGGTCTGGAGTGGAGCCAGGCTTAAAACCCTGACAGGGGCGGACCCCATAGATCCAGTCAGTGAAGCCACAAATCAGTACCGCATTAAATGGTCTTAAAAACTCTAAGTCCCTTAATGGCTCTTAAATACAGCTCGAGAACTCATTTGCAGGCCACTGAGTGTCATGGCCCGAGCACATACATGACCAATTAAGGCCAAAAAAGCTATTACTGTCCATAAAACCTGACTTCAGCTGAATGTATTAAAAAGAACCAGTTAATTTAAACAGATAACAACCCACAGTTATATGCCTACTGGCACACTGAGTACATGGAAACTGTAAAAATGTGATCTTTATGCAGCTATGTGTTGAAATCCCCCAGTATTTACAGTATACTCAAAGTTTCAGTGTAAAATTTTATTTCTAAGCTATTAATATTTTCCACTCTTAGGAACTGTTTCCTGTTACCCCTAGAGGAAATAACTTAATATCTTAGCATACAATGCCAATTCTGCTGTGGGGGAACTGCTTAGTAACTTAAACTTTCCCTGCCATACACGGCTTTCCATGTTTTCACTGTTATACACTAGGTGGCGCTATGTCACATCTTCTGAAAGAGTACTGAATCTCCTGATCAAAACACATGCGAAGAAGATGCAGAAACAAGCGATCTCAAATGTATCATATGCATATGTGATTATATGCATATAAATCAAAACTGCCTAATGTTACTGAATGAAATGTTGACCCGGGATGAGGACTGATATAGGCTCGCTTTTTTATGAAACTTACCCATATTCAAAATGCATAAAGCTAAAATAAAACATGTTTTATGTTTAAAATCAGAGGCTCTGTTATTTCTTTTGTAATATTGCATGTTCAGATATTCACAACAAAATATTCTGGGGGCCATAAATGTTTGTGAAAATGATCAAAAATGCAGATGGGAAAAGAAAAAGAAAAAAAGCTGATCTAAATCAATTAAACATTCTCACCAGCCATGGGACAGAATCCGTATTTACGATCTCCATCAAAGTCTGTAGTGGTCCCACACCACTTCATCCCATCACGACGGCCTTCAGATGTGCAGTCGGTGTAGTTGCGTCCATTATACTTGAAGGGGAACTGGCACAGAGCACCATTAGAGTTTCCTCCACGGGTCGTCACACGCTCTGAAAGACCAAAGAAAGGAACAAGAGTGAAATCTTGACCTATTACTTTACTAGTGAAAAGACCAGGCCACAATGTTTTATCTGTAACTCTTTGGTCAGCCAGATTTACTAGAAAGACCATGAAATGTGGCTAGGCCAAGTATGGACAAGTATTCAAGTATGGACAAGTTGGTCTATGCAGAGAACCTAAAGAAAGAGGCCTTGAGATGCACTTACGGTTCTTCCCGGTACAGAATGAGTACAGTCCATCACTGTCATAGTCAGAGGTGGTACTGCACCATAGCTGCCCATCGGTTCGGCCCTCGGAAATGCAGGAGTAGTGTGTGTTCCTGCTAAAAACAAAGGGGAACACACACGGCTGCCCACCAGAGTTGCCACCATAAACCTGGGACTGTCCATCTGCATACATCAAAGAGAGGACAACATTAATAATGGCACCAGGGGTGATTCAATCATTAGAAATGTGGGTTCATGTCCTTCCAATATTTAAAAAAATACTATACTCATCCCCCAAACTTTTTGGGAGATAATCAATATGTGTCAACGGGTACAGAATGAGGGTCAATGGGTTGGCCAAAACAGTTTGTTGCCTTTGTTTGTTTTAGGTCCTATAGCTCAAACAGTAGAGCATATCACTAGCAATGCCAAGGTCACGGGTTCTGTTCTCAGGGAAGTACAAACAAAGTACAGAAAAAATTATTGCTGTGATTAGTTATCACAACTTAAATTTTAACATTAGAATAAGTAATAATGTGTTGTTTTAGTGTTTGCGTTTAACTTAAAATTTCAAGTTAAGGGAACTTTAGATATTTAAGATATCTCTCAATTAAAGTTGCTGCAACTTTGTTGAGATAACTTAAATATCCAATGTAACTAACCAAGTCGGTAGCGAAATTAAAAAAAGTGACAATACAAGCATTTCCCTCTAGCATTTTGAGTGCTGTTGAATGGATTCTTAAACACATCTGATTGGCCATTGTATTCACGCACTCAACATATCTGTCTCTGATTGGCCGTTGTGTTCACAAGCTCACTTTTGAGAACTCTACTGGATAGGGTACAAAAAACCCCTAGATCACTGAATATAAACATCACCTTGCTCCTCGCAGCTGATTCCTCCTCCAACACAAGTGCACAGCATCTCCTTGCTGCCCTGAGTTCTGATCCAGCTCATGCCATTGAAATAGGACACACCTGCATCAGTTTTACAGTTACCCTCCTCAAGAAGATCAGGCAGGACGTTGATTTGGTTCATCACAGTTGTAACTTTATGAGCCACGGAAGAGCCAGAACCTAGTCACAAAGATAGCAGAGAAATGCTGTTGAAGGCAATGAAAAAAAAAAAAAATGCCACATGGGAATAACATTTCTAAAGGGTTCCTATTGGTGTTTTTAATGCAATGCAATTGGATCAGTCCCATTGGGATCATGGGAAGTTTGTTTCTATGATCCTACTGAAATTCCTAAAGAACATTCTGGGTCTTATTTGATTCTTAGAGTCCTACTAGACATTGTGTAATCTTTATCAGATCTCAATTTGTTTTGCATTGGAATAAGGTGTTTTTCTGCTTGTTTCCCATCATGGAAATCACATTAGGAACTTTAATAGTTTAAAAATCCTGAAAGATTTTCTTTTGATGTCACAGAGGCATTTACCCTATTTTGCAGTCATAATGGCCTAATTTTGGGAATTTGGGAACTTTGTGCTTTAAGATCTAGTTTTGGTTTTATACCATGCTTCAATCCTTGGAATTCCCATTTGGTCCCATTTGTTTCATTTGGTTTGCTTATCCTACATATCACCTAATGCAAATTTGGTCTAGAGCTTAACAAATTTTGCACCTTTAATTGACAGTCTGCCATCATGTAAACATTAATTCACAAAAGTGTGGAAAATTGTAATGAAATAATGCAAATATGCTTCTAAGTCTTTTCAATCGATTAATTTTTACTATCAAACAGCAGATTTTGTACACTTACCAATGGCAGGTTTTGCATGGGAAGCAGCATGTCTGTCACACTTCCATTCTCCACGACCATTGCCTGTGCAAAGACACTGCAGAGTGTTTCCATTGGTGTCGGTTTTGGTCCAGGTCTCACCAATACGGTATGAGTTTCTGGTGTCCTGGTCATTACAGCGGTCTGGAAGACAATGAAACAATGCCAAACATGTAGTTAAGGGGATGTGGCAATTAACAAACCTAGAACCATCCTTCACATCCATTCATCCCACCCTTTTCTCTTAAGATGGTTATGCTTGGCACAAGCTTGTTTGGGAAACACTTCCACAGCATCACACTTCAGTGGGTTGTCTTTATTTATGACCCATGAGGAAGTGTTTTCCGACACTTTCCAAGCAGAACAGGTGAAGGAAGCAAAAATCTTAATAGTGTTTCTTCACCCACAACACTTCCTTTCACTGCAAGACTTCAACTTCAATAGCCCCGCAAAGTGCACGCTGTAATTTTCCATGTGCATAATCCCATCCAGCTACAGGAAGCTTGCAGAGCTCATTGGTAATTATGTAATAAGGGTGTGCCATGTAAATAACTACAAAGTCATGAAAGGAGACATGGGAAAATTGTGTGCTTTAGGAACAAGAAAGCAGGACCTTAGAAACAAGCAGATGTTAACTGAGCAACAAACACAACAAAGAGGTGTTTTTAGAAAGTCTGTCACAAATTTCATGATGTTGAAGACATGTAATGACTCTTACTTCTGGAGGTGCAGGTGATGCGCCCGTTGCCCTCCCCCAAACAGGTGCAGTCCACTATCATCCAGCCTTGATAGGGTTTCTGCCATGTCTGACCAACCACATATGAAGCTCCCAATGAGTCATCATAGCAACGCTCCGCTGTGAAGATACAGTAAATTTAGCATCTTGTCCTTACCACTCGGGTGTGGCATGCTAGCATGCCAAATTTCCAAAAAGAGACACATGCAGTTTCATCTGTATACTGTATCAACCAAGCAACAAATAAACAAACCAACTAACAAACAAATAATAACCAAATTCACAGCTCATATACAAAACCAAAATAAATAAATAAAAATACAGCATATGCATAACCATTCAAAAATAAATAAAAGTTAAATTAAATGAAAGTTGCAAACAACTTATATATTTACCAAAAATTACATGATTTCCTATTAGTCTGCAAACTGTTCGCAAAAACACACTGTCTCACCAACGGGTTTACAGGTCCACTCTCCCTTTCCATTGCCAAGGCACACACATTCAAGCATGTAGTCTCCAGTGTCGTGGGGTCGTGTCCAGGTGTCCCCGATTCTGTATGAATTACCTCCTTCATGGCATCGATCTGTACACACAGAAAACATGATCAGTTTAGTAACGACACAAAAGAAACGGTAGCACTTTATTTTACAGTCCAACTATAATTACTAACCCTGAACCTACCACTAAATCTAACCTTAACCCATTTAGTAACTTGCATTACATGGTAGGCTACTTTCTTATGTAAGTACCCTACAATGTACACGTACTGCAAAATAAATCGCATTTTTATGTACAATTCATACTTTTTTTGTGTCTTGGACTTACTTGCGATGGTGCAGCTAATTTTGCCTTTGCCGGACCCAATGCAGGTACAGTCCCAAATCATGCTATCCTTCGGTCGCTCGTAGGTCTCTCCAACTCGGTAGGAGCGTGCATTGAATTTGTCATAGCACATCTCCTCGGCTACAGGTGGCAAAAATGATCATATACATCAATTTACACCATACTACACATTAAGATTCATATTGAACACAGAAAATAACCAAACAACTCATTAAACGCAGATATTCCTACGTGCGTAATTGCGTAAATATAATAATGACCTTAATGTAGCCTTTCAACACGCATAATAAAATAGTGTGAAATATAAAAACGGTCACCTGCTGGTTTGGATTTACACTTGACCCCTGAAGCCCCCTGACAAGTGCAGACGAGAGTGCTGTCCATGTACGGGCGCTCCCACTCATCGTCCATCCTATAAAACCGACCGTTGTCATTGCAGCCATCTAAAGTTAAAAAAGACAAAATTATATATGCCTGTATAAAACACCCATGTTGTCCACTTTTTCATGTACAGTGGTCTTATTTGCCCTGAAAAACTTTGTTAGATTGTAAGTAATTTTTCTGGTAGATATTTTTCCCCATTCCAAATCAAAGAAATAAGATGATGAACTCACTTTCATGGATGGCTAAACTCCTGGCTTCCTCGTAGACCGGGTCCAGACGGATTTGTTGCTGCGTTTGCCTTTTACTTTTCCCTGCAGATTGTGGCATACAGTGGACAGATCCCCCGATGCACAGCAGGAGCAGGAGCTTCTTTACTGGGACACGGGTCATTTCCACCCGTTACGGAGAACAGTTTTGTGTGTCAATGTGTAGTATTTTTCTTTTGCGCACTGAAGAGGAAGGCGAAGAAAGGTTTTTAAGCTGCCTTCCCCTGACTGTACTGAACCTCCGCCGTCAAGCTGATGTGGGACGAGTGCTCTTTTAAAGGGGGATTTTATCCAGCCCAGTGTGGAGAGAGAGAGAGAGAGAGAGAGAGAGAGAGAGAGAGAGAGAGAGAGAGAGAGAGAGAGAGAGAGAGATTTCTCGATCACCCTCTCCAGTCTCTCTGCGTGCGTCAGTGTCGGGAAATCGGGCACAACACAAGCATCAGCTGCACAGTCATAAACCCGCAGGTAACTGTCACCTAGAGTTCACAACATCTAGAGTTAAACAAGTTACATTAACATCTATCTATCTATCTATCTATCTATCTATCTATCTATCTATCTATCTATCTATCTATCTATCTATCTATCTATCTATCTATCTATCTATCTATCTATCTATCTATCTATCTATCTATCTATCTATCTATCTATCTATCTATCTATCTATCTATCTATCTATCTATCTATCTATCTATCTATCTATCTATCTATCTATCTATCTATCTGTCTGTTGAATATTCTTCCCCAAATTGGATGACAATCAAATAACAAAAATCTGTGCGGATGGGTATTTTTTATTTCATACTGTCTGTCTTTGGTATACTCTTTAAAATAGGCCAAACATGTAACAAGTGTGCTATCTTTTCCCTCAGCACTTATGTTTTTTTATTTGCTTAGCGTGAGATTTATCCTCCATGCTGAATAAAGAGAAAAGAGAGCAGAGCAATTCTGGGCATACTGCTTACTCATCATGCCTTGAGTTTTTTTTATGGGTGGAAAATATGTGATATGGTGCATGTTTTCGTCTAGGTGATCCTGGAAGTAACAGAGTAGAAAGGGAAATAGCTGCTGGCTACAAAACATTATTTAGTACTATGAGGCCCAAACACACGTTCATTTACAGGAACTGATGTCCAGTGGTGTCCTAGGCATGCGACTCATTTTAAAACTCTCAATGCCAGCGGTCTACTGCTGCAAGTTTGTTCAGTTTTGTCATCTAACTCTTTCCTTTTCACATCTGTGAAACACATCAGAAGGATTTTGGGTAATAAATATTATAATCAGTGCATGAAAGCTTGAGTGCTGCTGACCTAAAAGGAAATGAGGACAAACCAAATACTAAGACATTCATAAATTCACATATATTTTTCAGCTTTTCACTAAAACTGTAAGCTAATATAATTTGTAATGAATATTAAATTAGAGACGAATGCAAATTAATAGCATTTTCACTATAGTTGTCTTCTACAATGTAAAAAAAAAGTGATCAGTTGACTTAACGTAATAAAAATGTGAGGAAACGCGTTGCCTTAAAATTATTAAGAAATAAACTTAATGCGTAATTGAAAGAATTTAAAGTTAAAAAGAAAAAAAGTTATGTGGAATTGTCAAGCTTAAGTTTATTAATAATTTTAACTGGTTTCCTCACTTTTTTAAGTTAAGTAAACTGAAATATTTGTGAAATATTTTCCACCTTTATGACTTCATGAGATTCTGATTGACCAATCAGAATCAAGTATTCCACATATTTCAAATCAGATAGAAATGTAGGTATGAGAACAAGCAGGACTTATACCGCATACAGAAAGCATCTACAGGTGCACAATGCTGCGTTTAAAGTGGACTTCAAAACAATCAAGGTCTTATGAAGCGGTGACATGAGTCTATGTTTTTATATGAACTATATTAAATAATAAAAACAGTGTTTACTCAGGTTCCCTTCAGTGTGTACAATGTTGCATTTGTCAGTTCTCCAAAAAAGGTAAAAACTGTTTTAAAAGTTGTAAATAAAGCAAAGATTTTTGGAGTATACGCTTTACAAGAAAATTCAATTTCAGTCTTGCCATTTCAACATTTCACGTTCAATTCAATGTGTTATTTCTTTGTGAAATTTACTAGCAATTTCTGAGTGAAAACTGTTTCTACACCATTTTTTTTTCTTCCTCAGTGTATGGTCCATACTCACAAGGTCTTCTCTGTATGAAGCTGTCACACCCCATATCCAGTTACAGTAAAGCAGTGTTGTAAGGGACCGTCTGAATCAGAAGCAAACAAGCACTCACACAAACACCGCAGGCACAGAGCAAAGGCTCGTTGACCATTTGACAAAAACCTCATGATTCAGATGTAAATTGACATAACAGGCAGTGACTCAATGACAGACAGGTGAGCTCATCAAGACAGAGATACAGCCTCTACACGTTTTTGCCTCCAGCTGTTTTTTTCCACTGCAGTCTTATTGCATTTTTAATGTATATGTTAAAGCATCAATAGAGGATTCGCTATTTAAACAACTTGTCATTGAGAAAGCCTTGCTCTAGTATATAGTTGCATAAGAGAGCGGATCTGTGTAGAGTTAGTTTAATATAAAGTCAGTGTGATTGGTGTGTGCAGTACATCTACTCCAGAGCACTTTGGTGAACTTTTCCCCTCAAAACTGATGCAAAACAGGACTTCGCTGACAGGGCCGCCCCACATTCTCCAAAGGTTTACAAGCCCTCTATTTCGACAAGTGCAACAAGATATTTTGTTCACTAAGCAATTTGCCTTTCATTCCATGTGTAGACGTCTTTAGAATTCATGTTCTACTCAAGAGTTCGAACTCTTAACTCCGGGTACAGTATGTTTTTTTTTTTAGTTGTGGATCTAAAAGAAAAATATAAGATCCAAAATAGGTAAAGCACTTTGGAAACTGGGAGTGTCAATATGGTTAAATTAATTAACCACAATTACTTTTTTTGATTCCAGATTTGTATCTTTCTTCAAACCTTATAGTAAAGGAACACTCCACCGTTTTTAAAAATAGGGCTTATTCAACTTCTTTCCTACATTTAGATATGAGGGCAAATGCATTTTTGTCTCAGTTTTGTCACAGGCGAAGCACTGCTACTTGGGCGAAGAGATATCAAGCAAAACATGAAATCCCCAAACATCCGTCAACATAGCGGCATATGTTGTGAATGTGTTGTGTGATATCTCTGCGCCCAAGTAGCAGTGCTTCACCTGTGCTTCCCCATAATATAGTCCCAAGTTAATATCTGCCTAGGAAATCGTCTAGTCTTAATCTGCATCACTATTTGTATTTGTTGTAAAACGCAGGCCACAAGAAGTAATTAGGTGGTTTTTTTTTTTGGATCACTCTTACTCGAGACATGCTAGCTGGCAACATAGGAATCCATTCATTATGCTAAGCTAAGCTAGCGGCGACCCCGCCAAACTAAAACAATGCATGCACTGAGACAAAAATGCATTTGCCCTCATATCTAAATTTAGGAAAGAAGTTGAATAAGCCCTATTTCTAAAAACGGTGGAGTGTTTAAATTTCTTTCTAATTCGGCACTGCCAACATTGAAAGTTTGGGTAACACTTTAGTTTAGTGTCCAATTCTCACTATCAACTAACTAGTTGCTTAATTGCATGCATATTAATGTGTTGGCTGTTTATTAGTACTTATAAAGCACATATTAATGCTTTATTCTGTATGACCATATTCTACATCCCTTTACCCAATACCTAAACTTAACAACTACCTTAATAACTCTTAATAGGCATTAATTATCAGTGTATTGAGTCAAAAGTCATAGTTAATAGTTTGTTAATAGTGAGAATTGGACCCTAATTTAAAGTTTGACCATTGATCCATGGTTGGATTCTCCACTTTTAAGAGCATGAGCATTTAAAGCGCCAGACGACAAAACTTATTAGTTGATGTGCACGTTAATATAGTTCTATCCAGAAAGACTCAGGAGACAACAAAACATTTGAATAAGATTTGTTTACAGTTCGTGTAGAAGTAGTATTGAATAAATCCAGATCCGGAGTGTAGCTGATGCTTGCAGTTCCTACCTGAAGATGGAGGCAGGGGCAGAGGCTATCCCCTGATGTATGGACAGGGACTGACCTGGTGGTGGTGGGGAGGATAGGGGTGAATGCTGGCATCAGTTTCTGCAAACGTAGTAATGGGTAGGAACAGAACATACATATGACAAATAATGATTGGCTGATGTGACATTTGAGTCTTCCAGGTAGAACTACACTAGCTCTCCCATTTATCGTTATGGTTATCTTTATAGTTATCGTTCTTGGTGTGAACAGGCCTTAACAGTGATGTGAGTGCACAGGCACAGATATATCCCAGACTACCTTGCTGATAAATGACCTGACATTCTCCAAGACTCCCAGAAGGGCTAGCCTAAATGCTTCTCTTGCCCTCAAATTACTCTGTCACCTTGCCTGAGAGAAAATTCATGAATATGATTGTAATAAATTGTAGTTTTGCCGTTTTCTGTCGTGACTGAATAAGTCTTAGTCAAATGTGAAATGAACCATCCCTCGTTGACCATTATTTGAATTTATCTTCTGCTATGAGAGTTATTAACTGTTTGTTTAAATAATTCCTCAGTAAAAGCATTCCCAAATTATATACAGATGACATATTACAGATAACAACTTTCTCAGTTGAATTTGCCAAGTCATCTGAAAATTTTCAGTTGGCAACAGAAGTATGAGTAATTAAGTATGATGTACGTAATAGTCAATGAAATGCACAAAACCCAATAACTCTCAGTTCCATGATGAAATATCGCCTCCCACACACCCAGAGTTCACCTCTATTGTGTTATTGCCTCCTTAAAAACAAAACTGAATGTATTTTGCAGAAGAATATTGTTTTTGGTATGACTAAAGAAAGAAAGAAGGAAAGAAGGAAAGAAAGAAAGACAGAAAAAAGAAAGAAAGAAAGAAAGAAAGAGAGTATCCTACTGATCATAAAACATTAAACTAGGCATAAGAGTAATAACCAGTTTAGATGGAAAGGATCTCAAGCTGACTAGATGAAGACTAATTAATAGACACGTCAATTCCTTGAAAATAAATTCCATCACCACGCTACAACAATCATAATCAAATGACCCTTCACAATAGATAATGTTTTACAATGAACTACATTAGTTATGGCAATTTATCGCTTCAATAAAATACCTTACTCCACCTTTTGAGTAATAAAAATGTCATGTTTTACAATATATAAAATCCCTCAGTTCTCGCCATCTCTCAAAAGCCAAACCATTGTTGATTCTTGTTTTATTACGAGGTCTGTCACATTCTCTTTTTACCAGCATACTCTCCTCTGTATAGTGTTTGTTTAAAGAGGCCAATTCCCCAGAGATTTAGCTGCTTCATGTCAACATTTCTCGCTCATTGTTACACGTTTTGGAAGAAGGAATCTATGCTGTATTGACTCATTGTCTACATTTTGTTAATTTTGAACAAAAAGTTAGCCTGGATGCCAGCCGAACTTAGCCCCACCCACAACATTTGAGGTTTGGAAGTTATCAACAGAACTCAACTGCACACACTCTGGAAGAAGTAGAAGAGGAAGATGAGTGTAAACGATCTTTGCAGGTGTTGTAAAAATAATTTAAGATACACAGATTACTTACCAACACGATCATCATTTTTGAGAGAAATAGTAAAGGTGAATGCATATACGAGCAAGTTCTCCGTTTAGGATTAGAATTAATTCAACACAAGCGCTCTTTGCTGACTTGAATGCTTACTTTACTGTTTATCATCCGTCCAACATTGTATAAAGCCCACCCCGGCAATGTCATTGGTCCCAACAGCTCCTATTCAAGCATAGTTGCTCCACAACGGATCAACTCCAGACCAAATTTCCCAAACTCAAATGTTGTGGGCGGGGCTAAATTCGCCTGGCATCCAGGCTAAAAGATTGGAGTTATGATGCTGAAAATTGAGCTTTGATTCACAGGAATAAATTAAAATATTACTGATAAATAAATCTTACCAACCCCAAACTTTTGAACTGTATGAAAGATGGCCTCTTCTTGTCCAAGTTGGTGATTCAGAATACATTGGAAAGTGGACTAGCCATTATGCTGATGTCTGGGATATACAAGACAAGAATGAAAGTAATAATTTATTTGGAAACATATAAGATGTGAGAAGTCTAGCAAAAATAAGATATCAAGAAACAAATATTCCCTATTTATTCTACAAATTTCCATGTAGAGGAATTATTTCATGTATCCAAGTAAGCACTCAGATAAGGGCGGGCCAAGCTTTTCAATGAACATATTCAGGCACAATCTCCAGGACTAAAGTGTTTGTTTAGCATTAGCTTCTAGCCAGACCCGGCATTGTGAGCAGACTTTGAAATCTCGTCCGACGCCCACATATGTCTGCGAGGTCGAGTTATTTTCCATGTTCTTTCAGGAAGGAAGGATCAGAGATCCACTCACCTGGGCAGTCAAGGGGCGTTCACAGATTCTCTGACCATTAAATCACTGGAGGAATCTCTGTGCTGTTGTTTCTGTGCATGTAGATTCTGTGTGAGCCTGCCTGGCTATATAAGATAAAGAAAAGTGCAGAACAATTATGATTTATTATGCAAAATTCTGACATGCATTACTGCAAAGACCTTCATTTTTTAAAAAGATTTTTTTGATGTAAAGAGATATTTCTAGAGATATCAGTTCTCTTCTGTCATTGACTACTCTCATGTCATTCAAAACCCATAAGACTTTCATTCATCTTCGAAACACAATTGAAGATATTTTTGATGAAATCTGTTCCTCCATTGAAATTCTATTCACCCAAAATGCTTCAAAACATTCTTAAAGAGATTGTGAATCAAGCAGTTTAAAAGACAAGAACACTTCATATGATGAAGAGATTTAATTTAGGCTTTGAGGTTTCACTTTATTTTGATGGTCCCTTTAACACATTCTGTTGACTAAGTAACATTGCACCTACATGTACTAACTCTCATTAGAGTGTTAGTAGAGTATTAGTAGACTGGTAGGGTTAGGGTTAGAATAAGTTGACATGCAGTTGCAAAGATACTTACAGTCAGGAGAATGTCTGCGGACCATCACAACAAAGACTTAGCAGATATTAAGCAGACAGTCTACTAATACTTTGATGACAGTTAGTTGCAAACTCGTTTGCTCACAAGCCACTGTGGCTAGTGGTTTTCCAAAGTTACTTAGTATTTTCACTGGCCACAATTTTGACATCGATAAAACTGGGCAAAACTGCCATATAGATATTTTTTATATATTTGGCAGCAGGAATTATCAGGCTGCTGTCACTTTAAGACCTAATGCACAGCTCCATTATACTGTTACACGTGTGATTAAGTTCACTTAAAACATAATGTGTGTTTATGTGAATAGTTGCCAAGTATCAAGTATTTGACATTATTGCGTGTGTATATTTGACTGTTAAGCACAATATATAAGCATTGCAAAAGAACTAATTTTAGTACTGAGATGCAGATTTATGTATGTACAATTTGGGTTTGAGCACAAATTCTGCGGGAATGAGCAAATTTTTGCACAATATGCACAATCCCATGCCAAAATTCAAGCCCTGTAATCAAAAATATTCATTTGGAGCAAATGAAACGAGTGATTAAGTGAGGGGAGGCGGGTTTGTGTGTCACTCGCTGTAGGAGAGATGACAGAGCGAGAAAGCGTAGCAGGTATTGTCAATCTTTTTGACAACACTACATTGCACATAGTTTGTTATTTCAGATGCCTTTTTAAAAGACTACAATTAAAAAATGTATAGCCTATATTATGTATAAAATTCAACCCGGCAAATTGGCTAATAGGAGTGACTGCGTTATGCGCCACTGCTGAAATCCATATGTATTTGGTGGGTTGGCGGGTATGAATGTCAAGTCCTTGTCAACAGAATGAAATGGGACTATCAAAATAAAGTGTTACCGGCTTTTATTCACACATAATACTATAATTGATCAGCGAACATACAGTAAATAGAGCACTCAAATTTGATAATGAAATAAAGTCCGTACTGGATGTACCTCTTTTATGGGTAAAAGCTTTATGGGTTTGGAACAATGTAATTTATGAGAGCGCTTTAATTTTTGGGTTAACTAACGCAAATATTAAATAGCATCTCTTTCATTGTAAGGTCATAATTGCATTCTACGGTAATTAAAGAAAGAGTTTGCATTTAAATTGCACTGTCCCCATTGCTTGACATGGGCCACTCAAACAGCAGTGCAGGGATTATATCGCATTTCCTTTCATTTACATAATATGAATCTGTTACATAAAAGTGATATCAATGTTTAATGTTAGCACTTCTCATTTGTGGTACATTGTGGTTGAGACATTTTCATATTATGTCCTGCCAGGACCAGGTGGGAGTACATTTACGGTCAGAGGGATAAAGCCTGAGGACACTGTCAAACCTTTTAGGGGATGTTTGTATGAGATTTCTTTTAAACATAATAGACATGTTTCCATGGAGTCTCTAGCCAAACACAGTTTTAAGAGATTGACATAACTAAATGATAAATTGGGCTAAATTACTGTTCAAATGCCAGATGTTACTGCAAGTAGTATACAAAGTCCAAAAACAACTTCTTCCATATGCCTAAAATGCTCTATTCACCCAGGATAATCTGTCTTTTTGTATTATCTTTTTGCAAAAAGAATTGCATTTGAATTGGAGAATGAGTTGAATGAAACGAATTGGAGAAATCGATTCACTCAGATTGTCTTGACAAACAGTTATGGATATGTTGGTCTTTCTCCTTTTAAAATAGATGGCAGAAAGAATCTTTACTTGTATGACTAGAAATCCAAGATGGCAAACAAGTGCACTTATATACTTTTGTCAAACTTAATGACTTCATCTCACATTGGAGGGATAAATGATCTTCTGCTTGAAGTTATAAGATGCAGTCACATGAGGTATGAACTTAATTTTGATTAAAGAAGAAGAAGATTCAAAAATAAGTTTTTAAATTAATACAATTATTCAACAAGGGCTTTGGCTATCACTTTATCAAAAGTGGCAGTAAATGTTACACACAATTTATAATTTCTTATTATTGATAATAAGAAGAAATGTTTCTTGAGCACCGAATCTGAGGTAGTAGCTAAACTTGTGATTTGCAATCTTAAATTACATTTTGAAATAAATTCAAATAGAAAAGGGATATTTTAAATTATAAAATTTCTCAATATTGCTATTTTACTGTGTTTTTCAAAAAAAAAAGTAATAATAATAATAATGGTGAGCATAATTCTTTAAAAAACATTTAAAAATCTTGCTGACCCCAAACTTTGGAATGGTAGTTAACATAAAGACTATATAAAACATTTTTTTTCTTTAATTATTTTCAGACAAGGTTTTTGCTCTTTAAATCCAAAGTTTGTCTTGAGTAGTCCTTCTCTTCTCCTTCCAGCCCGCCACTTATTCTGTCTCTCTTCCTCACTCCTCACCTTCATGTGAAAACTTTTACATTCACACACAGAATTCTGGTTTCTCCATACTAATCTCGCAGAACGTCACTTCACCTCATGCAGCTCATGTTAGGTTGACGAAGCTTTGACAACGTGCTGGATTCCACATAAACACGATGCTCCACTGAACCAGTTCCTGTTTGCCGGGACAATATTGTGAGCGGACGGCCAACCCTGGTGGTGGCGAGACCATGTTATCCTCAGGGAAACTCAGTGACTCAGCGTTGCTGCTCAGGTAGACATGAGTGTGTGTTTGTTGACGGTGTGTGAATGGTGGCGGTTGTTCAATTACTCAGCAGTGTTAACGTTCTTGACATCCAGACCCTAAATGTAAACTTTCACGGGGTTGATCAGGTTATCTGAAAGTTCACAAATAAACACCCAGTTCAATTAATTAACAATTGTGATTAAAACAAAGATAAATAATGGTTTGATTTCTATAAAGCTCAATAAGACTTATGCTACTTGTGTGGGGAATTATATTTGGACACGCACAGTGTTTTTTCTTTTTTTTTAACTTTTTGTTTACCTTGGTATACAATTGTACAGTATATAAATATGGTGATTCACTGTTCTGCATTTAAAGTATTTCAGTCGTACTGTTGTACTATTCTAGTGCTCGATTTAAATATCAAACTTAAAGGTACACTATGCAACTTTTCCGTCCGCTAGAGGGCGCCTGTTCAAAACAAAGGCGTAGTTTGATGATGGCAAGTTTGAGCGCAGAATCTTGGGACATGTGGTCTTCACCTCACAGCCGGTGGAAAAGAATCGGGATAGGACTCGAGCAGAAATCATGTTCATGGATGCGATTATTAACTTTACTGTAGTATGAAGCAGAGCAGAGGCGAGTGTTGTGGAGCTGAGTGAGGCCACAATCTCACTCAGGCGCAATTGCACACCGGCGCAATCTCCGCTTTTCCGGTCATGAGTATGAGGTAACGCAGCTCTGTTTATTATATTAGATACATTTAAGTGTGTTTAAATTGATGTTATGACGTTACTCTGTGCATTCGCTCGGCGGCTGTTTTGACACTCCAGTGAGAGTAAAGCATTTCTGCAAAATAAAACCGTAAACGAGGGTAATGGAGATATGACGCAATTGACAGGCGACTCCCTCACACGCTATGCTCACACGTCCCGGTTCATTGGTATAAATAGCGTTTTTCAAATAGTTGGAAACATTTGGGATATTGTAAGAACTCAACTGAACAGAATATATAACACTGGCCTAGTTGTTTTTGGATATTTTACAGCAAAAATCCTACATAGTGTACCTTTAATAAAGTGCAAAAATTCCTGAAAGTCTTTTTTGCTCTTCCGGTTTCATTGCCCTTAAAGAGAGGGTAGCCAATTTTAGCAACGCTAGCAATAGCAAGTTAACTTTTAAAGCATGAGATCCCACCCTCCCTTCAGAGCATCTCCAAAGCTTCTTCAAAAAACATTAACACACACAGCAGAGTTTGCAAAGCGTCACAAGACAAATGTCTCAAAGCACATAACATTACAATAATAATTAAAGCTGCAAGAGATGAAAGAGCCCTCACACCCAGGACCACCGCCACCCGGTGGCCTCAGAAAAACAGCTAATAGTGGACAACATGCATTTACATGGGTAAATATAGAAGAAAAATGGCAAAGTCACTTAATTGTGCCACACTTCCTGCTGCCAGCAGGGGGAGCTATGACTAACTTATATTGCCATGTAGATGTCTTCAGGCCAGGACTCTTATCAAACATGTGAAGTTTGGGGCAGACTGGACTATGAACCTGTCCCAAATGGCACCCTAAACCCTCATGGTCCTCCTCTGAGTCTGAACTTTCACAACGTAATGCCACTTTGACTGCCATTTTTAAAAGTCCTCTGCGTAGCTCGTGAACTTGTGGGCTCAGCTGAAGTGCGCATCGAGGGCGCATAGCAGCCGCAAAGGGTGCGCTCACGAGCACCCTTCTTTAAGCCTAAATGACGAATGGGACACCCTACGGTCTTGTGGACTTAACGGACACGCGCACGCAGTGGCCATTGTAAGTCCACAAGACCGAAAGTGCACATGAGGTGTGCCATTTGGGACAGGGCCATTGTATTCCTGACTTACAACAGCTTCCTGTTTCAAGGCCGCCACGGACACACCTTTCAGCGAAAACTCAAGATCTTCACAATTTAATATCACCAAGGCCTTAAGATTAGATGATGATGTTGTTTTGGTTAAATCAATATGAGGAGTTGATCTAAAATGTAAAACATGCCATTTCCTGTTGCCTGTAGGTGGCGCTATGACTGTAACTGAATATTGGCATGTATTTGTCTTCAGGTCAGTACTCTAATAAAACATGAAGTTTGGGGCAGATCGGAAATTGTATGCCCGAGTTACAACAGCTTCCTGTGTCATGGCGAAACATCAGACTTTGTCAGGCCGCCACGGACACGCCCTCCAGGGAAAACTCAAGATATTCATCACAATTTTAACATCACCAAGGCCTTTAGATTAGACCTGATTATTGATGTTGATCTGATTCAATCTCTAGGAGGAGTTCGTTAAAGTACGACGTTTTGAAAAACTGCAAACATTTTGCAGAGAAAATTCAAAATATCTCACATCCTGTTGGGTTTTCATAGTTTGCTCCCAGGGTCTTTTTTGTAGGTATGGGCTGTTACCGAATTTCATACTCGTACATGAAACGTAGCTCGATTGGTGTTTAATTGAAATTTTGTAGGTGCCGCTATCGAGCCATTTTGCCACGCCTAATTCTGAAACCCATATCAGACGTAAATTTTCACCACTTCTGACGCGTGTGCAAAGTTTCATGAGTTTTCGAGCATGTTTAGGTCCTAAAAATGCAACTAATTTGGGAGGAGAAGAATAATCAGCTGAGCAATTACAATACTCACACCATCAGTGCTCAGGCACTAATAAACATCTTAAAGAGCACTGACCTCTACCACCAGACTGCTGCAGATTCATTTCGGCTGATAGCATTGCCATTGAAATGCATAAATTCAAGCCATTAACAGCTCTAAGTATAACGTCACAGGTTTTCCATCTCTTCTAAATTATGGCATGAACGCAGCATAAGCTGGTTGCTTTGGTTCAGGACTCAGGAGGAACTGTAAAAGGTGTCTGTCTAATTCTGCATTGCATGAAATGCGCTAATGATGTGTGATGTCTACTCGAGCAGAGTGTGTGGAGGTATGGAAATGCTTGCATTGACAGGCAAGACATTGTACCAAGGCCTTAACCATATCTTGAATATTGCGGGTGACCATTTTTTTTTATTTTTATAAAGCATAAAAACACAAAACAGTAAATTAAATTTCACTGTAATTTCCATTGTAATGTGAAGGCTGGGAAAGACTTACAGGTTCAGCACACCTTGGTGAAGTCTAAACAGCGTCTGGAAACTGGCAGGACAGGGTAGGATTTGAACACACACACACACACACACACACACACACACACACACACACACACACACACACACACACACACACACACACACACACACACACACACACACACACACACACACACACAGGTACAAGGTGAGAGAAGTAATGAAACGGCTTCCTCTACAAGACCTGAGAGGTGCTGTTTGCTAAGGTGTCTGACTGGTTTCTTTTTTCCATCTCATGTGACCACTAAAATGTCTGAATGACTGTGGTTCTACAGTAGTTTTGTTCTCTACTGAAATACACTTTATATTTGCATAGAAATGCAAACCACACTGTCCTAAAAACAGACACTTGCAAAAATTTTACTTATAACAGGTGGGATGTTGACCAAAAATGTAGCAGGGATTATCTAAATTAAAATGATAAAATGCAACTATATATTTGTGAAAAATTTATAGGCTTATCTTTTAAAAGGGAGGAGAAAAACATTTCCCTTATCTTTTGGTTGCTGACGTCAAACATTGTGCATTCACATAAAAGTGTATTATCTGTATCTAGATTTAGCTGTCTCTAGTAAAATGAGGTACATGGAATGGTTGCTTAACATCTTTAAAAAATAAGGTTTCTGTTGACTAAAATGTGTTTTACGAGATTAATTAGTGGCTGATAACAACATGAAACAGCTAAATTCAACACATTTAGAAAATGAACACTACTTTTGCATATAGTTTGTCCTGTGCAGTTGATGGGAATACATTTATCCAATTAATAAAATTATGTAAAATCATGTGAAAACTACTGTATGCAAAAAAGAAATATAATACACCTTCAATTATTGGAAAAGCAATTCAGTTTGTTCTCTTTCAACCAGCAGACGAAGAACTTCATATGTCTTTGATAGAGAACAGGAGGAAGTGATTCATGTGGAAACCCAACTCAGACTTGATGATTATTAGCTGATAATTCTGATTAAATTCAAAATGGACCCATTCCTACCATAGCGCTCCTCTTTGAGAAAACCTCAGACTGAAATCTACATTGATCGATTGATTTTTTCAGACTGTGGAAAAACTAGCAATCAGGTGTTTTCAATCCCATCTCAAGTAAGCTGTGATGGTGGTAAAGCATTACAAGTAACGGTAACACTTTACAATACGGGTGCACTAATATGCATTAATTCATGCTTAACTAATGCACAGATAATCATGAGTTAATGTGTTACTAATTTTTAACTAACCCATTTATTAATGATTACTGCATCAGCAACTAATGAAGAGTCTACATGATTAATAGATTAAGTAATAATTAAATTGTTATTAGTTAAATGTGTCATAATGTATTAATTCCTTAATAACATATTATATATACTAATAATGTAAATTAATGTGTTAATTACCACAATGGGACAAAGCCATGCATTTTAACTTCCAGTTGTCTGCTTTTATTAACCATTAGCTAAAGGATGATGCACTAAAGTTCACTGTAGTGGTTGATGTGCAACTATGCCATTAAAACCACGCAAGAAAATGCTTTTTGAACAGCTGTCCACTGTAGTTACCTCTATGTGTGTAAGAAAGGGTTAATAATAAAACATATTCCACACTATACAGTGACCAAAAATATATTTAAAAAGGACACTTAAACCACACTTAGGCCTGGGACACACTAGTAGATTTTAAAATCACAAAAATCTGTTAAAATCACTAACCATCAATCGGTTATAATCCTCCAAACGCACACACTAAAAGATTTGTCTGGACCACGAGACCACAGACCTGTCGATTGTAGTAACATTTGAACTCGCAAGACTCGCAAGATTAAATGTGACTTGAGAAGAAAAACAAATGGAGGATGACTGACATCGTCAGCTGGTTCTCCTGAAGTGATTCTTGTTTTATGGGAAGAAAAACAAAGGAGAAAAAAATAATATGGGTGATCGTCTTACTCAATAGTGGCATGTTTGTGGCTGCCAAGTTTCAGCTAGGCTATAGAAGCACACAACATCCGGTTGGTGAAGCTTGCTCGCTCTCGTCAGAGGCAGCCCGATCAAGAGTCAGAAATATCAAACATGTTTGATATTTACTATTTGGGATTGTGCAGGCTCCGACACGATCGGGAGCAGTAAAAAAATCTTAATGAACCCACAGGATATTTTGGACAAAAAGTCAGTTGCGAGAAGATCGTTCCACACCTCCCCAGATCGTTGCAAATCGGGCCCAAAATCTAAAATCTTCAAGTGTGTGACCAGCCATAGGGTTTGCATGACAATGATGTACTAATGATGTACTAATAGACAACACAATTGTAAAAACGATCCCTGTTCACCATGATCCACGGAAATGACTAAAACGCTGTATTATTCATGCCAGGCCAGTAGTTAGTCACTTTGTAAAGAAACACTATATGCTCCTATAGACTGAACATGTAATGCGTATGACGTCACCGTTTTCACAGATTCACATTTTTTTGTTAACACCGAGATGATAACAGCGTTGTGTTACTGACCTCATTAATGTCTGAATGTCATTTCAAAACATCTAACCAAGCAGCATTTCATTTAAAGTACACTAGAAAAAACTATTTTCCCATATCACAAAAAATGCAAATGCCAGTTGTTTTGATTTTTTTTTGTGTGTGTGTCTAACGTAATAGCTTTCAGTTGTACGTGAGGTTCATGTGTCTAAATACTTCTCAGGGCTACTGTATTATAATATATATATAGACACAGTAATTAACAATATCTAAATATAATCATTTTCAGGGGCGTAACAACCATTATACATTTTAGAAAGGTCTAAGTTTGTCCCCTCATGTTGTAGATTCATGTATTCATGTCCCCCCACACACATTTTTCAAATAGTTCTTTATACCCCCTCATTTTAATGTGTAATACACAACTTAAATTTCACCATATCTTCTGGATGACAGCCAGAA
Source organism: Gobiocypris rarus (assembly GCA_023029165.1). Classification (NCBI taxonomy): domain Eukaryota; kingdom Metazoa; phylum Chordata; class Actinopteri; order Cypriniformes; family Gobionidae; genus Gobiocypris; species Gobiocypris rarus. The sequence continues at coordinate 10,476,132 of CM040914.1, read as the reverse complement.
AAGTAAGCAGGCCTATCATAGATGATGAAAACCTACTCGCCAGACAATTCTTTGTTAGTTAACACCGTCTACTCTTGCTATCCTTCTTGATGACTGTGGTCTCTTTATTTGGCAACATCCAGGTCATTTTTTTCAGACCAGGCCACAGTTTCATGCCCATGTGATGTTGATTTTGTGAGTGATGATAGTATGACCCGACCATCCACTGGTACCAATAGCGTTCTCTGTTCTCCAAATGTACAGACACACACAGGTTGGGGTGAAAGAGACATGCCTAAAATGGGCAAGTCTGTCTGTGTTTTCTCTGCTAGCCAAGAGAAAAAAATGTCCTGAGTCATCACATCCAAACACTCGGCTAATAATCTTTGTTCTGCTTTTTATTTGCTTTATATATTCTCTGTTTTAAGCTGTATTAGTGCTTGTCATCTAAAGCAAACTGTTCTATAGTCAAGCTGGCAGTTATGCCCAATTGCAAAATAAATCATATACAGTAAGGGCTGCTAATTTCAATGGTTACATTCAGAAAGATTTTGATTACCCAGAAATCTTGTTAACTGGAAATTAATTATATTAGATTCAGTGAGCCAAACCAAAAGAGCCGAGGAGATTGTTTACAGCGGGGTAAGCTCAGCTTTTCATCATTTATCTTCAGGACAATTTGTTTCAGATGTCATTTCTATCTGTAGGTGACGTAACCCAACAGCTGTATACTTGTGTTGTTGACGCCCTAGTATTTCGGCTTCCAGACTATCTACAGATGAGATCATCAGATTGTTTAATGCTAGAACCTAAAAACTTCAGTGTGTATCTGGAGAAAAAAGTTCAATGGATAATAAACCCAAGATCATTGAGGACTTCAGTGCACATGAAACACTTGAGGTGAAGTCACCCTTTTCTCTGATAAACAGCCAGTCTTCATACAAGCCTAATTTGAACTGAGCAAATATTAATTTACAGACCACACAAAATGTTTGAAAGTAAGGTTTAGACATCCGAATCTCTAGCCAAAAACAAGAGACAATCTGTACCAAACACATGCTCGGCTGTGATTCATCGAATCGAGAAAACACATATTTACAGCACAGCAACCTAAGGACAGTCTCCCTGCATCAAACTCAACCTCAAGGGTTCAATGGCTCTCTCTGAAACTCTTCAAACTCACACACAGCTGTAATCTTTGTGTTAACAGCAAGGTCTCGTAACCATTTTTGTTGGGCATTGGTCTTATTGGTTTATTTAAAGGAATTAAATATTTGAAATATTAAAAGACATTCAAGGAAAAAATAAGATAAATAAATAATAATAATAAAAAAGTTATATTGTAATTATGAAGGAAACTGTTTAAAATAATATATATTAATGGGGGGTACTTATCCCCCTCAATGTCTATGGTGGTTACAGCCCTGGTTAAAAGCCCAGAACTTTTAACTCTTGGCCAACCAGAACCCAAACATGATAACATTGTTGGCCATATCCACTTTTTAACATACGAGTGGGTATAGCCATTTGTAAGTTGAATGTGTGAGACTTCCAATGTCATTAGCTTCCTGTTATTCTACCGTTCCAAAAACAGCCCGTTATGCTGCTTGATATTTTCTTGTATTTAAAAAAAATATATTTTAATGTATCATAATCATAATAAACATGATTAATGAATAAACAAGGTTTGGAGTGCAAATACCTTTGCCATTTTCTGCACTTTGTTATTTCTTTAGTTATTTTCATATAGCGGCTAACGAATCAGAAGTCTTGCACATTCAAAGAAAATAACTTACTCATTTCTCACTGTAAATATTATTATTTTATTTTTTGGGGGGGAAAGAAATTAATACTTTTTTCAGCAAGGGCACATTAAATAAATCAAAAGTGACAGTAAAGCACATCCAAATGGTTTGACCAAAGCACATCTTAATACCAGGTGTAAACAGGTCCTTTGATGGCCCTGAATGAGTACTACACACATTCTTTATGGTACTCCATGGTATAATTCCAAAAACCATGAAGTCGCCATGGTACATGTCCGAAAATTGTATTACAATAAAAACCATGAAACTGTTTTTCTTACTGAACCTAGAGTCAAATACTCTTGCTCCCTGGTGCCAAGCTAGTTTTTGCAGAACGTCAAATGCACATTCCAGTGCCGTTTTCCCATCATACTTTTAAAGGTCACACTGAGTCCAGCGAATGTCCTGGAATTGCACAGTTTCACAGGCTTTTGTTGCAGTGCATATTTGCATTGTGCGATAACGGCATCTTATGACAGCCACCGGCATGTTGAAAACAAAGCTTGACACAGGACACAGTATTTTACATGGGCGTGTTTGCTGTGTTCATTTGCTTTTAAGATCTCACTTTAGATTCACAGTATTTTAGGAATTGAAAGTTCTGATGCAGCACACTCGCACACTTCCAAAATGAAGCCAGTTATTAACCGCACCCTGGACTCTCCTTTTAACACAGGAACTCCAGAAAGACAAAAAAAGTGAAATGCAAACAGCAGTCAGCATGCTGGCTTTTGTTGGACTCTAACGGTGGAGTGAAACTTTCTCTCAATTGGAGCAAAGTCATTTTTGCTCTCCTCCACATGACTCAGACTCGTCTGTCTTTCGGAGGCGTAGACCCGTTGCTAATTAAGGTATTTCCCAGCAGCCAGCACTCCTGTTTTGGGAGGGAATTACTGCAGGGAATTGTTTGGCATTTTGCATGAGTATATTGCCAGAAACTTTCCATATGTGGGTGCTTAATGGTATTTTACAGGCAATATCTTCTTAAAACTGTGTGCAGTGTTTTAGAGAACTCACTCATGATAAATGTTATAAAAATATAAGGTTGTATATGTTAATAGTAAATATTGTAATAATTTCCTTCTGTAACCTAAAAAGAACAGTTCTGGCAGATTTGTTCCTGGCTTGTTCGTACAATTATAAATATGCAAATGTGTAAAATGTTTATATATATTTTTTTGTGTACCTTTTTGTGATTTTTCCAATCGTTGTACCATATTTTTGTCTAACTAATGGACTCTTTGTGGAAAATATAAGTGCAATGCAAGTAAGAAGTAAGAAAAGTTAGAAATTAGGTCAAGTTAATGTTAAAATGTAAAAAAAAACAATATATGTATATTTCAGTGACTCTTTCTGTAAATGCTGTGTATTTAATATGTGGCGTTTATGATGGATGGATGTGCTTTTTTGGCCTTCAAAATCTAATTTACCATTCACTGCCATTAAAAAGCTTGGATATTTTTAGATATAACTCCAGTTGTATTCATCTGAAGAAGAAAGTCGTGTACACCACGTGAGTAAATCATGGGATAAATTTCATTTTTAGGTAAACAATCCCTTTCACCAATTTGTTCAAAAACACTGATTCATTAAGGAACCTCGGTTTTATTTCATTGTTTGAAACTATTTTCGTTGGAGAAGCAAACGTATGCAAAATAACTAACAATATTGTGTCTTAAATATAAGTTAATCAGCATTAATCTCTTGTTGATTAAACTCTGTATAAAATCACTATCACACTTGTTCACAAGTCATTCTGTATCAGTTGAATGGCTGTGATTGCCTGTGAAAAGCGATGAAAGGTAATGGTTTATGAACATATTATAGAGCCCACAGGTGCTGTGATGTGTGTATCACTCCTGCTTTCTAAGGGAAGTAAGTCTTACATAACCTCATAAGCAGACTGAGTGCAAACAAGTCTGGTTTTGTTAGACGAGAGCCAAGAGAGAAAATAATTACTTTCCGTCTTTCCGTGTTTTTTTAAAGTGTACAGTATGTGTGCGTAAAGTGAGCGATGGTCAAACCTCAGACAGCGACAACATGGGTAAGACTGTTAACGTGCAGGACAAGGCCGACCAAATAAGCCTGCTGTTATAATGTGGTTATGTGAGGAACAGTTTGTTTCCTCGGCCAAACAAAGAGCTGGAGATGAGACACGGCCCATGAGCCACAAGCGGGAAGTGCCAGAAGACTTCCAGAAGGTGTGACATCATCGTGGTTCTGTGCAGTAAAATTACCAGGAAACTTAGAAGAACATTTAACCATTGAACGTACAGTGTCTTTTGTGCCTCCTCCAAAGAATTTTGAGGGAAAGTTAATGTAAAATTGAACTTGTTCATTCAGACACTTGTTTTTAAGGGAATATAATTTGCATGGTGGTACATTACAAAAATATATAGTCTTTGTATACCAAAACAGAGTCTGTAGGCTAAACATCATATAAAGGCCATGTAATGTAATGCACTGATTCAACAGCTTGCCACCAATATTTTTCTAAAGCATAAGAGTCTTGCCTTATTTGTTTTTTAATAACACAAACAATTTTTGTCAAATGCAAAGGCCCTTTCACACCAACAGTGAAATTAACCCTCAATCTGTCCTTGGGGTCAATATGACCCCATTCAACTTTACCTTAGTAAAAAAATGGTTCCCTTCATCTCAGTGGAATAAGATTTTGTGACTTTTCCTTCATGACCTATATCTATACACACGAAAAAAACGTATTGATTCGGTTTTTCTGAAGGTATATGAAACTGTAAAAAATAAAGCATTCTTTAAAATTATTGTGACATATTTGAAGGGGGAGAAGAATTTGTACACGTGTCAGGTTTCTCAACAAGAAAGACTTCCACATAGGATACACACCTGTGCTTGCTCACTCCTCGTTCCTCGCCTCTTCGTGGTGCAATTAGAGAACTGAGATGTCCTTCAAGATGGCTAACTTTGGATGGAGGCTAGAGGAGCGAGGAAACAAGGAAGCATCAATTTAAGTATTGAGAAGCACCCTCTTACTTCATCAGTTAAAAAATGAAACAAATGTGATGTTTATCGAAAGTATGTTTTGCTGCTTACTACAGTTGAATTGGACCATTGAAGGTCAGCTGCAAAGATACTAGTAAAGTTAGATTAAATAAAGAATAGTTTAAAACAACTTTTTGCATTCTCTATTTTTTTACTTTACAATGAACAGATTGCATGTGTATACTATATATATATATATATATATATATATATATATATATATATATATATATATATATATATATATATATATATATATATATATATATATATATATATATATATATATATATAGTTGAGTGCATTGATTTCCATTTTTCTGAAGTGTTAGGTCAACACCAGAACATCGTGGAATTTTAACTCTTTCCAGTGTTTTCTACAAAGCTGCACTTAACTCTGTAACAGTGTTGTTGTTATCTGCATTGGTGTTAATATTTTACTCTATTAGAGTTTATTGTAACACTTGGTTGGTGTTGTGAGAGGCAACACTTTTAAAAGTGTTGAATTAACACTTTGCGGGTGGTTCCCATATATACACTTTTAAAGTTTTGAAATTAACTCTATTGGTGTCGATATCCGGATTTCAAATTGACTGTGCATAAAGTATATTTGTGTTATTTAGCGTATTTAATCATTGCAGGTTTGCGTAATATTCATTCACTTTTATAATTCATACTGAATCTGTTTTGTGCAGGATAGATGAGTATAAATGCATGCTCACATTTACTCTAGAGCTACAATTACCATGTACCTATAGCGTTACTTATTTGAAAAAGTAACTTGGATATTTTGTAGTAAAATTAAAAGTAATGCGTTACTTTACAAAAGTAATCTAATTATGTAACTCGCATTACTTGCAATGCTTTACCCCCAACGCTGATCATGGTAAATGGATGTCAAAGTTTAAGTTTGATTTCTTAAATAATTATAAAGACACCAATTTGTCATGATTCCGGTCTTGTTTTCCCCTGATCATGTGTGGACTTGTGTTACTTCCTGTTTTATGCCATGTTTTGTAGTTCTTTGTAAATTGTCAGGTGAACAGACGAGCGTAACCAATACACACCTGGGGAGACTAATCAACATGAAAAACTACAAAGAACTACGAAACATTGTTTAAAACAGGAAGTAACACAAGTCCACAAAAGATCAGGGGAAAACAAAACTGGAACCATGGCAAAATTAGGCATCTTTTAGAGAACATTTCTTTTTGAGAACACTCTCAATCATTAAATGTTTTCCATATTTGTTTTAGATAGAAAAGTCAGAGATATTCAATTCAACACTTCTCAAACATTTCTCAGTAATTTGTCTATTTTACTTCAGACAAAAACATCTTAAAAAAAGTTGACAGATCAACCACGACTGATAGCTCCATACAAAATATGCTGAGCAATGAAAGATAAACCTCTGAGCAATACAGGTTTCCTTTCGGTCCTGCACTGTTCTCCTGTGATCATGTCTGACAATCAGCAGCTGTATTCTTCCAGTCCAGCCATGTTGAAGAACCATCTGCTCGGAGAACAGCCTGTTCCCCAGGGCTTGAGATCACTGTGGAGATTTATGACTCAACATGTTGATAAGCAAAACAAAGACCTTTTTTCAAAGGGACGCTGAGGAGTTCTATACTCATTTTCCTGTTACTTTAAAAGGTTTGGTTTGAAATGAACTCTCTGACTTTATTCAACAATTGTCTCATTTGTGTCTATTTTCATTTTTCCTACAAGAAACCTTTGAGACAAATATGATTCTTAAATGATACAACTAAGAACCTAAAGTAGAAACTCTCCCCTGGTATTAGTCTATATGGAGGAATCCGTCTATTCTTACATAAAGGTTATAGATTTAAAGCAAATATGATGATATCCCGAAACCCCTGCACGATTCCTTTCATACAGTTTTCAGTAGGAAAAGAAATACAGTAAACATAATTCCAAAAGATCCCTTATCTCCCTCTAAGGATGACGCGGAGTGTTGGGTGGGTTTCACCAGTTGTGTGCCAGATTGTTTTGGTGTCTGGGAAAACATCTGTAGTCTCAACAGTCTGGAAACTACCTGACTGATAAAGAGTTCCTTTTCTGGCAGCAAAAAAACCTGCAAAGTATTTCTCAATTGAGATTTATGTTACTAATATGCACATCCATAAATACAGGTTAACCACAACAACAACAACAACAACAACATAACATGACATGCAGTTAAAGTTCTTTTTCCCGTATTTCTAAAAGGGCTCCTCTAGTCAGGAAACATACAGAGGAAAAGATAATGAAGACAGAATTTAGAACTGTCTGTCTGTCACTTTAACAATCATAAAAATTCTAAATGTAACATGACATTCTACTAAAAACAAAAACAAGACAAAACACCAATTAAGCTCACTATAGAGAAAAGAATAAACAGAACATTAATTGTTGTGTTGTTAGAGATCCCAGATGTCTAATGACTGTCATAAATGCTCTGTTATTTAGTGTTGATAGGTTAAACTCTTTACACAAATGGCTCTCGATGATGGAAGAACACGTGTTGTTATTCTCTCTCACAAGCCACAAGATTGTTTTGCTGCTTTTTGTTTGGGTGCTTTAAATGTACTATATATATATATATATATATATATATATATATATATATATATATATATATATATATATATATATATATATATATACTCACCTAATGGATTATCAGGAACACCATACTGTTACTGTGTTTGACCCCCTTTCGCCTTCAGAACTGCCTTAATTCTATGTGGCATTGATTCAACAAGCTGCTGAAAGCATTCTTTAGAAATGTTGGCCCATATTGATAGGATAGCATCTTGCAGTTGATGGAGATTTGTGGGATGCACATCCAGGGCACAGCTCCGTTCCACCACATCCCAAAGATACTCTATTGGGTTGAGATCTGGTGACTGTGGGGGCCATTTTAGTACAGTGAACTCATTGTCATGTTCAAGAAACCAATTTGAAATGATTCAAGCTTTGTGACATGGTGCATTATCCTGCTGGAAGTAGTCATCAGAGGATGGGTACATGGTGGTCATAAAGGGATAGACATGGTCAGAAACAATGCCCAATTGGCACTAAGGGGCCTAAAGTGTGCCAAGAAAACATCCCCCACACCATTACACCACCACCACCAGCCTGCACTGCTGGATCCATGTTCTCATTCTGTTAATGCCCAATTCTGACCATCTGAATGTCTCAACAGAAATCGAGACTCATCAGACCAGGCAACATTTTTCCAGTCTTCAACTGTCCAATTTTGGTGAGCTTGTGCTAATTGTAGCCTCTTTTTCCTATTTGTAGTGGACCTGAGTGGTACCCGGTGGGGTCTTCTGCTGTTGTAGCCCACCCGCCTCAAGGTTGTGCATATTGTGGCTTTACAAATGCTTTGCTGCATACCTCGGTTGTAACGAGTGGTTATTTCAGTCAAAGTTGCTCTTCTATCAGCTTGAATCAGTCGGCCCATTCTCCTCTGACCTCTAGCATCAACAAGGCATTATTTCCCACAGGACTGTCGCATACTGGATGTTTTTCCCTTTTCACACCATTCTTTTTAAACCCTAGAAATGGTTGTGCGTGAAAATCCCAGGAACTGAGCAGATTGTGAAATACTCAGACCGGCCCGTCTGGCACCAACAACCATGCCACGCTCAGAATTGCTTAAATCACCTTTCTTTCCCATTCTGACATTCAGTTTGGAGTTCAGGAGATTGTCTTGACCAGGAACACACCCCTAAATGCATTAAAAAGCAAATGCCATGTGATTGGTTGATTAGATAATTGCATTGATGAGAAATTGAACAGGTGTTCCTAATAATATTTTAGGTGAGTGTATATATATATCCGACATCCCTGTAGTATGCATACAATAGATATTAAAAACAAAACAAAACAAAAATAAAAATATAAAATGGAGTTGGCTCAGATGTTTTTTTCCATGGTAATCTTTATGGCAATACCATACTTTTGACTTATTTTCACAACATCAGGATAAGGAAACTATGTAAACAATGCACAGAACTATGTAAACAAGCTAGATCCGTTAAGAAAGCTTGTTAACAGAAACTTCTCTCTCACACACAGTAAAACAGGAGGGGTTGCGCTGTTTCTTGTCTGAGAGCAATGTGGATCTTTTCCCCAACATACCAGACGTATTACGATGACCACGCAACTCAAGCATGATATAACTTCCATGCACAGCTTGTGCAAGAGCATTTTCTGTTAAAACAATGAAAAAAAGACTGTATTGCATCAAAAAATTAATTTACCAACCATGAATCTGCAACTGAGGTCTGCTTAAAATGCCATTTAACCTCTTAGTATTGTTCCCTATTCCATGATTTATAATTAAAATCTTATTTTGACAATACAATCCACTTGCAGAAATGCATGTTTTATTTTGTTAAATGAGAATTTTATTTAATTTCAATGATATGATACAACACAGCTAACATTTGCATTCCTCTTGTCATTAAATTCAGTGAAAGACAGTAATGGGCAGAAACCGTGGTCTCTAAACACATGACTGTTATGAACAGCTTGCAGAAAGACGTTTCATGTAAGCTCCTAAAGAGACAGACATTTTCGTCTAAATGAATGTTCATAAACAGTGGTCTATTACTCATCCTACCCAACAGCATCATGTTCAAACTGCAGCACGGGGCATGAAACGTGCTATAGCCTATGAGACAAAATCACCCGAAGGGAGAAGGGTTTCACGAGAGCTTCGTGCAAAGTTGCACCGTAATTAACAGTGTAAACTAATGGATGCTGACCAATAACAGCAGCAGGCCTATGCTCTGATTTTATTTTGAATTTGAATTTTATTCTAATAAAATGTTTTATATTTTAATGCCTGCTAAAAACGTTTAATAACTTAACTATAATGGATATCATAAAACATGTTCACTTGTTATTTATTATTATTATTAATATTATTTTAAAACATTTTAATTAAAACATATATAATAACAATTTATTCAAAATGATTGACGTCTATTTGATAAATAAATCAAAAAAGATGAGCATGTTAAACAAAACCCTTCTGTAAAATGCTTTAAACACACCTCTGTCTCCATCTAGTGGTTGCATTCCTTAGAAAGACATACTACTATAGATCATCAATGGCCTCTGTTTCAGTTATCGGTATTATTCCCATGCGTCGCCTATCAGTGACATCATACCTGCAATACCCTCAATTTCTGGTTTTATTAAGTGGAAACCATGGAAACACCAAAGCTTTAATATATTATATTTTATTAGACAGGTGAGAAACTGTTTGGATACATTCATCGACAAAAATCGAATCATTGTTATACAGCTCAACACGTCTAGTCTTATTGTTTAAATCTAGTTTTCATGTTTTACCATGCCTAATATCTAACCACGAGGGAACCCAGAGTAGCATTAAAACATAACTTTCAACACACTCAAATAATGCATGCATCTAATATGATAAAACAGCGCTGCGTAAAATAGGTTACCCCAAATATGCATAATAAAAGCTCCACAAAATATTGTCATCAAGCTACATCTTTATTTTGAATAAGAAACCTCTAGCTAAATTACATATTGTGGCTTTAAGTCATTTAAACTTAAATGAAATCAGTTGAATCTTGTATAACTTATATAAAATTATGATTCAATTTTGCATAGACCTCCTGATTTAGCAATCATATCAAGAAAGAAAGAAAGAAAGAAAGAAAGAAAGAAAGAAAGAAAGAAAGAAAGAAAGAAAGAAAGAAAGAAAGAAAGAAAGAAAGAAAAGCAAGGTTCGGTTTAGATAATTGTGATGTTGCTGATTTAACTAGAATTTAAATAAACATTCTTTAAGTGAAGAGTTTGATAATCACTACATGAAACTTTTGCCATGAAGACTCTCTGCTTGGTACATTTATTTAAATACATATAAATTCTTCTTAGAAAACTGAATAGAGGCAATAGTCTGAAAACACTTTTCCCCATACTCTAATTTATTTTCCAATAATTATCCAGACCATTTTAAGGGAAAATAAGTTGATTTTAAATTTCATGGCATCAACACATCTCAAAAAAGTTGGGACAAGGCCATGTTTACCAATGTGTGGCATCCCCTCTTCTTTTTATAACAGTCTGCAAACGTCTGGGGACTGAGGAGTCAAGTTGCTCAAGTTTAGGAATAGGAATGTTGTCCCATTCTTGTCTAATACAGACATTATTGTCTAATGTTGCTCAGCTGTCTTAGGTCTTCTTTGTCGCATCTTCCTCTTTATGATGCACCAAATGTTTTCTATGGGTGAAAGATCTGGACTGCAGGCTGGCCATTTCAGTACCCGGATCCTTCTTCTACGAAGCCATGATGTTGTAATTGATGCAGTATGTGGTCTGGCATTGTCATGTTTGAAAATGCAAGGTATTTCCTGAAATGGGAAAGGGAGCATATGTTGTTCTAGAACTTGGATATACCTTTCAGCATTGATGGTGCCTTTCCAGATGTGTAAGCTGCCCATGCCACACGCACTCATGCAACTCTGCTTCTGATCTGAACTGAGCGCTCATAACAACTTGGGTTGTCCTTGTTCTCTTTAGTCCGGATGACAGCCTTGGTCCAGAGAAAACGCCTGCGCTTCTGGATCATGTTTAGATAAGGCTTCTTTTTTGACCTATAGAGTTTTAGCCAGCAACAGCAAATGGCACGTGGATTGTGTTTTCTGGAAGCATTCCTGAGCCCATGTTGTGATTTCCATTACAGTAGCATTCCTGTATGTGATGGAGTGCAGTCTAAGGGCCCAAACATCACGGGCATCCAGGATGGTTTTCCAGCCTTGACCCTTACGCACAGAGATTGTTCCAGATTCTCTGAATGTTTGGATGATATTATGCACTGTAGATTATGATAACTTCAAACTCTGTGCAGTTTTTTTCAGAGAAACTCCTTTCTGATATTGCTACACTATTTTTCGCCGCAGCATTGGGGGAATTGGTGATCCTCTTCCCATCCTGACTTCTGAGAGACACTGCCACTCTGAGAGACTCTTTTTATACCCAATCATGTTGCCAATTGACCTAATAAATTGCCAATTGGTCCTCCAGCTGTTCCTTATATGTACATTTAATTTTTCCGGCCTCTTATTGCTACCTGTCCCAACTTTTTTGGAATGTGTGGCTCTCATGAAATCCAAAATGAGCCAATATTTGGCATGCCATTTCAAAATGTCTCACTTTCAACATTTGATATGTTATCTATATTCTATTGTAAATAAAATATAAGTTTATATAAGCATTCCTTTTTTATTCAAAATTTGTAGTGTCCCAACTTTTTGGGAATCGGGTTGGAAATCAAACATAATGAATTTCATCAATTAGCATTGATGTAGTAAGTATATGCAGTATATTTCATTCACATTATAAATGAAAATATCAGCAATTGTTTTATTAAAACATTAAAACATAAAAAAAAAAAACATACTAGCACTGCATCCATAATAATGGACAGTCAGTGCAACACTCATGACTTTTAACCATTGAACTGCTTCTGTCTATAGGATGTCATATAAAAATGTCATATCACAATAAAATGACATAACTGTCTCTGTCGGTGTTAATAATGATGCCCGGCCCAAGGGAAATACTCATTATTGCTGATAAGTGATTGCTGGGTTTATATGCTGATGATGTTAAATCGCTCAGATATCATTACTGATGACGTGAGCTGATGTCATGTGGTTATTGTTCACAGTTTGAACTCGTCACACAAAACAAAACTTCCGAAATATCTAAGCAGCATAAAGTATATGAGCTGATTGCACAATAAAGGATATTTTTAGTATTTATTGTCACAATGCTCGGTATTAGACCAGATTTATGGTAAGTTTGATGCTGTACCTTTAGGTGGGGGAGCAAGTCTTGGGTTGGGTGGGGATACAAGACTTGGGTTTAAATATTAACACAGTTATCTGTGGTTTACTGTCTCGGTTGTCTGGGACTGAGTCAGATGGGGATGGCTTTATAAGTCACTGTCAGTCTGTATCTGGTTCACACTGTCAGATTCAACAAGCTTGGATAGCAAACAGAACCATGCAGGGCTCAATAATGTCTGTTTTGGTGGTCTTGGCTCTAGTGACCCAGGACAGGTAATGTTTTAGGTTGAATTAAGTTTTGTTTGAAAAGTTGAGATCATTCTAGATCATCCTTAATACACTGCATTGTTAAATAGGATATCTGGCATGGGAACAAGGGATGACCTTTGAATACAAAGAGATTTGGATACATAAGATCAATCTTTTTTTAAGCATTGCATAATTTTCCACATTTGAGTTGGTAAAGTATTTTAATTCATTACAGATTGGCTGGTGGACTGGAACATAAATCTTATGACTACACAAAGTACCACACCATGGATGAGGTGAGATTATCCTGTACTTGCTGCTGTTGATCCACATTGATTGATTGATTGATTGATTGATTGATTGATTGATTGATTCATGTATTGATCTGATCAAACTCTTCACACAGATTTCAGTCTGGATGAATCAGATCGAAAGGGAAAACCCAGACGTTGTGTCCAGCATGATGTATGGACAAACTTATGAGAAGCGGAACATTACATTACTGAAGGTGCGTAACTGTATAGCGCAATACTCTATTAGTTATTGTAAGGTTGAAAATAATCAAAGATATCTGAAATAGAACAAAATTATTTGCTTTACTGTCGGTAACCCTCGTCATGCCCAAGATATTTGACTCAACCCCCTCCCCCCTTAACCTCATCAGAAGGGCAATTTGGAATTTCTAAGGTCAAAAGAAAGGCTTGCATGCAGGCCAAACCTTTGGTACAGTGGGAGAAGTTTCATCTGATTGGTTACTTTCAAACGTCTCACGTTTTGGTCTGATTGGTCAGTTTTAAATGAGTCATATTTGAGTTTGGTGACATCAGGGAAAAAGGATAAAAGAAGATTGCAACGATAGATCTTCCTCTTTGGCTCTCTCTCTCTCTCTCTCTCTCTCTCTCTCTCTCTCTCTCTCTCTCTCTCTCTCTGTCTCGCTCTCTCTCTCTCTTATACAGGTAACATTCTATGCATAGGCCTACTGAGTACAATTAAGGGTTTAAGTTTACATCCATTTATAACTATTTTAAGTGTAACCATAACTAGAATTTGTTTTCTTTTAAAATAGATTTCTGTCTATTATGTAATTGGCATTTTACATTTACCTGATTGTTAATAAATTGTTACATTTTGATTGTTTCTGAATTACTCTGTAATCTCCACTACGGAACGGTATAATTGCAACAAAGGGTTAAAACGGAATGATTAAATGTATGATTAACTATCAAATGTAAATGACCAAACAACCAATCGGCATTCTCTTCTAAATTCGACAACTATGATAAATGGAGTCAGATAAAGAATATTATAATTAAATCCATTTTGTTGAGCTGAAACACACCTTCACGCAATTCGTTACCGATCATTGGAGGTAATTCAGTGGTCCTACAGTTATCAACAAATAAAAGACAAAAGGCTGTGTCTGAAATCTATACAGTAGGCGAAAACAGTAGTAGCCTATGTCCTAAAAGAGTAAAAAGAGTAGACAAAAAGTGCCCAGATGACCGACTACTTATGGCAAGATTCTGAAGTGTGCATACGATGAACACTATCCCATGAGGCCACATGAGAGGATTTATGAATTTTTCAGTGAACTGAAGCAACACAACTTGATGCTGGTAGGTCACATGATAATGACAGCATGGCGAATGGTGTACGTCCGGATTTTATTCATACTACACACATTCATACTATATAAAAAACACCTTTTTAGCGTTGCCAAGATAGTACTAATTCAAAATAAGTACCTTCTCAAAAGAGGTACAATATGCAATTTCAGACACAGCCAAAGTGAACATTTTGCCAACTGGTGCATTTCAAACACACTAATCATTGTATTTATTAAAGGGTTAGTTCACCAAAAAATGACAGTTCTGTCATTAATTACTCACCCTCATGTCGTTCCAAACCCTTAAGACCTCTTTTCACTTTTGAGAACACAAATGAAGATATTTTTGATGACATATTAGAGCTCTCTGACCTCTCCATTGACAGCAATTTAATGAACACTTTCAAGGCCGGGAGTAAAGAGAAAATAGTCCATGTGACTCCCGTGATTTTACCTTTATGTTATGAAGCGACAAGAATACTTATGTACACAAAAAACAAACAGTTCTGACATATAGAACTCATAAGTTTTTACAACGTAAACTGCGTAGGAGACTGGCATTGAACCACTTGAGTCACATGGACTATGTTAACGATGTCTTTGCTACCTTTCTGGTCCTTGAAAGTGGTAATGGAGAGGGGGGTCTATGGAGGGGTCAGAGAGCACGCTGATTTCATCAAAAAATATACGGGTCTGGAACAACAGGGTGAGTAAAAACTAATGATAATGGTTTCACTTTATTTTACAGTACTTACAGTGTACATACCCAAGGAAGTACTGTAATATAAGGTAACTACATGGGTTAAGGTTAAGGTTAGGTTTAGGAGTAGGTTCAGGGTTAGTACCTAGTTATTACCCAGTTATTGTTTGTACATGTGGAACAGGACTGTGAAATAAAATGCTAATATTGCAAGGTACTCAAAAACAAAACAAAAAACAATGCCATGGTATTACCATAGTACTTGTTAATTTTTTGCATCTGATATGCAGATCGGCTTCAACAGCACCATACCAAAGAAAGCCGTTTGGATGGACTGTGGGATTCATGCCAGAGAATGGATCGCTCCAGCCTTCTGCCAGCATTTTGTTAAAGAGGTGAGACTTTACTACAGGAAACTTATTATCAAGTACACCTGAAGTGTTATTCCCAGAAATATCACATACATTATGTCACATGCCAGGCCATAATGTACTGCATGTGAGTGAATGCAATGCCACTGTTGAGTTAAGATTGTTTTTTGGACTCAGGAACAATTTATTCTCCATAATGCTCTGGATTTCGATGCTTATGGTACTATTTATTTCTACTTGAGAACTACAAATAGATGCAAAGCTCACAAATATTGATATTGCCACTGTGTATAAAGTTCCTATTGTAGTTTGTTTAACCTAATAATGACAATACAGAAGTAATTCACATACATAATAGTACACATCATACAGAAAACATTTAATTTGCTAAAATTAAATACCAGCCAATGTGTGTGCGCAATAAACAGTGAAAAGTGAATGACACTATTTTGTTTAGGCAAAATAATCCAAAATAAGTATTTTTTATCATGATGGTTATGTGTATATAAGTTTATATGTTTCTATAAAGCTTTATATTTATATTTAATCTGAAAAATAAAATTTAATTTAACTGTTTTTATGCTGAAAAAGATCCTGGGCTCCTACAAAACAGACTCGAAGGTGAACACGTTATTTAAAAATCTGGACTTTTATATCACCCCAGTGCTGAACATGGACGGGTATATTTATTCCTGGAAGGACAACATAGTGAGTTTCATCCATTTCAGTACATCTATATGACATACATTTGATGAAGGTAAAATATCTGTGAATATCAGATGTTTATTAAACATGATGTGTTTTAAAGACTCGACTATGGAGGAAGTCCAGATCACCAGGCACTGGAAACTGCACTTGCTTCGGCACCGATATCAACAGCAACTTCTACGCTAACTGGGGGAGTAAGTAACATTTTCCTTTTCAATATATATTTAGTATTTTTTAGATTTAGTTTTTTTATTTATTTTTTTATAAATTTTTATTTAAGTTTTAGTTTAGATTAGTTTAGTTCTTATTTATTTTACAATATGTATATGAGAAGTTGAACTGAAGCTGAAGGGAGTCACCCAAGCCCAGGCATTAATGTCCCAGCACACCTCATCCGAGTCATCCGAGCCCACCAGAGGCCAGCTTCTCTGACCGCTGGCTAACAATATATACAGTATATAATTTTACACCTATACTGATGTACAGTTCTGTCAAACACATCAGATCATGATCTAGTCCATCTGTCTTTGTTCATATAGTGACTGGGATCTCCAGGAACTGCTGTTTAGTGAACTATAACGGTCCGACTCCCCTGTCTGAGCCTGAGGCCAAAGCCGTCACTGACTTTTTGGGAGCGCATCAAAACCAAATGCTGTGTTATCTCACCATCCACTCATTTGGTCAGCTGATCCTCGTCCCCTACGGACACCCCAACATCTCAGCTCCCAATTACGACGAACTGGTAAGTAGAATATAAACTCTTTTGGGATAAGTTAGGATTGGGAGCCTTCAAGCGTACCATACACTGTTTCGATTTAAATGTGCACTTCTGTCAATGTGTTTGCAGATGGAAGTAGGTCTCGCTGCAGCTAAAGCCATCAAAGCAGTTCATGGCAAGAGCTACAAAGTGGGCAGTCCTCCTGATGTGCTGTGTGAGTATGTTTAAATTCACTAGCATTTAAAACATTTAACTTTTTATTAGTGTTATATATTACGATTACGATTTATAGATTACGATTGAATGCTTATTGGTATCACAGCATTATAAAATCTGAAAATAATTCTCTGTATTGGCCTGTTGCATCATCCAGTGAAACATAAATAATTGCAAAGTAATTGTAATTGCAAGCTAATCACTAATGACAATGCTCCAATATTCTCCACAGATGCAAATTCTGGCTCTTCACGTGATTTTGCCAGACTCATAGGGATCCCATATTCCTTCACCTTTGAGTTAAGAGATGAAGGGCAGTACGGCTTCATTCTACCCGAGGATCAAATCCAGCCCGCATGTCAAGAAGCTTACCAGGGTGCAATGTCCATCATAAACTACGTCCATGATAAGAATTTCAAAAGTTCAGCGATTACTGTCACAGCCACATTGTGGACAACACTGATGGCCTTATGGATCTCAAGCACTAGTGTGCTAAACGACTCTTTCTAAATGGATTTTGTCTTGTTTTTTCTTGCCTCATGCAATTTTATTTCTCAAAGCTGTGTGTAATGGGTTTCATTTATGCTTAACCAAGAACTGTACAACAAAAAACAACTTGATTTGATATTTCACTGTGTCATAATTCAGATATTTTTAAGTGTGATTAAAATACTTTTAAATATTTTAATATAGATTCAAATTGTAACCCATTTTACTACTTCAATAATTAAAGTTTATTGCATTAATACAATAATTAATCAACAGAAATATACAGAATATATATTATATATATTATTTGTTCTTCATGATTTTCAGTTTTCTTAACATTGAACACAAAGCTCCATTTGGCCAGATGATGGCAGTATATACACAGAAATGACTTAACACTGCAGACTGGTATAAACTGCTGTCAACATCATAAACATAGTATAGTGAATCCAGAAAGTATTCACAGCGCTTCACTTTTTCCATTTTATAATACAGCCTTATTCCAAAATGGATTAAATTAATTATTTTTCAACTCAATTCAACAAACAATACTCCATATTGACAACATGATAGTAGTTTGTTTGAAATCTTGGCAAATTTATTAAAGATAAAAAAAAAAAAGGGAAAGAAAAAACACAAGTATTCACAGCCTTTGCCATGACAATTCCACTGATGAGATGTTTTACAACTTGACTGAAGTCCACCTGTGGTAAATTCAGTTGATTGGACAGAATTTGGAAAGGCACACAACTGTCAATATAGTGCCTCAGAGTTAAAAGTGCATGTCTATACACTCACCTAAAGGATTATTAGGAACACCTGTTCAATCTCATTAATGCCTTTATCTAATCAACCAATCACATGGCAGTTGCTTCAATGCATTTAGGGGTGTGGTCCTGGTCAAGATAATCTCCTGAACTCCAAACTGAATGTCAGAATGGGAAAGAAAGGTGATTTAAGCAATTCTGAGCGTGGCATGGTTGTTGGTGCCCGACGGGCCAGTCTGAGTATTTCACAATCTGCTCAGTTCCTGGGATTTTCACGCACAACCATTTCTAGGGTTTACAAAGAATGGTGTGAAAAGGGAAAAACATCCAGTATGCGACAGTCCGGTGAGTGAAAATGCCTTGTTGATGCTAGAGGTCAGAGGAGAATGGGCCGACTGATTCAAGCTGATAGAAGAGCAGCTTTGACTGAAATAACCACTCATTACAACCAAGGTATGCAGCAAAGCATTTGTGAAGCCACAACACGCACAAACTTGAGGCGGATGGGCTACAACAGCAGAAGACCCCACCGGGTACCACTCATCTCCATTACAAATAGGAAAAAGAGGCTACAATTTGCACGAGCTCACCAAAATTGGACAGTTGAAGACTGGAAAAAGCCTGGTCTGATGAGTCTTGATTTCTGTTGAGACATTCAGATGGTAGAGTCAGAATTTGACGTAAACAGAATGAGAACATGGATCCATCATGCCTTGTTACCACTGTGCAGGCTGGTGGTGGTGGTGTAATGGTGTGGGGGATGTTTTCTTGGCACACTTTAGGCCCCTTAATGCCAATTGGGCATCGTTTAATTGTCGGATAATGCACCATGACACAAAGCTTGAATCATTTCAAAATCGTTTCTTGAACATGACATGAGTTCACTGTACTAAAATGGCCCCACAGTAACCAGATCTCAACATAGACAGTAAAAGAAATGGACACAGCGATCCCATTGACTTCAACGGAGAGAATTGTAGTCAATTAGAAGCACTTACTTCCTGATGGCTGAGCGTACTGCGCAGACTCAGACTGAGCTTGACGACGTAGGCGTGACGTCCGCAACCTGTCTGACAGTTGTAAGTCCTCTAGTAGTTGTGGAAAGTGAATTCTGAATCACGTTGTTGAAATATCTTGTCCCGTTGCTTTTCGCTCTCTATCGGCTTCTCCCCATGCTTCTCCCTTGTCTTTATCGGAATGTATGCCTCCACATCCCCCCGATTGCATCATAGACAGTAAAATATAGCACGCAAGCTTCTACTTTTTTCTCTACTACACGACAGAGTCGCGTGGGTTATGACACAATCGTTAGCCTATTTTTTTTTTTTTACAAAAACGGCTTCTACGGGACGATAGAGTAAGATACAAGGTAATGGAGCCTATCTCTGTAGAAATAAACAATGGACAAATGGAGACTTTACACGCCTCAGATGTTAAGTTATTCACAGTCAAAGTGACGCCAAAATGAGTCAATGGGATGCTAACAGCAGGTGATGGCTTGGTTAGCAATGGCCGCACCTATGGAAGGTATGCTTCGTGCCCTGGATGTGCATCCCACAAATCTCAATCAACTGCAAGATGCTACCCTATCAATATGGGCCAACATTTCTAAAGAATGCTTTCAGCACCTTGTTGAATCAATGCCATATATATATATATATATATATATATATATATATATATGTATGTCTTATGTCTTTATGGCAATACCATACTTTTGACTTATTTTCACAACATCAGGATAAGGAAACTATGTAAACAATGCACAGAACTATGTAAACAAGCTAGACCCGTTAAGAAAGCTTGTTAACAGAAACTTCTCTCTTACACACAGTAAAACAGGAGGGGTTGCGCTGTTTCTTGTCTGAGAGCAATGTGGATCTTTTCCCCAACATACCAGACATATTACGATGACCACGCAACTCAAGCATGATACAACTTCCATGCACAGCTTGTGCAAGAGCATTTGCTGCTAAAACAAAGAAAAGAGGGGGAAAAAAAACACTGACTGAACAGTATTGCATTACAAAATTAATTTACCAACCATGAATCTGCAACTGTGGTCTGCTTAAAATGCCATTTAACCTCTTATAGTATTATTCCATATTCCATGATTTATAATTAAAATATTATTTTGAAAATACAACCCACTTGCAGAAACGCAAGCTTTATTTTGTTATATAATTGTATTTAAATTTCAATTATATAATACCACACAGCTAATATATGCATTTCTCTTGTCATTAGGAGATCACAGAGAAAGAACACAGTACACACTCCGCTCACATTCCATGGCAATGCTTGTCAGGCTTTGGCACATGCAGGGTTCGTACACCTTTTCCAAGGTCAAATTCAAGCACTTTCAAGGTCCGTTTTAAAGCTTTTTCCAACACCTTACACCACTATAAATTACATATATAATCAAAATTATTATTTTGTGTTTTTATCACATTAAAAGATATAATGCTAACAGCCAAAATTGTGTTTCGTAATAGCAGAAGGATCAGATATTTAAGCAAATCACAAGTTTTTCTTCAAAATGTATCACTGTCTGAGTAGATTTTGCTTACTATATAATTGTTTAAAACAATTACTCCAAACAAAATCACTCGACAGGTTCACTTCACTTTCAATTAATTTATTGAGAATATATATATAACAATGCAAACATTAGTCTTTGAGGTAGACAGTCAATCAGATTCAGCTCATTGACCTTTTCTATTTTTAATTCATTTCTTTTTTCGTCTGTCTATTGAAAGTCTAGGCAATCAAAACATTTATTCTCAAGAGATCACTTTATATGAGAAAGCTTTTAAGCTTTTTCTCCATGTATAAATGTTGATAAATTACCATTTCAATTATGTCACACATGTTTGCTAACAATGCATGTTCTACAATGGGGTCATTTTGTTGCAATAGCTTACATACAGCACAAGGAAGCTCGACTTCAAATGGTAAATTGAATAAAAAAAGATGAGTAAACAGTAATAAAATAAGAACAAATAAGCAAATTACTAACAATAGCAATCAGGCCTAGGTCTAACAGTATTCAGGTAAGAATCAGGCTTTAAATCACATCAGTCGAGGAGCAAGTGATTGTTTGTCTTTTTGCAGTTTGAATAACTACTGTCCCTTTAAGACCCGATGCGCGCGTGGAATTAAAATACTGCTCCTGTTGCTTATTCTTCTGAACTGTTTATGTATTTACGTTAATATACACCCAGATGGGAATTGTGACATTTGTGTGCATTTCATCATTAGTTAGCTGGAAAAAGGAGCTCATTTTTGCTAATGTCAAAGTAACTTTACTGTAATACACTGTACTGTCACCAAATTCAGTTCTCACATCATTGCTGCCCTGGGAAAATGTATTTTTAACCTTGGAAAACATGTACATGTCTTCATAGATCATGTTTGTTCACAATACAATATGGGAAAATATGGGATTCAAATTCTAAAATTCTAATTTAAAGCTAATTGAAAGTTTTAGAATTTTTACAATTTACAAGAAGAAGTAACATGTTTCCATGTTGTCACAAATAACATCAAATATTCTATAGATTATCAATGGCCTCTGTTTCAATTACCTGTATTATTTACAATTCAAACAGGTCCTTCTAAAAAAATAAGCATATTGTGATAAAAGTTCATTATTTTCCATAATGTAATGATAAAAATTAAACTTTCATATATTTTAGATTCATTGCACACCAACTGAAATATTTCAGGTCTTTTATTGTTTTAATACTGATGAGTTTGGCATACAGCTCATGAAAACCCAAAATTCCTATCTCAAAAATTAGCATATTTCATCCGACCAATAAAAGAAAAGCGTTTTTAATTAAAAAAAAGTCAACCTTCAAATAATTATGTTCAGTTATGCACTCAATACTTGGTCGGGAATCCTTTTCCAGAAATGACTGCTTCAATGCGGCGTGGCATGGAGGCAATCAGCCTGTGGCACTGCTGAGGTGTTATGGAGGCCCAGGATGCTTCGATAGCGGCCTTAAGCTCATCCAGAGTGTTGGGTCTTGCGTCTCTCAACTTTCTCTTCACAATATCCCACAGATTCTATATGGGGTTCAGGTCAGGAGAGTTGGCAGGCCAATTGAGCACAGTAATACCATGGTCAGTAAACCATTTACCAGTGGTTTTGGCACTGTGAGCAGGTGCCAGGTCGTGCACGAAATCGAAAAACGAAATCTTCATCTCCATAAAGCTTTACAGCAGATGGAAGCATGAAGTGCTCCAAAATCTCCTGATAGCTAGCTGCATTGACCCTGCCCTTGATAAAACACAGTGGACCAACACCAGCAGCTGACATGACACCCCAGACCATCACTGACTGTGGGTACTTGACACTGGACTTCAGGCATTTCCTTCTCCCCAGTCTTCCTCCAGACTCTGGCACCTTGATTTCTGAATGACATGCAAAATTTGAGCGACAGTCCAGTGCTGCTTCTCTGTAGCCCAGGTCAGGCGCTTCTGCCGCTGTTTCTGGTTCAAAAGTGGCTTGACCTGGGGAATGCGGCACCTGTAGCCCATTTCCTGCACACGCCTGTGCACGGTGGCTCTGGATGTTTCTACTCCAGACTCAGTCCACTGCTTCCGCAGGTCCCCCAAGGTCTGGAATCGGTCCCTTTCCAGAATCTTCCTCAGGGTCCGGTCACCTTTTCCCATTGTGCAGCGTTTTTTGCCACACTTTTTTACTTCCCACAGACTTCCCACTGAGGTGCCTTGATACAGCACTCTGGGAACAGCCTATTGGTTCAGAAATGTCTTTCTGCGTCTTACCCTCTCGCTTGAGGGTGTCAATGATGGCCTTCTGGACAGCAGTCAGGTCGGCAGTCTTACCCATGATTGCGGTTTTGAGTAATGAACCAGGCTGGGAGCTTTTAAAAGCCTCAGGAATCTTTTGCAGGTGTTTAGAGTTAATTAGTTGATTCAGATAATTAGGTTAATAGCTTGTTTAGAGAACCTTTTCATGATATGCTAATTTGTTGAGGTTTTCATGAGCTGTATGCCAAAATCATCAGTATTAAAACAATAAAAGACCTGAAATATTTCAGTTGGTGTGCAATGAAAGTTTAATTTTTATCATTACATTATGGAAAATAATGAACTTTTATCACAATATGTATTTCAAATATTACAGTATATTGAACTACACATATTTTTACATGTGTTATTACACTGGGAAAAAAAAAGTTGCCTTAATTTAGGTACAATCAACTTGGATGTTTAAAAGGCACAATATGTAAGATTTTTGGATTCAAATATCCCAAAACCACCATGCAATGTTATATATTGTGTTGACCTGTATACTTACATTCAAATGTTGGTTCCAAGAATGTTTTAATCCAGAAAAATTAGCAATTTTAACCAGGACACGGATCATGTCCGTGCGTCGCCTATCAATGACATCATACCCAAGTTACCCTCGATTTCCGGTCCGAGACACCATGGGAACACCAAAGAGCTTTAATATATTATGGTTAAGCAATTGTTTGGATACATTCATCAACAAAAAACTAATCATTGTTATACAGCTCAACACAGTTAGCCTTACTGTTTAAATCTCGTTTTCATGATTTACAGAGACTAATATCGATTTAGCTCACTGCAGTGTGCAACAAGTGTCTCATAGTAGCCGCTGAGTGAACACACAGATAAGTATTATAACATAATTTTCAACAAATAATGCATGCATCTAATAGGATAAAACAAAGATGCGTTACCCCACATACGCATGGAAGAAGCGGAAGCGGTTGTCCGTGGCAGAAAAAAAGCATCATCAAGCTATGCCTTTGTTATATATATATATAATATATATATATATAGAGCCTATATATGCATCCATAATAATGGACAGTCAGTGCAACACTCATGACTTTTAACCATTGAACTACTTCTGTCTATAGGATGTCATATAAAAATGTCAAATCACAATAAAATGACAACTGTCTCTGTCGGTGTTAATAATGATGCCCGGCCCAAGGGAAATACTCTTTATTGCTGATAAGTGATTGCTGGGTTTATATGCTGATGATGTTAAATCGCTCAGATATCATTACTGATGACGTGAGCTGATGTCTTGTGGTTATTGTTCACAGTTTGAACTCGTCACACAAAACAAAACAAAACTTCCGAAATATCTACGCAGCATAAAGTATATGAGCTGATTGCACAATAAAGGATATTTTTAGTATTTATTGTCACAATGCTCGGTATTAGACCAGATTTATGGTAAGTTTGATGCTGTACCTTTAGGTGGGGGAGCAAGTCTTGGGTTGGGTGGGGATACAAGACTTGGGTTTAAATATTAACACAGTTATCTGTGGTTTACTGTCTCGGTTGTCTGGGACTGAGTCAGATGGGGATGGCTTTATAAGTCACTGTCAGTCTGTATCTGGTTCACACTGTCAGATTCAACAAGCTTGGATAGCAAACAGAACCATGCAGGGCTCAATAATGTCTGTTTTGGTGGTCTTGGCTCTAGTGACCCAGGACAGGTAATGTTTTAGGTTGAATTAAGTTTTGTTTGAAAAGTTGAGATCATTCTAGATCATCCTAAATACGCTGCATTGTTAAATAGGATATCTGGCATGGGAACAAGGGATGACCTTTGAATACAAAGAGATTTGGATACATAAGATCAATCTTTTTTAAGCATTGCATAATTTTCCTCATTTGAGTTGGTAAAGTATTTTAATTCATTACAGATTGGCTGGTGGACTGGAACATAAATCTTATGACTACACAAAGTACCACACCATGGATGAGGTGAGATTATCCAACGCTATCTCACGACCAATTCGTACATATTTTACGAGGTGGCTATTTCGTACAAATTCGTATCGTACGTTTTGCCTAAACCCCAGTGATGGATAGGTTTGGGTAGGTCATTCGTACGAATTCATACGAATTTGCCAACTCGTCAAATATGTACGATTTAGTAAAAATCGTACGAGTGAGGTCGTACAAATTCATACGAATTAGCCACCTCGTAAAATATGTATGAATTGCCGTGAGATCGGGTTGGATTATCCTGTACTTGCTGCTGTTGATCCACATTTATTTGTGTAATGAGGAGTCAGCAAGCTGGTGTGGATCCATTTGCAGAGAGTTTATTAAATCATCAAGCAGTACAGCATAGGTAAGAGGCAGGGTCAATGGGGTGGACAATTCGACCGAAGCAAACAAATCCGAGTCATGCGGCTAATGGGAAAACAACAAGTCGGTCCAAGCCGGCAGAAACACGGGGAAATCCAACAATGACCAGAAACGCTCAGAAAAGTACACAAATAGAAAAACAAGACTTTGCAACTCCACCGTATGCAAGTGGAGCTATAGCCAGACTGAAAAGCCTAATCAGGTGCGCAGTAGCCCGGAAGTCAATATTCTGGCGACTGCTCCCTCCTGTGGTGAAGAGGTGGTACTTCAGATGCAGGTACAGTTATGACAGATTGATTGATACATGTATTGATCTGATCAATCTCTTCACACAGATTTCAGCCTGGATGAATCAGATCGAAAGGGAAAACCCAGACGTTGTGTCCAGCATGATGTATGGACAAACTTATGAGAAGCGGAACATTACATTACTGAAGGTGCGTAACTGTATAGCGAAATACTATATTAGTTATCAACAAAAGGCGAAAACAGTAGTAGCCTATGTCCTAAAAGAGTAAAAAGAATGGGCAAAAGTGTCCAGATGACCGACTACTTCTGGCAAGATTCTGAAGTGTGCATACAATGAACACTATCCCATGAGGCCACATGAGAGGATTTATGAATGGCAGTGAACTGAAGCAACACAACTTGATGCTGGTAGGTCACATGATAATGAAAGCATGGCAAATGTAGTACGTCCGGATTTTATTCATACTATATAAAACATACTTTTTTTAGCGTTGCAATGTAAGTAGGGCCTACCAGATATATTTCAGACAAAGCCAAAGTGAACATTTTGCCAACTGGTGCATTTCAATTACCCTAATCATTGTTTATTCCATAGTCAGCAATTTAATGAACACTTTCAAGGCCCAGAAAGGGAGTAAAGAGATCGTTAAAATAGTCCATGTGACTCCATTGGTTCAACCTTAATGTTATTGCAACGGTTCAGTGCACCAGGTACAGGCTGAAGACTCAGAAGATTAAAATACAAACGTAAACTTTAATAATGACGCTCAGGAACAAACAGAAAGGCCAACATAACAGTGACTATAAGAGTGAAGGTGAGGGTACAACTTAAAGGGGTACTTCAGCGCTTGGAAGATGAATCTGTAAACTGGGTCATTTATGTAAATGTGAAATTATTTTTGAATTTGGTGCCTTCTAGGCACGGCTACTGTATTACTGGATCACTTGCCCACTGCATTCATTTTCATAAAATCAGTTAAGTTAGAGACACTACAATTAAAACGTGTCTGTTCGAAATAAAGTGAGTGAGCCGATTGAGTGTCACGGCACAAACGCAGCAGGAGTCAGATTTAATTCATCAAAAGGTAATCACGGGATTCGCGGCTGCATTCACGGCGCGTGTTCAGTCTGTCGCATTTTCAGTCCATGTCTTTGGTAGCTTAACCTTCACAGGAATCATTTGAAAAGTTGAAATACTCACTTGCTCTCCACCGCTCCGTTTACATGAATCTCCGCAGCTCCCTGAGCCGAGTTCTGAGTGCGATGTTTAAAACATGTGGAAATAGCGCCTCCTGCTGGCTGTAGTCTGTAGCCTCTGGACAAAAAATCCTCCGATGACACAAAATGACGATATTTGCGTCATCGGAGGATTTTTTCCAGAAATAAAATACATAATTATCTCTCAGGTGGATATGAGGGGGGAAAGTACGATAAATTGAATATACTCCCGGGTTTCTACTGATACAAAGCTTAATGCTAATTGCTGAAGTAACCCTTTAAGTAGTGAAGAGAAACTAGATGATTAGCTGGGACAAATGAATGAGGGTAACCTTGGGAACAAAGAAATGGTGGGAAACTGAACAAAGGAACAAATCAAATTACAAAATGAAAATCCAAAACACTAAAAGAACCATGACATAGAACTCAGAAGCGCTGCACTGTTTTTATAACCTAAACTGCGTAGGAGACTGGCATTGAACCACTTGAGTCACATAGACTATGTTAACGATGTCTTTGTAGTTTGGCATATTTGCAGCAAAGAAAGAAATGTACACTTTACCACTGTAATGAAAACTGTACTAACGCAGGATAAATGATTACTGTACAGAGTATAAGCACTGGTATGTTTGAACAGGTTTCTTCTTTTAAATAAAATGACTTAATTACGTTTGAGTCATATCATGTACTTCTAAAAAAAGTGACAGTATTGGTTAAATAGATCTCATGTGTGTCACGTCAGCAAATATAGCATGTCATTGGAGTGATTTATTGAATGAACATGCCCAAATTTACTGGTCGCACATGTACGACTGGATGTAAAATTCAGTTGCACACTCTCAAATTTTGGTGGCAAAATGCAACTATTTGGTGGCAGTCTGGAGCCCTACAGTAGGGTACAACAGGGCTAAAGGCTCCACGGGGTAAAAAGCTCCTTTGATTGTATTTTCCTCTAAATAATTAGATGGCACAAAAACTTGCCTCAGCACTTTCCAAAACCTCCGCTTTTCAAGATGCATGTGGAAATTTGTCTGATCTTTGACGTGATCACGACAGCAGTGCATAGTTGATTCTGTGCTAATTTGATCTAATATTTGATTAACAATGTGTTTATATTTTTCAGATATATTTCTATATTAACATTTTAATATTAACATTTTATTGATCAAAAATTATTTTATTAATCAACAATTAACAGAAAATAGTTCAAACTTTGCTAAAATGATTGTTTTGAACAAGTATAAACATAGACATTATTATATATTCTTTTAGCAAAAGTATTTGTATCAATACTGTGTACCTTTTGCCCCATACCCCGTGTGTGGGGTAAAAGGCCCCCTCGACACCCCATACATTTTTAAATAAAATAAACCACTTTTATGATTTATTTCCACACAAAATCTGTTGCTCCATAAATGTTAAATACAAACATATATATTTTTCTGTATATCATACATTATAGGAGTAGTGAAAAACAAATTGTTTCTTAAGGTGTTCCTTTAGCCCTGTTGTACCCTACTTACAGTGTACATACCCAAGGAAGTACTGTAATATAAGGTAACTACATGGGTTAAGGTTAGGTTTAGGAGTAGGTTCAGGGTTAGTACCTAGTTATTACCCAGTTATTGTTTGTACATGTGGAACAGGACTGTGAAATAAAATGCTAATATTGCAAGGTACTCAAAAAAACAAAACAAAAAACAATGCCATGCTATTACCATAGTACTTGTTAATTTTTTTGCATCTGATATGCAGATCGGCTTCAACAGCACCATACCAAAGAAAGCCGTTTGGATGGACTGTGGGATTCATGCCAGAGAATGGATCGCTCCAGCCTTCTGCCAGCATTTTGTTAAAGAGGTGAGACCTTACTACAGGAAACTTATTATCAAGTACACCTGAAGTGTTATTCCCAGAAATATCACATACATTATGTCACATGCCAGGCCATAATGTACTGCATGTGTGTGAATGCAATGCACAATAAGTCAATAAATATTGATATTGCCGATGTGTGTAAAGTTCCTATTGTAGTTTGTTTACCCTAATAATGACAATAGAGAATTCATTCACACACATAATAGTATACATCATACAGAAAACATTTAATTTGCTAAAATTAAACAATCAGCCAATGTGTGTGCACAATAAACAGTGAAAAGTGAATGACACTATTTTGTTTAGGCAAAATAATCTTCTTTTTTATCATGATGGTTATGTGGATATAAGAGTTCAATTTGAGTTTATATGTATCTTCACCATAAAGCTTTATATTTATATTTAATCTGAAAAATAAAATGTAATTTAACTGTTTTTATGCTGAAAAAGATCCTGGGCTCCTACAAAAACAGACTCGAAGGTGAACACGTTATTTAAAAATCTGGACTTTTATATCACCCCAGTGCTGAACATGGACGGGTATATTTATTCCTGGAAGGACAACACAGTGAGTTTCATCCATTTCAGTACATCTATATGACATACATTTGATGAAGGTAAAATATCTGTGAATATCAGATGTTTATTAAACATGATGTGTTTTAAAGACACGACTATGGAGGAAGTCCAGATCACCAGGCACTGGAAACTGCACTTGCTTCGGCACTGATTTAAATCGCAACTTTTACGCTAACTGGGGGAGTAAGTAACATTTTCCTTTTCAATCTATATTTAGTATTTTTGAGATTTAGTCACTTTGTATTTTTTATTTTTATTTAAGTTTCTTAGAAAAACAACATGAAAATTAGAAAAGTTGAAATGAAGCTGAAGTTTATAGATATACAGTGGGGCAAAAAAGTATTTAGTTCTCCCACTTAAAAAGATGAGAGAGGCCTGTAATTTTCATCATAGGTACACTTCAACTATGAGAGAGAGACAGAATGAGAAAAAAAACCCAGGACATCACATTTTCTGATTTTTAAAGAATTGATTTGCAAATTATGGTGAAAAATAAGTATTTGGTCAATACTTTGTTATATACCCTTTGTTGGCAATGACAGGGGTCAAACATTTTCTGTAAGTCTACACAAGGTTTTTACACACTGTTGCTGGTAGTTTGGCCCATTCCTCCATGCAGATCTACTCTAGAGCAGTGATGTTTTGGGGCTGTCACAGGACATCACGGATTTTATAACTCTCTCCAAATATTTTCTATGGGGTTGAGATCTGGAGACTGGCTAGGCCACTCCAGGACCTTGAAATGCTTCTTACGAAGCCACACCTTCATTGCCCGGGCGGTGTGTTTGGGATCATTGTCATGCTGAAAGACCCAGCCATGTTTCATCTTCAATGCCCTTGCTGATGGAAGGAGGTTTTTACTCAAAATCTCACGATACATGGCCCAATCCATTCTTTATTTTACACGGATCAGTTGTCCTGGTCTCTTTGCAAAAAAACAGCCCCAAAGCATGATGTTTCCACCCCCATGCTTCACAGTAGGTACGGTGTTCTCTGGATGCAACTCAGCATTCTTTCTCCTCCAAACACGACAAGTTGAGTTTTTAGCAAAAAGTTCTATTTTGGTTTCATCTGACCATTTGACATTCTCCCAATCCTCTTCTGAATCATCCAAATGCTCTCAAGCAAACTTAAGACGGGCCCGGACATGTACTGGCTTAAGCAGGGGGACACGTGTGGCACTGCAGGATTTGAGTCCCTGGCGGCGTAGTGTGTTACTGATGGTGACCTTTGTTACTTTGGTCCCAGCTCTCTGCAGGTCATTCACTAGGTCATCCCGTGTGGTTCTGGGATTTTTCCTCACCGTTCTTGTGATCATTTTGACCCCACGGGGTGAGATCTTGCATGAAGCCCCAGATCGATGGAGATTATCAGTGGTCTTGTATGTCTTACCACAGTTGATTTCTTCACACCAAGCTACTTACCTATTGCAGATTCAGTCTTCCCAGCCTGGTGCAGGTCTACAATTTTGTTTCTGGTGTCATTTGACAGCTCTTTGGTCTTGGCCATAGTGGAGTTTGGAGTCTGACTGTTTGAGGTTGTGGACAGGTGTCTTTTATACTGATGAGTTATGAGTTGAAACAGGTGTCATTAATGCAGGTAACGTGTAGAAGACAGAGGAGCCTCTTAAAGAAGAAGTTACAGGTCTGTGAGAGCCAGAAATCTTGCTTTTTGTAGGTGACCAAAATACTTATTTTCTGCCATAATTTGCAAATAAATTCTTTAAAAATCAGACAATGTGATAGTTGAAGTGTACCTATGATGAAAATTACAGGCCTCTCTCATCTTTTTAAGTGGGAGAACTTGCACAATTGGTGCTGACTAAATACTTTTTGCCCCACTGTGTGTGTATATATAGATATACTGTATATATATTTCAGTTAATGTTTTTCTTTAAAAGCTACAATTCTTTAATGGTTTTAGTTTTAGTTTCAGCTATAATGAACCACAAGAAAGCATGAAATGTTCACAAGCAATTATTTGTGCCAAAACAATTTCCAGCACTGAAAAAAATAGATAACTGAATGAACTCTTTGGCATCTGAAAAATGTAAATTCCACATATATATATATGAGAGATAAGAGTTATAAACATGACTTAACAGATTACTTAACAGCATTCAATGTACTAATCTTGTCTTGCCTATATTCCCACCCTCTGCATGTCATAAATTGCAGGTGTGCTTAAGGTGGACGAGATAAACCTAATGTTGAAAGAGTAAATGAATAAACAGTTACAAGAATAACCCCTCAACCCCTGATTAATGATTCATGATACTGCTGTTATCAAAATGCAACCAGTGCTAAAGTATATATTTTTTACACCTACCCTGATGTACAGTAAGTACACTGTCAGAAAAAAAGGTACAGTGCTGTCACTGGGGCGGTACCCTAAGGTACAAAACCGAAAAGGTACTAATATGTACCTTTAAGGTATTAATATGTACCTTTAAGGTACTACTATGCACTCTTAAAGTACTGATATGTACCTTTAAGGTACTAATATGTACCATTTAGGGGTGAATAAGGTACAAAGATGTACCTTTTCACTTTTGTACCTTAGGGTACCGCCCCAGTGACAGCACTGTACCTTTTTTTCTGAGAGTGTATAGTACTGTCAGAAGCATCAGATCATGATCTAGTCCATCTGTCTTTGTTCATATAGTGGTTGGGATCTCCAGGAACTGCTGTTCAGAGATCTATAACGGTCCAACTGCTCTGTCTGAGTCTGAGGCCAAAGCCGTCACTGACTTTTTGGGAGCGCATCAAAACCAAATGCTGTGTTATCTCACCATCCACTCGTATGGTCAGCTGATCCTCATCCCCTATGGACACCCCAACATCTCAGCACCCAATTACGACGAACTGGTAAGTAGAACATAAATTCTTTTGGGATAAGTTAGGATTGGGAGCCTTCAAGCGTACCGTACACTGTTTCGAGTTAAATGTGCACTTCTGTCAATGTGTTTGCAGATGGAAGTAGGTCTCGCTGCAGCTAAAGCCATCAAAGCAGTTCATGGCAAGAGCTACAAAGTGGGCAGTCCTCCTGATGTGCTGTGTGAGTATGTTTAAAATGATTTAAAAAAGACAGTCATTCCGGTGGTTTTATTGCACATAATAGTGATTTTGTGCTATTTTGAAATTGCATGACCAAACAAATATTGTTCATTTTATCTTAATAAACTTGACCTAAATACCTGAAAATAGTGTAATTATTTTACAGTGTCATTGGTAAAGCAAAACATCAGCTTTTTTCTGATGTTGCTTTTTATATGGATGCACCGATACGAACATTTTGGCCATCAGATAATTCTTTGTATTTGAAAGCCAATAACCAATATATTGGCCGATAAATCTAATTCCAAATATTTATATAAAATATGATTACAAAAACAAAAGTTCTGCTGCACTTAACTGTATTTTCATTTCTGAAGTGATTTCAATTATATTTCAAGCAATGGAAAACCATCATGTGAACAGTGCATATCTGAAGTTACTCAGCTGAAGGAAATAATCCATTATTTATCAGCTTTTAATCTATCGCCAAATTTTCTTATCGGGTTAGTAACGATAACATTAAAAACTAAAACATATTGGCCGATACTGATACGGTGGCCGATATATTGCGCATCCCTTGTGTCAATATCAGTAGAGATGCAAAATATATAGTTATAGGCTGATATTTGATATTTTTTAATTTAAAAGAATCACTCGATTTAGGATATTTGATTGTGCATGATAATTTTGTCTATTTTTTTACATTTAGATCTTCTTCTTAGATAGATTTTCTTATTGCCAATATGTAAACATAATGTAACGAAACATAAAAAAGGAGACTTCCTTAGTCATCTATGAAAGCCTAGACTGATTTTTAGGTTCCATGACACAAAACGAATGCTTATACAATGTTTAGGATAATGCCGAAAGAGCCATTCTTTACTGAAAGACTCAGATCTATATAGTCTCTAGTCTCAAACTTCTTTATAATCAAACCATCATAACAGTGTGATATGAATTGCCTCATCTGTCGACATGATGCTGGTGAAATGCAGTGCAATTGCAGAATATCCATTCTTACACTGTGCATTATGATACTGTGGTGTTTAAAATTCACTAGGATTTAAAACATTTAACTTTTGATTTTAGTGTTATATATTAAGATTTATTTAGACAACACTGCATTGAATTTAAATATCGAACGCTTAATGGTATCACAACATTAAAACATTCTGAAAATAATTAGGCATATCTTCATTGGCCTGTTGCATCATCCAGTGAAACATAAATAATTGCAAAGTAATTGTAATTGCAAGCTAATCACTAATGACAATGCTCCAATATTCTCCACAGATGCAAATTCTGGCTCTTCACGTGATTTTGCCAGACTCATAGGGATCCCATATTCCTTCACCTTTGAGTTAAGAGATGAAGGGCAGTACGGCTTCATTCTACCCGAGGATCAAATCCAGCCCGCATGTCAAGAAGCTTACCAGGGTGCAATGTCCATCATAAACTACGTCCATGATAAGAATTTCAAAAGTTCAGCGATTACTGTCACAGCCACATTGTGGACAACACTGACGGCCTTATGGATCTCAAGCACTAGTGTGCTAAACGACTCTTTCTAAATGGATTTTGTCTTGTTTTTTCTTGCATCATGCAATTTTATTTCTCAAAGCTGTGTGTAATGGGTTTCATTTATGCTTAACCAAGAACTGTACAACAAAAAACAACTTGATTTGATATTTCACTGTGTCATAATTCAGATATATTTAAGTGTGATTAAAATACTTTTAAATATTTTAATATAGATTCAAATTTTACTACTTCAACAATTAAAGTTTATTGCATTAATACAATAATTAATCAACAGAAATATACAGAATATATATATATATATATATATATATATATATATATATATATATATATATATATATATATATATATATATATATATATATATGACAGTATATCAGTATATGATACAGCTTTCATTCTTCAGGTCAATCATGTATTCATGAGAGAAAATGATCAGTTTGAATAAGGAAAGCGATATCTTTGCAATAGTATTTCAACAGTTAAAGTTATCAGTCATAGTGCTGCACTTAACTCGTACCCTTTTTGTTTTACTTGTTTATTTTTATTTATCTATGTGCCTTTTTTAGATTTGGAATGATAATAAAGATTTTGTTTGATAAGTGATTGTAGTCCATGAAAACCAAAAAAAGTAGTGCTTGAAAAGTCCTTAAAAGTCCTGGAATTTAATTTTACAGTATCTGCACGAACCCTGTCTCTGCGTATTTACCATAGACTGTGACTTCACCCGTAGGATTCTGAAGAGCAGTTCTGAAGCGTAAATAAATATATCGAATTATTTGTTCTTCATGATTTTCTGTTTTTTAACATTGAACACAAAGCTCAATTTGGCCAGATGATGGCAGTATATACACAGAAATCACTTAACACTGCAGACTGGTATAAACTGCTGTCAACATCAGCAACCTCAGATAAGATAATACAATAAAGGTATAACTAATGAAAAAGGGACACAGATCAGTGCTTCTGGGAAAGATCAGACATTCCTTCCACAACTGCACAGAAGTTAAACATCAGATAAATGAGGGATAAGATCTCCCTCGTGTCAAGCCTGTGACCGTACACACCGAGGCCAGTTCTTGACTCACTGAACCCCTCCTCTATTTATCACTGACTGACTGGATGATAAAGAGAGAACAGAGGTATGCCCTGTTTGAGATATTAACAATTCCCAGAGAGATCAACATGGAAGATAAAAAGTATACCTCTCTTCAGTTCAACCAATGGATTTCACCAAAGGTCAGGGGGTCAAAAAAAAATAGTTCTTTCTTTTTCTCAATGTTCACCCAGTGAATTCAAGCCAAAAGCCAATCATCATTGACTGTGCACAGTGTACTGCATACTGTGCCTATGTGTGAAACATTTGTAGTATGCTATTTTTTTTTGTCTGAAATTGTTACATTTTGTGTTGTCCAGTTACCAATTTGCATATGAGGGTTTAAATCCAATTTTGCAAAAAAAACATATATAAATAGATAAATACATACATAAATACGCTTTATATAAATACATATAGCTAGGTCTAAATCCTGGAGATCACTTAACAATTCATTGATCAGGCATAACATTATGACCACTAACTGTGGAAGTGAATAACACTAAATATCTCTTCATCATGGCACCTGTTAGTGGGTGGGATATATTAGGCATAACATTTTGTCCTCAAAGATGATGTGTTAGAAGCAGGAAAAAAAATAGCTAGGGTAAGGATTTGAGTGAGTTTGACTAGTGCCAAATTGTGATGGCTAGACGACGGTCAGAGCATCTCCAAAACTGCAGCTCTTGTCTGCAGTGGTCAGTATCTATCAAAAGTGATTCAAGGAAGGAAAAAAGGTGAACCGGCGACAGGGTCATGGGTGGCCAAGGCTCATTGATGCACGTGGGGAGCGAAGGCTGGCCCATGTGGTCCGATCAAACAGGCGAGCTGCTGTAGCTCAAATTACTCAAGAAGTTGCTGGTTCTGATAGAAAGGTGTCAGAATACACAGTGCATCACAGTTTGTTGTGTATGGGGCTGCATAGCCACAGACCAGTCAGGGTGCCTATGCTGACCCCTGTCCACCGCCTAAAGCGGCAACAGTGGGGGCACGTGAACATCAGAACTGGGCCACAGAGAAATGGAAGAAGGTGGCCAGGTCTGATGAATCATGTTTTCTTTTACATCACATGGATGCATGGCCGGGTGCGTGTGCATGGCTTACCTGGGGCACCAGGATCCACTATGGGAAGAAGGACAGCGAAGGCAGTGTGAATCTTTTGGCAATGTTCTGCTGGGAAACCTCGGGTCCTGCCATCCATGTGGATGTTACTTTGACACGTACACCTACCTAAGAATTATTGCATTATGTACAGCCTTTCATGGAAACGGTATTCCCTGGTGGCTGTGGCTCTTTCGGCAGGATAATGCGCCCTGCCACAAAGCAAAAATGGTTCAGGAATGGTTTGAAGAGCACAACAACAAGTTTGAGGTGTTGACTTGGCCTCCAAATTCCTCTGATCTCAATCCAATCAAGCATATTTGGGATGTGCTGAACAAACAAGTCCGATCCAAGGAGGCCTCACCTCGCAACTTACAGAACTTAAAGGATCTGCTGCAAACATCTTGGTGCCAGATACCACAACACACCTTCAGGGGACAAGTGGAGTCCATGCCTCGACGGGCATTTTGGCAGCAAAAGGGGGACCGGGACAATAATAGGATGGTGGTCATAATGTTATGCCTGATCATTAAAACATAAAAAACATATTCAACATAAAATAACCAAATTATGACTTGTTACCCAAAAAATGTATGACAAATGTTTTTTATTCATCAGGGAAAGATTAGAATATTAGGTTACAGCCTCAAGGGAATACTTCAAGTAAATGATATATATCATAAGAGTTCAGCTGACAAAAAAAGCTTTGCTCATGAAGCAGACATTCAACCTTTACCCGCAACTACTGAACCATGGCACCACCACTATACCCTCATTATCTCCCAAAACAAGTCATGCCATTGGACCATCATGAGAAACAGTCCCTCTCAGAGACCCTCTCAATCTCCATTCCTGCTCTGTGGTGGCCACATATGAGAAAGACAATCTCTGTTTGGTGGACCAGTGGTGGTGAATAATGTGCATGAACGTTACAGTACCAACAACAGCCATCCATCATAGCCGTGTGCTGTGACATGAAGGTAATGTGATCGTCCACTGGGCTCCAGCCAGATCTGTGAAGAGACGTTTGGAGTGGTGAAAATAGAAGTCAGACTTGACGTCTCATGATAGACGCACAGCTGGGCTTGAGAATTTTTTTTTTTTACTTTACTGATCATTCGAGGGCTATAGAAAGCATTTTGAGTATGACTGTGGCGTTCATTTGCCAATGGTTGGGTTTGCTCTGTACGTTAATATGCAACATTAAGGCGTATTCATTAGTCAACGTCAAAACATTCAGCACACGCCGTTTGTCATGATGTATCTACTGATCACAAGAATGTGATTTTTGGATCGTAAACTCTTACTAAACCAGGAATTGTAACTCATATGAGACCATTTTCTTCAAATCACCCCTTCAGGAAAGTTTTCTTTGGCTCAGAAGTTTCTCTTTTACATCTCAGAAGACTTAGTTTTGTATTTACAGTATAAATGATTATTTACACCACTGTTCAAATGTTTGGAGTCTGTACGGTTTTGTTTTTAAAATAAGTATTTTATGCTCAGCCAAGGCAGCATTTATTTGATACAGTAAAAACAGTAATATTGTGAAATATCATTACAATTTAGAACAATATAAGAATATTAGAGTTTAAGAGCTTATTAAGAGTTTTTATGCTGGACCACTAGGTCTTGTACGAAACCTTTATGAAATGGTAAAATGGCGTATCATACAGTATATGATGCCTTATTATTGCAGTGCAACACTCCGGAGCTGCCCACGTGCCATACACTCATCACCTCGACTAATGGGACTGTGACAGTCCTGCCGCCCACCTCTGTTTCCATGACAACTGCCACCAAGACTGCTTTAACCAGATCTGAGGCGTGTTTCTGCCACCCTGAAACATTCTGCTTTCTGTCATGTTCTCCCGAAGATACTTTTGGGCCGCCACTTTGTCAGATGATGGGGTCTATGATCAGCCGCCCGCTTATTCGGTTTGATTCGCAAGATCCTTGTTAGCAGCTGATATAATGGCGGTAGCTCATATCTGAATGGCAGACTATAGGAAGCCACATGAGGAAAGAGGGTGAAATCACAACTGAGATCCTTTTGATATTACAACTATTTCTCCAAATTAAGACTAAATGGAAAGCAAATGGAGATATTCAGTTAAAGTCAAATCAAACTTGAGCCTGTTGCTTTTTAAATAAAATGTTTGTCCAAAAATTCTCTTTTCACTCATTATGGAAGTAAAATGGGTTGCAAGCATCGTGTGCTTCTCAGATGAAAGAAATTCTGGTCATGGATTTGTGCTTATTTTCAAAATTAAACACTAAATTTAAAAAGATTTCAATTTTAATGTTAGTTAGAATTTTTTATAATTAAAAATATTTCAAATACAATGTCAAAAAATAATACAAATATTTATATATTAAAAATAAAACACAAAAAATTATTAAATCTAAATGTTAAATGCTTATGCTTTGTTTATATATATATAGTTATATATATATATATATATATATATATATATATATATATATATATATATATATAGTTACTCACCACAAGTCATTCTACCCGTAGGACTTTCATTCATCTTCGAAACACAAATGAAGATCTTTTGAATGAAATCTGAGAGCTACCTCCTTTGACAGCTACGCAACTACCACTTTGACGAGATTTTTAAAGAGATTGGAAAACTAATATGAATTGAGCAAAAATATGTTTCAATCTTTATATGATGAACAGATTGAATTTAGCCTTGTATTCACATATAAACATTGATCAGCGAACATAAACAGAAGCTCCGTTGAACCTGCTTGACGCACAAGAACAAACCTCTTGAGGAAGCTCAAACGTGCTGCGTAACACGAGACTGAATCTCATTGGTTCCTTTCTGAAGCTCAAAAGTGCTGTGTAACATGATAATGAACCTCATTGGTTCTTGAGGAAGCTCAAACGTGCTGCATAACACACGAGAATAAACCTCATTGGTTCGTGAAGAAGCTCAATCGTGCTGCATAACATAAGAATAAACCTCAGTGGTTCGTGAAGAAGCTCAAGAATCTTGCATGTCAATCAAGCATGTTTGAGCTTCCTTTTACCACAACTGATGTGTGAGTTGATGAAGCCTAAATTAAATGTTCATCATATAAAGCAATTGTGTCTCTTCAAAAAAAAAAAAAAGTTAGTTTAACGATTCTTTATGAACTTTTTGAAGTGTCAA
This sequence comes from Gobiocypris rarus, assembly GCA_023029165.1. Lineage (NCBI taxonomy): Eukaryota > Metazoa > Chordata > Actinopteri > Cypriniformes > Gobionidae > Gobiocypris > Gobiocypris rarus. The sequence continues at coordinate 10,436,598 of CM040914.1, read as the reverse complement.
AGTGGTAGTTGCATAGCTGTCAATAGAGGGCCAGAAATCGCTTAGATTTCATAAAAAATATCTTCAGTTTTTTCAAAGATGAATGAAAGCCTTGGAACGACGGGAGGGTGAGTAACTAATGATAGAATTTTAGTTTTTGAGTGAACTATCCCTTTAATTGGTTTCTCAAGTTATACTATCCACATTCATTATAGAGCTTCATATGTCAACAGTTGTCTCATTTTATACTTGGTTGATCAAAGTTGATACTTTGGCTGAAATGAAACAATTGAAAACTCGTAAATGAGAACTTGAGAAATATGCATTCTCTGGGCATCTTCCTCTGGGTAGTCTCACACTTGTAAAATGTAATTTCACTATGTGAATTATATTGCCTTGAGTAATATAGTATCAGAGATATATGAGTAGGAGAGCAAGAGGAAGTTTACTAGAACATTTTTTTCCAACAGATGTTTGTGTCCCCATGGGGTCCAACATATGACACATGACAACGCCTTTCCCAAAATAAGGAGCGGATATTGAGAATATTTGTGTGCAGATTCTGATGTTTATTGTTGTAGATGGCCGTTGTGTGTATTCCTGGCTCGGGGTGTGTGTCTGTGGGTTGTGCAGAAAGGAACTGCACATGTGTGATTTGCTTATCTTCTGAACGATAAGGTTTTTAGGGAGGCCAGAGTTTTAATTTTACCATATTGGTGAATATAAGAAAATCTCTTCCACTGCAGATTTTATTATTACTAGCTTTTGTCCTGTGAAGCATGAAGGATTTTCTGCAATTTCCCTCTTTTTTTGTTGTTCATTTGTAGGCTACTGTTCTAGAGTTCCTTCATTCAATAGATATCTTCTGTCTTTATCTCACTTGTTTTGCTGTGGAAATATTTTTTTGTTACTTAACAAAAGCCTTTATCGACTCTTGATTCATAGGCAGCAGGCAGACTCTGAAAATTCTAATCTCCCAGAGCTCATCCAGAGATTTCCATCTCATAACTTCCCACACTTCAATACACTATCTGTAGAGCCTACAGTATTTTCACCTGCATTTTCATTCAGTCCACACGATGATGGACATCCGTAAAGGCAACTTCCTTGACTTCCCAAACATACACTGCCAGTCAACATATATTTTACACATTTTACTTGATGAAATGGCACAAATTAAAGGATGTTCACTTTAAAATGAAATTTAACTCATGATTTACTCACCCTCAAGCCATCCTAGGTGTATATGACTTTTTTTCACATGAACAAAATCAGAGTTATATTAATAAATATCCTGACGCTTCCAAGCTTTATAATGGCAGGGTCCATTGAGTTTGAAGCTCAAAAAAGTGCATCCATTCATCATAAACATACTCCACACAGCTCCGCACATCAGAAGGCCTTTATTAACCCCCATAACAACAAATCAGTTTAGCAAAAATGATAATTTCAATAGTAATAGACTATATACAGATGATTTCTGTGGTCATAGTCAGGACAAACGATAACTGAAACACGTGTTAGCGTTGAGTGTTTCTATCAGAACAGTGGTATACATCTATACACACACACACACACACTCACCGGCCACTTTATTAGGTACACTTTGCCAGTACCAGTTTGGACCTTCAGAACTGCCTTAATTTTTCATGGCAGATGGGCCTTGTGCTGGAAACATTCCTCAGAGATTTTGGTCCATATTGACATGATAGCATCGTGCAGTTGCTGCAGATTTGTTGGCTGCACATTTAGGATGCAAATCTCCAAAAGCTGCTCTATTGGATTGAGATCTAGTGACTGTGGAGGCCATATGAGTACAGTGAACTCACTGGCAAGTTCAAGAAACCAGTACACTGTTGTCATGAAGGGATGGTCAGCAACAATACTCAGGTCGGCTGTGGCTTTTAAACGATGCTCAATTTGTACTAAGGGGCCCAAAGTGTGCCAAGAAAACATCCCCACACCATTACACCACCAGCAGCCTGAACCATTGATACAAGGCAAGATGGATCCATGTAGTTTACACCAAATTCTGACCCTTCCATCTGAATGTCGCAGCAGAAATCGAGACTCATCAGACCAGGTAACGTTTTTCCCAATTGTCTATGTATTGTCCAGTTTTGGTGAGCCTGTGTGAATTGTAGCCTATTTCCTGTTCAGGAGTAGCACCAGTGTGTTGATGTGTTGTGCGTTCAGAGACACAGTTCTGCAGACCTCTGGTGTTTCAGCTCGAAGCAGTCTGACCATTCTCTTCTGACCTCTGGCATTAAAAAGGTATTTTCGCCACACAGAACTGCTGCTCACTGGATATTTTCTTTTTCAGGCCATTCTCTGCAAACCTGAGACATGGTTGTGCGTGAAAATTCCAGTAGATCAGCAGTTTCTGAAATACTCCTGCAGCCTAGCACCAACAACAGTCACTTATGTACAAAATCCATTTCTTCCACATTCTGATGTTAAGTTCGAACTTCAGCAGATTGTCTAGACCATGGCTGCGTTTAACTCCACTTTTAGACATACACTCGCAAACTTCCCTAAGCACTTCCCCTCGTGGGAAGGACGAGGGAAGTTTTTTTTTTTCTTTCAGACAGACAGGGAGTGAGTCTTAACATGTACACTCCAGGCTGAGGCATAGACCACAATGCAACACGATTGTCACAGCAGATAATGCTTAATTAACCCACACACAACTCTAGTGTGTGATATTGGAGTTATTTTGACATTTAACTGCATTTAATGCTTGTAGCTACCTTAAAGCAGCACTAGGTAACTTTTCAACCTTCATAATATATTTTCAAGACTCTTGTGATGATACATCGAATTTCAATAGGTTGAATGACACGTCTGCCATAGCCTGACGGGGTCTGTATCATTTTTAATCGTACTTTTTAACTTCGGGTTTCGGGTAGTAACCCGAGAAAAAAAAGAACTACAAAATTCGACTGCTTTACGGCATATACGTCACTTCCACCACTACCCCCACTTCCTTAAAATCAGACGTGCGAGCCCAGCTATCCTTTGTTTGCCGAATGCTATAGTCATGGCAGAGGCAGCACAAAAAAAGAAGAAAGCAAAGGTTTTGTCGGAGGAATGCGAAAATAGGAAACGAGAAAGTGATCGGATTAAAGGCAGGACGAGGATCAACATTGGGCCAGCGTTTGCTCGTTGGCGTGAGCTGAAGGAGGAGGAGGGGTGCCCGACCGATGCTGACTTGGCTGTCATGCGCACAAAATCATTTTTTAGGATACCTAATGTCTGTGATATTTGTTTATTTGTCTTGCCTCAAGCTATAATGCAAATAGATTTTTTCAAATTTGCAGATTCATCTATGGTAGCTTGATATTATAATGTTGACGATAAATGGTTATTACCTCTCAAACATTGAATTGAAGTATCATAAAGATTCTGTATAACGGTAACCAATTGACTAGACTACTATAATGAAACTGACTTGTAAACGTGAGCATCGCGATCATTTGGCGTTTAAAAAAAAACAACAAAAAAAACCATGAAATTATATTCATATGACATGCTGAGACATATTCCACTGTACCTGGGATGAAGACATTTCACACGCGACGCAAGCAGAACACCTGCATGTGAACTTCTCATGGTTGTCATGTCAACAAATGCACATGCGCATCCCCTGATGTAGGATGACAGTTTACGACAGTAGTAGAGGACAATACTGTTTCCCAACTGTAGGGGGAGCCCAAGAGCAAAAGTTACCTAGTGCTGCTTTAAACTGGCTGTTTTTTTACACAGCTATACAGGTCCTTCTCAAAAAATTAGCATATTGTGATAAAAGTTCATTATTTTCCATAATGTAATGATAAAAATTAAACTTTCATATATTTTAGATTCATTGCACACCAACTGAAATATTTCAGGTCTTTTATTGTTTTAATACTGATGATTTTGGCATACAGCTCATGAAAACCCCAAATTCCAAAAATCTAAAAAAAATTGCATATCATGAAAAGGTTCTCTAAACAAGCTATTAACCTAATCATCTGAATCAACTAATTAACTCTAAACACCTGCAAAAGATTCCTGAGGCTTTTAAAAGCTCCCAGCCTGGTTCATTACTCAAAACCACAATCATGGGTAAGACTGCCGACCTGACTGCTGTCCAGAAGACCATCATTGACACCCTCAAGCGAGAGGGTAAGACACAGAAGATTGTGGAGAAGGACCGATTCCAGACCTTAGGGAACCTGCGGAAGCAGTGGACTGAGACTGGAGTAGAAACATCCACAGCCACCGTGCACAGGCGTGTGCAGGAAATGGGCTACAGGTGCCGCATTCCCCAGGTCAAGCCACTTTTGAACCAGAAACAGCGGCAGAAGCGCCTGACCTGGGCTACAGAGAAGCAGCACTGGACTGTCGCTCAAATTTTGCATGTCATTCGGAAATCAAGGTGCCAGAGTCTGGAGGAAGACTGGGGAGAAGGAAATGCCAAAATGCCTGAAGTCCAGTGTCAAGTACCCACAGTCAGTGATGGTCTGGGGTGCCATGTCAGCTGCTGGTGTTGGTCCACTGTGTTTTATCAAGGGCAGGGTTAATGCAGCTAGCTATCAGGAGATTTTGGAGCACTTCATGCTTCCATCTGCTGAAAAGCTTTATGGAGATGAAGATTTCGTTTTTTCAGCACGACCTGGCACCTGCTCACAGTGCCAAAACCACTGGTAAATGGTTTACTGACCATGGTATTACTGTGCTCAATTTGCCTGCCAACTCTCCTGACCTGAACCCCATAGAGAATCTGTGGGATATTGTGAAGAGAAACGCAAAACCAAACACTCTGGATGAGCTTAAGGCCGCTATCGAAGCATCCATAACACCTCAGCAGTGCCACAGGCTGATTGCCTCCATGCCACGCCGCATTGAAGCAGTCATTTCTGCAAAAGTATTCCCCACCAAATATTGAGTGCATAACTGAACATAATTATTTTAAGGTTGACTTTTTTTTGTATTAAAAACACTTTTCTTTTATTGGTCGGATGAAATATGCAAATTCTTTGAGATAGGAATTTTAGGTTTTCATGAGCTGTATGCCAAAATCATCAGTATTAAAACAATAAAAGACCTGAAATATTTCAGTTGGTGTGCAATGAATCTAAAATATATGAAAGTTTATTTTTTATCATTACATTATGGAAAATAATCACAATATGCAATTTTTTTAGAAGGACCTGTACATTTATTGGTAACAGTTTACAATAAGATTGTATTAGTTAACATTAGTTAAAGCGTTATGAACTAACTATGAACAACACCTCTGTTCAGCATTATCTTTGTTAACGTTAATACAAATTCAGCTTTTTATATATATATATATATATATATATATATATATATATATATATATATATATATATATATATATATATATATATATATATATATATATATATATATATATTGGAGCACACACACAGAATGTTATTTCAACTCAGTTTGAATGAGTGTTTGCTGATAAATGTGTTTAAGTCACATTAATTGTGATCTAGTGAATGTGAAACAACAGTAAAGGTCCAAACAGCTGGGCAGAACATTAACTCCTGAGTCTCTTGAGTGTCTTGAGTCTTACTTTGTTCAATTCACACATCATTCAAAGCTGTAACACATGCACTACTCACATAAACACTACATTTTTATGTAATTCTTTTCGCGTCTGTTCCAGTCTATTACTGGATTTAAAGAGTCTGCAGAGCAAGTAAAAGCAACTATGGCAACAGCTATTGAAAAGCAAAGAGTGATTATTTCACTTTGACTTTAACATTCTTATTTTCATTTCCATTCAGGAACGAAACACAGAAACACCTAAAATAGCACAGTGTTTTTGGTACTTTTTTTAGTAGACAATGTGACATGATTATTTCGGCATTTGAACTTCCTTTCCCAAGATACAGAATTTTCTGTCCACAATAAACTGTTGATAAAAACAGTTTTGACCTCATTAAGTTTCCATTGACTTCCCAATGTTCTAATTCAGTTCCTCTGCCTAGTTATTTACCTCGAGAGCTGATTTCCTGCGCAGATAATAATGAAGATGCAGGAGAGCAGGAGGTCTGAAGCATGACTGCTGCTGTCACCAGCTCCAGTGGAAACACAGACTGACCCAGATAAGAGCTTTCAACTGCTGGCCTAGGGGAGAGGAGACCTGCTGCTCTGGGAGGACGTCCCACAACCTGCTGAGTGAGCCAAAGGCCCGGGTAGAGCTTGAGATAGGAAACAGGATGTGGAAAATTATTGTTTGACAGACAATGCAATCTTACATCTGCAATGTATTGGTAAATAAATATGGTGTTTTGTGCTTAATGAAGGTACCTTTTATTTAGTAGTACGTCATGTTTTTGGATCTACATATTTGCTCTGTTCCAAAACCCACTGCTGCCTTGATGCCTACACAGAAAGCATCGGAATATAATTAAAATACCAAGAACCTCATAAGTTACTAATTTGGAACACTCTACACAGAACCCATCAAAGATTCCAATACAAGTCACATAAAAAGAGCAATACCTCATAAATCGAATAATCATATACAAATACATAATAAAACATAATGGTAACACTTTACAATAAGGTTTCATTAACATTAGTTAATGCATTATTTAAGATGAACTAACTATGAACTAACTATGAGCAATATATTTTTAAAGCATTTATTAAACCGTTGTTAATGTCAGTTAAAAAATACAATCGTTTGTTCATGTTAGTTTACAGTTAATTAATGGCATTTTTTAAATTAATTTTTTATGTATGAATTAGTAAAGGTAGAACATTATTGCGTTTTATTGCATGAAAAGTATATAATCCAAAATTGAAATATACATATAAAAAAATCGAAGTAAATCTAAATATACTTAGCACACATTTGTGGGGTAAAATGTTCATGTTAAATGTTTTTAACCATTTAACACTATTTTACTTTTTTTAGTTTGTTTATAACCAGCATTTAATTTTCTTGTTTTGTCCACCATTTTGAATATTTTTGTTGTTGTTGTAATTATCTTGTCACAAAATGTCACACACTACATGTAACCATTTAATTTATACCTAACCATTAACTAATTCCTATTGATTTGTCAAAACCAAGCTATTTTCACCCAGTGCTTCCAGTGAGAGTTGAAGAAGGTCATAGTCTAGATAGATTTTGCACATTTAGTTTTTTTTTTTTCCCTAAGACCTCAGATGCTTGGAAACATTTCAGTCCGTTGGATGTACATGGACAAAGCAGAGAAAGATGTGTTGTTGTGGAAAGTACCAGTTGTTGTTATTGACTCGTTTGCTGTTTCATTAAGATAGAAACCATGAACTCTTGATCTTACATTTTTCTGTTCTGGTGTGCAAAACCAGGTTTACTCCCGCTGAGTAGAACTTGCTAAGAAACAGCATCTGTTAAAATAGTTAAAGTAAATGAATAATCTGCAACATGAAAAGACAGAGACGTTCAGACGCCCAAAACCCTTCATGTCAGAACTGACATTAGACTCAATAAGCATCCGGGAATGGAGGAGTAGTTGCGTGCCTCTAGTTCGCCATCATTTGGCAGGTTCTTCTCTCTAGAGATGAATTAGCCTGTGCTCTTTGTATTTCTTAGTGCGGCCCCTTCAAATGCTGATCACCTATAAGCTTCAAGCGTGCAAGGCTGAGCTTTGATGGAAAGTCCGGCTTACTGAGAAAGAGGGAAAGCTCTCTGATCTTCGCCAGCAAGGCCCCAGTGGAGAATTAGATTTCAATCTGACAGGGAGGAAAAACAACATTTACGAAACAAAAGTTTAGAATAATTTGGGTGGAAAAGCAGAGCCCGACGGCCGGGCTCCTCAGAGCAATTTCCTGGTTCTCCATCGCTCAGTCCAGTCTGCCGATCAAAGCCACACATCCAGATGACTTGTGTTGAGTTTAAAGACAGAACTTCATTAATCAGGAAACAGCCAATAGAACATTTTGAAACATTTGGAAATTACTTTATTCCAGTCAAAAAAAAACTTGATTTATTTCTTTAAAATGCTTTCTAGAGATTGTACATTAGAAATGACTGAAGTGCTAGTCAGAATTCTGATATCGAGTGTAGTAAGAAGCGTGAAATGGGTAAATGATTTCTCTCTAGATCTAGATCATGGTCAAAGTTCGCCTGTTCAGTATTTGAAGTTTACAGTCCATGTCCAGATTCTGATGATGTCCATATGTCCCTCCTGGCAACCCCTTTTTTCTTGGTCTCTACTAAAGTTTCTATGTCTATGTCCTACATTTCTACTGCAGATGTTGAAGAGGTCCTATTATGCCCTTTTAAAAAGTCATGATTTTGTTTTTGGTGTGAACTAAAATATGCTTTCAAGCTTGATTGTTCAAAAAACACTTTTTTTTTTTTTTTTTACTGAACCCCTCTTCCCAGTCTGGCCCAAACGCGTCGTTTAGTTCCAGTTTCAATGAAGCCCCTCCTTCCGAAATACAAAATGTGCTGTGATTGGTTAGCTGGCCCAATGTGTTGTGATTGGCACCTCTTAGCACGTGTTCGGGAAATGTCACACCCCTTACCATAACTGCAAGCTCTACTCAGATGTAAATATTAAGGATAGCGTCAATTTCAATCCAATTCAAGCCTGATTCAGACTTAAAGGCCCACTGAAATCAAAATTGACGTTTTTTTAGCTTTTAGTATGACTACAGTATGTTAGCCTTAAGGTTATGAATAAGCTGGTATGTTCCAAAACAATGACAACATTTGCATTTAGGAGATATAAGCATTCAAAACTTACAGTCTCTCACTTCTGTTAAAATGAATCACAGATTTTGATGACATCATTGACATCACCTTCTCATCAAATCTTCTGTCCAATCAAATGCTCTCTAGAATCTGAAGCGCCCGCCCTCTACATTATAAATAGACACTGAAGCTGTGGCTGAAATCGGTCAGCTGTTCACACATTTACTAATTTCTACATCGTGAAAAGCACATAGGAAACGATTCACTGTAAATATGCTTTCAGTCGAGGCGAATGAAGTCTGGTTCATGTCTAAGTTTCACGTACTTCAGCAGCATGCACGCACACACACACACACACACACCAAAGTCTCTGGTCTAAAGTTAGTCTAGAGACACGAGAGCACAGCACAGATCATATGCGCGAGTTGGAACAGACAACAAAACTTATCGGACCCATTTCAATTATGCACAGAATGCTGTATTTCAAAGCAATATGGAGGAGATTATGATGATAAACGGTTAGAGGAAACTGGCTTTACCAAACAGAAACGCTCTAGTCAAACTGTGGTATACTAGTAACGAAACGCTATTGGCTGTTTCAAAAAAAAAAAGGTGAGGAGCTGCTAACAGATGGAGCCGTTTCAGGGGAAATTACGTCAACACATTTAATAATGTGGCGCGTTTCAAGGCTCTTCAGTTTTTGCACTTAAGAAAGTTAACAAACAAGAGGATAATCTAGAACAGATTTCATGCGTGGATTTCACAGGTCGTTTCAGAGTGGTATGTTGTTTTTTTGTTGTAATTTTCTACATTTTAGATACAATATTATACACCATATAAGATATTTGTCAGTCGTACTCGAGAAGTAGTCAATCACAAAACAATGGTTCATTTTCCTAAGGGGCGGTGAACATTCTTACAAAAGTGAGAGCTTACAAAACTACAGTAAACACTAAATCAACACTAATGTTATCTAGCGGAGGCAAAGCTTTGCCCTTTGTTTACATCGTTGCAACAGCATGAAACTTATAATCGGAACTGTTAATAGAAAACGCAATTAAATTATAAGACATACAGGTTGTGATCCACAAACAACAGATTGTCCCGACAAAGTGGGAACTGCTCCATTTCAGGAGAAGCCTGCATTGTAATCTCTTAGGTTCTGGAAGCTGTTCTCCATAAAATGTGCAGCACACAGATAAATGTTGGAATTATAATGTTCAGGAAAATTGTTTAAATAATATTTTAACCACTCAAAGTTCATCTGACTTAGGAAGGTTTTGGAAATGGAGTGGACAAAACAGCATCTCTTTGACATATAGCGACATCCCTGTCTTCTCTAATGCAGCTCATCCAGGCCTTGCACCTTTTTTGTGTATTCCGTGGGTGGAGATTATTTAAATAAGTAACGTTATGACTTCACAAATGCGCTGTAGTTCAAACGAGCTGTTCGCTGTAGTTCTTGGAAAGTGGATTCTGTTAAATCAAATATTAACCTTTGGACTGGACTTTGAGCTTTGTAGCCTTGCAGATCTTTTATATGCTCAAACAGCAACATTAAACACTAACTAAAGTTGAAAAAGTCAAAATGCACAATAGGACCCGCTTAATTGAACATTAATTTTGTGTAATTTTAGTAAGATATTTCAAGACTTTCAAAGTATTTACTTGGCTTGCTGTTTTGACATGGGTCTTATGTTATGGAAGAAAAACTTTAAAAAAAATAGTTCAGTCAGACAAATCTGTTTGTAAAATGGATGTCTGTAGACTGTAGGACAGTTATAGGGTTATATTTGATTTTTTTAAAGGTTTTTTGAAGGCTGATTCGATCGACCTTACTGTACTCACATCATTAGTCAGTGAAACAGTGATACCGGCAAAGGCAGGCACACTATGGAGCAGAGAGGAAGCTGAAGTAGAGAAATAGTTAAATGGATGCAACTGGGTGGTTGGATGAGGTAGAGGGATGAAGGGAACTTTAGGGGGTGGAACAGTAAGGCACTTCAAAGCTTTGATGTTGTGAGCCCCTAAATGAAGGCGACTGAAGGTCCGTGCTAATGGGAGCCCATGGGGAGATGAGAGAAACTGTGGCAGACATTGCTGGAAAGATAGAAAGAGTGAGGGAGATTGTGTGTATTTAGGATTGAATGTGTTGATTATATTTGATGGAGGTATGTTACTGTATGTACTGGTCTGGTATTTGTAACATCAACTGCATGTGTGTGAGCATGCTAAACCATGTCAATTCTAATCATTTAACAATCCCATTACCCCTTGCTCTTATAACCTCGAAACTCAAGAACTCAAGAGTGTTCAACAGCACAAACCACTATGTTAACCATCCTTTATTAAATAATCATAATAACAATAATCATCATCATAAAAAGCACAATTTCTGTACAAAGTGTCCAAAGAGAGACTGGAATTATACCCAGTGCTGTGATTCTCAAGTATTTCGAGTGTTTAAGACAGACAAAAGCTCCAAAGCAGTCTTTTTCAGGTCCAGAGCCGAGGCTGGAACAGAGTAGCTCCAAGGCACTTGCAAAAGTCCAGGGGTCCAGTAGCAAGAGTCTTCAAGAAGATAAGGAGTATATGGATCAAGAAGGGTTCAGTAGAAACATCTAGGCTCGCATATCAATGTCTCAAAACTCCATATCTAAGATCCCAGACTCTCATAACGTGTCTTATTCTGCAGAGGTGTATTGTGCTTTGGGTGCATTTACTTTCACCAACTCCAACAATCTGTTTTTGAGGGTGAGGAATCCCATCTGAGCAAGTAGGTAAAGATTTACGGCATCTGTCTTCCACCTTTTCCCAGTCTTTGAAAACCACAGGGGAGCAGATTTACAACCAAACCTGTCTCCTGTTAACATAAAGCCTTAGCATGGAAACATAAAACAGTAAAAGAGGGAAAAAATTCAATTGAGAATGAAACTTAGGTAAGAACTGCTGTTTGGTATACATTTGAAAGTATTGGTGTTCCTCAAGGCTCTGTGTTAGGTCCTAACCGGTTTGAAAATAACCTAAAAGAATAACAAATTAATAATATTTTTAAACTTATGTCATGTTTTGACAGGTTTTGTAACACTCATCCTGGCCTCTCAAAAAGGATTTGAAAAAATATATTAAATATTTATGTATAACTTTTTTTGCTTCAAATTGATCCAAATCTAAACTATTCTAACACTAATTTTAGATGCTTTAAACAATCATTTCGATGTTTAAAAAATATCTGTTTGAGCCAAGATATACTGTACATGACTGGCACAGCAAAATGGGGTAGATTTTAGTCTACTTTTTAAAATGAACTTTCCTTTTACAAAATACAAACAGTGGACCTGAACATCTCTGAGCCAATAACTTTAGCATTCTTGAAGGCCCAGAGTAAAAATGAGAGAAATTGTATTTCAAACTTATCCTTTAAGTACCTGTCAGCCTTTCAACAATTGTTTCACATTATTTAATGCCTGTTTGCTAGCTCGAAGCTCACACACTAGCTTGGCAGTCTTTTTCTCCCAGTTATAGCAATCCATAGGTTGCACTGACAAAATCCTTAGTCGTTTCAAACATGTGTGGTGCCTTTTTTCCAGAACACAATCCACCAAAAACACAGTGCCTAAAACTAAATCTATGAACCCTTTGATTCTTAATCTGTCTTACTTTTCCATTTCCAAACTGTCAGACTGACAAGAGAAACACAAAATGGTGGGCTGAAAGCAATGGGTTGTAAACACACAATAATGGTGACGTATAATCACCCTGGGCTACTGAACTTCTCTCCGAGGGAAAAACAATAAAGCAACATTAAACCAACCCATCAAAGCCTGTAAAAACAATTCACCACATCCTAGGCCACAACATGTACTTTTGGGAATGATGGGGGACAGAAGTTTGTGGCTTAAAAGTTTAGCCTCAGATCTCCCAGTTTAAAAACTAGACCTCTTAAAAATCTAAGCTGATATACTCTCGTCTTTTTGGAATAGCAGAACATTGATATGTATCAACATTTATTTTGAGGCTGAGCCATGGAAAGTGCTCCATTTTTGATGTAATCCAGTGAAAGACGAGTACGTCCTAGGCAGCAGCGTTAGAGCTGAGTAAGCATGACTGCTTGGAAAATAAGCTCCAAAGGAGAGGTTCAGTCTAGGAGCTCCAGCTGAGATGGACATGCATTCCAGGAATACTAAGAGATGAGGCTCGTCTCTTCAAAGAGTCAAATTGGGTTACTTTGAGGTCATTTTAGGATACTTGATATCTCCCCATCTGTTCTCCTCAAGCCTCAGAGCAGCAGCGCTGTTGGTTGAGCTTTACTTTGTGCTTAATCCCGTCGTACAGCTCAAAGTTGTAGTTCTCCAAGGTGGTGGACGAGCGTGACGTCAAGCCGCCGTACGAGCAGGTGCAATAAAGGAGGAGGCCGGCACACACAGCGCCAAGGAGAACACCCAGAGAGCTCATGACGATGATGGTCAGGAGAATGGGGTCCAGGGAGTACAGCCATGCGTTGTCCTTATCGACCACATGCGTCACCGGAGGCTCTGATGGTGTTTCGGATGTGCTCCACTCTGGAAACTGGAAACCTACAACAACATGAGGAGGGGAGAACACATTAAGACAATGTTCACAACAAAAGCATGCACATAAAATTTGGTTTCTGGACATGATACCATGGTAATACCCTATCATGTGGTACCCTTACAAAAAAATAATATACAAATAAATTCATGTACCATGGTTTTTATATGGTAAACCATGGTATTTTCAAGAATACCATAGCACGTGTCCAAAATAACACAGTAAAATCTCCCCAAAAAAATGTTAAGCACCAAAATGTACCATGGTATTACCATGTTTTTGTGGTAACATCATGGTATTCCTTAAAGAAGTGTTATCTCTCCCTAAAAATATAGTGATGGTGTTAGATTGTACACTTACAAGTACTGTCACTGTCATAAGATGGTAATACCATGGTACTTAACTTCATATATCATATATATATCAAGTGTACAACAGTACTAACATTTTCAAAATACCACAGTAGTGCCATGTAAAAAAAGTAGAATGGTATTACCATGTACTCCAAAGTACTTATATACCAAATACCATGGCAAATTAATATAGTAATCAGGTATACCTCTATAGCATGTATTTGTACGTATGTTTTGTTCAACACTGCAGCCTTTGGAGGCTAAACAGAAGTTTTAGTTTGTTTTCCTGCATAATATCCCATGGAGGAAGATGCATACAGTATAACAAACTAATGGCCTGGTCTGAGGGGGAATGGTGTCGGCATGGCTGTATTCAGCTGACAAAACTAAGCTGTAAACTCTTTTGTGGCACCCTGCGCCTTGCTAGCGGTTGCATTAGGCTTAATTAGGCTGCTTTTGACAGCGAGCCAATGCCAAAACTCACACCAGCTGAGCCGCTTTTGCACATTGACTGATATCTGTTGCATTTTGTTAAAGCAAATTTCCCTTTGCCCTTGTAGTTCCAACAAATGGGTTCCTGGGGTGATTGACAGCTTGTGTAGAGTGTAAGCTAAACACAGACTTCATTACCTTGTATTAGAGTAGGGGGAAAATGAGAAAAAGATGGAATACATCGATAAAGGGAGAGTGAAAGAAAGACAGAGGGAGGGGGTTGACAGTCTGTAAGGATGAACAGATTTTGGTTGGGTAATTAACTCATCCAAGTCCTTTTTTATTTATTTATTTAAGAGCCCAAACAAAGACATCTTTATGAGTAAGATGGATTCCAACTGTGTGATAGCAGGAAGGAGGAGGGCGGAAAGTCTGATAACCAGAGATGGTTTTTGTTTTTGTGCAGAAATGCGGGGTGAGGGTGAATCGAGTGTGAACAGACGTGTACCTACCCACACAAACACACTGTAGCATGTCAGCACTACCCATACAAACATATGCACAGAATTGCACAGCCGGAAAATTATGGAATGGGAAGTGGCATTCAAAACCAAATTAATTTCATAATGTGATTTCGAAGAGGGGAAAACAATTAAGAATTGATTTGACAGAAACAGATATTCAAAAAATATATTCAAAATAATATGCACTGACATATCGTTCACAATAAGACCACAAAAACATGCAATATTGAAGTAATTAGATTTTGATTTCATGTTCAATTTAAATGTGTCTAAACCATCTGTTTTTGTTCTTGCTTTATAATTTGAAAACTTGAGAGAGATAAAACCCAAAAGATGGGTTTTTCTCACTCCTGGTTCCCGTTCTTTGAAACTTCGATAAAATAATAAGCCTGCCAAGAAGCAGTCATATATTGTATGAATGTATTGTGGGAACTAACCTGCATTTATGTGGTCCTTCCCGTTAAAGAGACGCCCATTTCCAGCGGTTGGCTTTTTAACTGTGGATAGAAGCGAAGACACTGTATTGAAATATACAAAATGATATAATGTGTTTTGTGCTCAAAGGAATATTATTTATTCTTAATATTGCAAACTTGCAATAAATGTTGTATGCAGTTGCGAATGCTTGGATAACTCACATGTTCGCATACTACATACTTGCGTGTATTCTTGGAATATATGTGCCAACATTTGATTATTCAGATTTCCAGTAACTAACTTTAACAAACCTACTAATTTACATTCGCATATACACATACTTGCGTATAGCAGAGTCGTGAGTCTTGTATTGACGGAGATTTAAAAGAGTATATTTTGAGACTTGAGGCTAAGCAATAAATTAATTAAAGGTACGTAATATTTGTAACATAATTACAGAGCACAGAACATAACATCATGTGACCTACATAATTACTAATTGAAGCACACCAGCATTTACACATTCAGGGCACACACAAATATAGCAGCAAAAATAGACCAATGTCTATTACTGCACTGATATAAATGGATATAAAAAGAAGTGATGATTAGAAAAATAAGATTTTATTGTCACATTTTAAAATCAGGTTTTCAAGACACAAATTCATCAAGCAAAAATATCTTGTTCACATTCGCATTTTAAACAATTTACTAATTTCAAAGTTGAGGTATAGGCTGACCACAGTTAGAAGGTACTTTCATAAAGCAAAGTGCATTATCATCATCATCCTCATCATTGTGATTAAATTCATAGTCTGTATCAGAAGCATCACCACCACCACCTAAGTAAGCTTTGCGGTGCAATAAAAGGCCCATAACTTTCAAATAGCTTTATGGATCAGCGTTGCTTTGTTCCAAAAACGTCCCAGTCGGAGCCCGCTGTGTCTAAAAGCAGAGAAATCAATGTGAGAGCTTGCACTCCACGGATGTGAAGGCGATAGCCTGACTGGATCCATTGTGAGCAATCTAATCTACCCAACTCCCCACGTCCGAGGAGAACGCTGTTGACTGTTCGACAACCCCTGAGATGCCCGTGTCCAAAAGTAGCATGAGTCATTCGAATCCGAGGAGACAATTGCAGGAGTGTGAGCATCAACCGCAATCCTCCACTCTTTGAAAAATAGACTGTTCTGCTTAAAGTGCAACCTATTATGGTTTTTCGAATATTTCCTTTCATGAAGTTTGTAATAGAGCTGTTTGTGAATGTAAATGCTCTGTAAAGTTGTAAAATCGAAAGTGTAAGATAAAGTTAGTGTCTTTATTGTTATTGTCTAGTTATTGTAAGAAAGGATCAACTCTGAAGCGCCTCTGAACTCGTCTGTAATTTGAATCTCACTGTGTGATGGTTCTACATCGCTAAAAAAGACATTTGCATAATACATGCCTATGTTGTCCGCCTGCGAACAACTTGACCCGCTCTCAAATGTCATTTTACTGACAACTGCTTTTCCACGCAGGATTCGCAAAACACTTGCTCTTGATAGATGGGTCAGTACCCAGTTTATTTGGACCAGCTTGCTCCTCAGAATCACAACCTGTAAGTTTGAATAATTATTGATGTGTATATTTTCTGCCAGGTTTTGTTTTCTGTTTTATAGTGTGTAGGTCGCTAACTCACGTCTTACTGAAATATTTCTGCTAATCATCTGTGGGCCACTGTTAAAAGTGTGTCTATTAAAGCTGAATGTCTGTCGTTCTTACTACTTAAAGTAAAGATAAAGAATTATGCAAGATTTGTTTTACAAACGTTAATGTTACATTCATGTTAGTGCTCAGCTTACATTTGCGCTGTTATTGATACAGTTCCTGCATGTGCACTGCAATAAATTAGAAATATACACATGGGTTTGCTGATGGACATACACTTGTTAATTCTGATGAGGAATTACAGTTGCAACATCTCACCTCAAACTGAGTAGCGTATTACTGAGTCCTGCCCTAGTCGTCCTTGTGATGGAGGTTCAGGTTGAATAACTAGTTCTTCCAATGTTTCAT
The DNA here is from genome assembly GCA_023029165.1 of Gobiocypris rarus. Classification (NCBI taxonomy): domain Eukaryota; kingdom Metazoa; phylum Chordata; class Actinopteri; order Cypriniformes; family Gobionidae; genus Gobiocypris; species Gobiocypris rarus. The sequence continues at coordinate 10,419,550 of CM040914.1, read as the reverse complement.
CATGGGACTCACGCTCGGATTCATATGGTAAAATCTACGTCATTGTTAATGTCTTTACAGTGTGTGCAATCGCTGAGCTTTAGGAAGCCTCCGGAGCTGAAATTCAGTTAAGGTAATGGGCGTTTAGCTTCCGAAAAGTGCTGTAAGCTGTAGACAAATCGTAAAAGACTGGGCCATCTGGCCAATCAAAGAAGAGTAGGCTATCGGAAAGGAGAGATTTAGAGAAACCGATTCACCCGTTGAGTTGTCTGAGAGCCATTGAAAAATATGGTGATGTGCAATGTATATTATGATAAGCTACTAAAGTTTTTTTTCGACCTTTGATGCATGTAAACCTGTTGTAGGAGACCTCCAAAACAAAATTAGTAAACTTAAAAAAAGCATAATAGGGGCACTTTAATTAGAAGTGTCTCGGTTCAGTATACGTGATGCATTTAAGAGCCAGAGAAGAATGGCTGTTTGGCATTACGCCTTGCCGGGTGACGTGTTGACGGCGTTCTCAAGGGAGCGCTCGCACTCATTAATGTGGTTTCCCGAGTCGACGAGAGGCATGGGGCGGGGGCCGGAACGCCTATAGCAGCTTTAATAAATGGTATCTGGTCCATTAACTAATTAAAAAATATTAAGAGTGAAAAAAAGAAATGGGGGACACAGTTTAGGGAAAAAAGGAGCGATAAAGTGGCTGCTTTGAAAGCACATTGCTTGACGGTGCCAAAACATCTCTTACCACCTCACGAAATGGCATTAAAAAGCCCCCGAGGAGCCAGGGGTCTTTATCTTTTTTATTTCCATTTTGAACTGCTCTATATGTCATGTATTAAAATACTTTGATCCGTAATTCTAGATCTGCTGAATGTTCTTAACGGTATAGTTCACATGAAAAGAAAATTGACATCACTCGTCGTTTCAAACCGGTATGACTTTCTTTCAAAACTGAAAGACAATCTTGAAAAATGTTTACACTGCTTTCCTATCACATAAAAGCGCAAAAAAGGGGATTAACGCTGTCAAAAAAATAACATAAAAGTGTGGCATATTCGAGAAAAAACTAAAAGTTGTTGTCAAACTTGCCACATTATATGATTATACACCAATCCAAATAATTTAGCAACTAATTACATTGTTTTTTGTCATTTTCGTATAAAGGAGCAGTGTGAACGTTCTTCAAAACGTTTCATTTTGTGCTTCACAGAAGAGAGAAGCTCATAAAAGAAAGTCAAGTCTGAAATAACATGACAGTGACTTTTCATTTTGTGGTGACCTATTCCTAATAATACATAGTTAATGCTTTGGACATTTATAATATGGTAATACCTTGGAGTACCATTTAAATACTATGGCATTTACACGATAATCAAATGGAACGTCCACAGTTTGATTGTGATGCTCACCCTGTCCTAATACATTTAACCTATAAAACTGAAAGACAACTCAATTCATTATGTGATTCAACATGGCTATGAAAAAGCATATGGCAGTCTTGGACACCATTGACTAATCACTCTTGAAGCTTCACGACGCTTCAGTGAACCAAAATTGCTACCAGGTGTTGATATCTGCACAAAGTTCTCTCCCACCCCAGCGCTCAGTGCTTCCTCATCGCATGGAAACGGAGAAAGGAAACAGCTGTCTTTGTTTATGGGACTTGTTTTTGGAGCCTCAACACCAGCAAGCGTTTGCTCAGAATAACACACGCCAACGCAGTTTTGGGGGATCTTTGGGAAAAAATGTGAGAAATGCGAGATACAAAGGAATAACCTAGATTCCGCCACAGAGAACACAGAAATAAACACAAAACATGAAGATTCCCTTTCGCTTATCTCAAAGGTGGCGCCATCCATTCATTTAAGTTTAGCACATCATTGATATGAAACCATGCCTAATGCAATGTTTAAAGTCAACATGAAAGAAAATCCACAATCCGTTTTCCTTCCATAATGATGCATTTCAAATTAAAATGAGACAACATTTCATTAATCACAAACTGATTGAAAAGTTGGCCATCAGTGGATTGTGGGGCACTACCTGCTTTTTAAATCTGTCAATGTTTGAAGCAGTCTTTATTACGTTATTGAAAACTGGCATTAATCTAAAAATTTACCAGGTTTTAGAAAGGCAGCATTACCTGCACGCCAATGTTAACTAATAACTGACACAATCTAACCGGCATCAGCAGAATTATTTTTCTTTTTCTTGTTGGAACAAAGCACGCTGCTCAATCGCTCACAATAAGACCAAGGACATGTATTAAGAAACTCAATTTTGATTTCATGTTGACTTTAAAGGCAATGTTCATCATGACAGCTTAGGTGGGCTCTCCATTTTTTTGTTGTCTTAACTCAAGTTGTTTACATGCAGAAACCTTTTTATGCAATACTTCACCTTCCTTATTACTAATTAAATCATGCTTGCGTTGTATTCAAAAAGTGCTAAGAAGCACATTCTTAGTATTGGAGCTCCCTGCCTTTATGCTTTAATTTTTCTGAAAGCTTTGTGTTCTCTCTTTCACCAAAGGTCTGTTCCCTTGTTCTGCTATAATAAGGAAAAGAGGTACTAATGATCAATCTCAGGGACTAGTCAAAGTGCAAACATTGTGTCAGACAGCATGTCCACAACATCCCTTAACTCCCCAATGTTCTGACCACATTGATTTAACATAAGTACAGCACAGTGGATCAAAGTCAGTCCAGGATCAACAATTAAGGTCATTGGATAACATGTCCTCTTGGCTCGGCGTCCATCGTGAGGCTGGATACAGATTTACTCTTGGAGAAGGTCCCTCCAGATGAGTATGAGCTGGCTAGATGTGGTAAACAAGCTGAGCACACCAGTAAGACAGGGCTGTTAGTATCCAAGAAAGAAAAGAACACGAAAAGAATGAGGAAACAGAAAAATCGAAGTGTTGGGTTCATCCGGATGCATCCGAATCCAAGCATCTGGGTGCTTTCTTTAAGCATTCTCCTCCAACTCTTCAGTCTGAGATCTGCTTCATCAAGGACTTTCTTCATGAAGGCAGCATTTGCAGGCAAACCTCTAAACCTTTAGTCCAGGTCTCTCACCAGTAGGAATTCCCATCGCCCTTCTCAACCCATACAGTCAATTTGGGTGTCACCCCAGACCTGTGCCGCCGTTTGGGTGATGTGCACTGTGGGGGCTGTAGTAAGCCATTGTGGGTTGGTTCCTCCTGGCCGTAAGATGGCGACAGCTAACGGCCATGACAATGACAATAACCAGGAACAAGATGGCTCCTCCACCAGCCATTATGTAATACCAGTTGGGCAAAACAGCAGGTACTGACAGCGTATCTATTGTTGGCTCACTCTTGCCAGGTAGGGCTCCCCCTGGTGGAGAGATATACAAACTGTGAAACACGCCACACGACTGCTAGGTTCAAATGCAAACACACTAATGAAAGACACCATGAAAGATGCTGTATTGACTGTTTTGGCATACAATCGTGTAGGGTAGAAGCTTCATGCTCCATGTTTCACTGTTCGAAATCACCATGAAATGACGCTTTCCAGTAGAGGAACAGTTATTGAGGGTTGCACAGCGCTGTGTACAGTGAAACAATGGGTGTGAATGCAGTGCTGTTATGTAACGTGCTTTCAAATAGGCACCTGAGTCAGAGTCCAAGCATGTTGCAAATAAAGACCGCCCCGTTCTAGTCCTGGGGAGTGGGGATGCCATACTATAAATCATATTTTTTTGCATGCTGGATTTGGGACAAGCGGCTCTCCAGGACTACTCAAAGGGCAGATTGTGCTGGTAGTTCTCTAAACCGTTATGTCTTAGGGGTACATTGGGGCTGCATTCAAACAAGAGGCTGTTTTGCCAAGCAGAGGCACATGCATTCTGTTCTCCCTCAGTTTGTCTTCTGGTTATTGCAGAATGCTGACAGATATTTGACTATGGTAGGAGTTTTAAATAGGGCTGGGCATCGCCAACTTCAATATATTGTGATGCATCACTATATCATAAATGGATTGCAACTGAGATTTAGAGAGACCCAAGGTGACCGCAAACAAGACTTTTGGCATGGTTTTGCTCCAATTTAGTCTAGTATGCCATGTGTTTAATCATTATTATAATGACATGCATTTATGTTTCTGTCCATCAAACTTTAATTACTGATGAAGAAAACTGAATAGAAATTACAGAATTCATTTGATACCATTTCTATTCAATTTTCTTTATCAGTATTTACATTCAGATAGGCTGAAAAGTGCAATGAACCTGTAACTTTGGCACCACTTTGATTATTTCAGGTAAAATGTTATAATTATTTATTTGATGAACTTTGATTTTCATTAATTAAACTACTGCAATAATAAGAATGCACCCTAAATAAATAAATACATAAATAAACTATTACTAGTTGTATATTCAAATAAATTAATAAAAATAAATAAGTTAATACATTTAGTTAAAATATCATAAGAAAAATAATAATAAATGCTATAGATATATGAATGAATCTACACACATCCAGCTTAAATTAAAGTTAAAGTTAAATTAAAACCATTAAACCCTCTATGGTGTAAAACTCGAGGGGTTGCAATATTTTTCACACAAACCACAACGCTACTGGATGAGTTAAACTGCTCTAAAAAGCAGAATTTAAAGCCACTGTGAAATTCTGCATGTTGAATTTAAATTTAAACAAGCTTTGACCAATTTCTGACACGCTGAAAATAAAAACAACCGTACATCTTGACGAGAGAACCCAAAATAGTAACAAACATCATGATCACACAACAAGTGGAAGCAGAGGTTCTTGTCAGCTCTGCTTTGTCTATCTCATGGATTAGTAAGCACTGTGTGAGAAGCGAACATTCGAGAAAAGAATGACAATAAAACAGTTCTCCAGGGACTCCGAGACATACCCTGAGTCTCTGATGCAATGCTGCCATCTGAGCAGAACCCGGAGCAGGCAGACATCTTGTTATGCTATATTCAGCCACGGAGCATGACTGAGCCACTCATTAGGGAGAGTGACTTGACTCTGCCTGTGTCTTTTATTGATACTCATTTCACAAAAAGAAGTTGAGGTGCTAATATGCTGGTTGCTTGTTTCAGGTATTCTTGCCAATTCAAGTATTTATTCATTTTTTAAAATAAAAAAAACAAAAATGAAATGGAGCTCCATTTCAAATATAAAAACCATCAAACTGCTTCTCAGTGTCCAGTGTTGGACTGAGGCCCTATCATACAACTGACACAATGCAGCGCCAGGTGCGACGCAAGTGTTTTTTGCTAGTGTCAGCTAGACACAGTTATCAATTTCACGTTCAGAGCCACGCCACATTGTTTAAATAGTAAATGCATTTTAAACTGGTCTGGTCTGAAAACGAGGTGTGTTCAGGTGTATTGTTGGTGCTTTGCTATTTTGAGGCAACTACAAATGACTGCACCATTGACCAACAAAAACCTTGTTTAAAGTCAATAGTACAGTATTTTTATGTGTTATTTAAAGAGCAGGTTATATGGGCGGGTGCACAACACACTCTGTTTATTACACACACAGGGACGCGCCGCAGCACACAAACATTTTTAAATATAAAAAATAAAAGGATTCCTCTCTGGTGAAGCATTCAGTCTTTACACTCGCAAATTCCGCCATGTAAATAGCAATCCGCCATGGTGCAAGTGCAACTGGCTTTTAAAGGGAATAGGAGACGACACTCTGATTGGTTCATTGCACGTTACACCCAAAACACACCCATGACTCATTAAGAGATTAGGGACAACCCTTTTACCCTTTTAGACCATGTGCCTGGCACACCGACCAATTTTCCTGTTGTTAAACTAGAAAAAGTGGATTCGCACACGCCCTATGTGCACTTTAGACCACTTTGGTGCACTTTAGCACTTTGGCCTATGTGTCCTTATACACTGACAAATACTGGGATCCCACACCTTTCCAACAAGATGTTGTCATAAATTACTCGCTCTTATGTTGTTCCAAACCTGTATGAGTTTCTTTCTTCTGTTGGACAGAAGATATTTTGAAGAATATTGGTAATCAGAGAGTTCGTGGAAGACTTACATAGTATTGTTTTCCTACTATGTAAGTCATTAGCTGAACTTTTAGCATTTTTTACATTCTTTAAAATCTATTCTTTTGTGTTCAACAAAAGAAAGAAACTCACACAGGTTTGGAACTACTTGAGGGTAAGTAATGACAAAATGTGTTTTTTTGGTGAACTATCCCTTTAATGCACTACACTCGCAAAAATCGTACAGCCTGCAAGTGATTGCAACTATAATATTGCTTTTACTCAACAATTCTATAAAAAGTTATTTATAACTGTCCATGTCTAAAATACATCTTAGACACAATATGTGCAATTATTCTGTGCTGCTAATGGTCCAAATGAAGTCAACGCAGGATCAACCATTCAAAAACCAATCTAGATAAATGTCTCCACATGCATTCACATTCGAAACTAAGATTTAAACAGACCACATTTAAGTCCACCTCACATCCCATAAGAGATGATTTTTCGTTAGTGACATTTGGCACAAAGGAAGTTGCCCTTTCTATATTCCCTTTAGACTTTGAATATCAAAGTCTATAGTTTCTTCAAAACATTTTAATCCCAGGTTTTCCATGACTATAAAACTGCAAAAGTGTTAGTATAGCTGCTTGACAGGCTGAAGGGAGAAAGATGGCTCCAAAATAGACTGACAGGATGCCCATCGGTGATCGGTATAGGCCATGTACTGAGCCAATGGCATCAAACAGTACAATTTTGACTCAACCTGAATGAGATTTGAGAGCTATGACAAAAGGGAAAATGTTTGGCGAATAATGACTGAAATGTTTCATGCAAGAAAATACGTTTTGAGTGTGAAATTTCAATTATTTCTGGGGAATTGTTCCTTGAACGTCAAATTGTGTCACATTTGTGGAACGTGTCTCTGTCATGAGCAGCCTGCCAATCCACTTTTGGGCATCTTTCCCAAGTGGGACCTTAACAGGTAATAAAAAATATGTCAGAAACGGATTGGTCACCTCAAATAACTGACCCAACCCCAGGCTCCTCAACTCACTGCATAAATACCACATGCTAGGAAGTAAAACAAACCCTATATCTTCCCTGTAAACAATAACTGCTGAGCAGGGCAGAGAGCAGGAAGTGCAAACATTCACACCCGAGGCAGAGAGTTTAAACTCACCGGTCATGTCCGGAGGGAACGCGGAAAAAGGCTCTGGATGAGGGAGAGAAGGATGGGGGGAGGCAGAGAAAGAGAGAAAGACAAACAAGAGTACAACGTTAATATGTAATGTAAGGTTAACAGTGGGGTACAACCCTGCCTAACTGTATCAGATGCTGAGGACTCTGAAAACAAGCACTGAACTTCATGAAATAAAGAATAACCTACATCAGAGCCCAGAGAGGAAATATCTCACCCTCAAATAAAGAGACATATACATTAATTAAAACCTAAATATTAAACAAAAACAAATACTACTATGTTTACTGTAAATTATTGACTTTTCCCCACAAAATTTAAATAAACCATTCTAGTTTAAAATATACAGTATATAAATGATTACAGGAAAGTGTGTTCCACAGGTCCACCTTTTACCTTCACTAGATCTTTAAGTAGTCCTGCTGTGTTGCTAATTAATTTTTAAAAGCACAAATATTCCACAAGGTGCTTAATGGTCATTAAAATAATGCAAAAAATCTTCATAGTCCTTGATTTTTGGGATGAAATATGACCTGGACATGTTCTTGACATGTTTTGAGATTCACACAGGTGTTAAAATCATTTTTTCTTCAGTGAAATTCTCAGTCCCATCCCTCATTCAGTGATCAGATAAGGCATTTTGAATCTCAATTTGTTGGCAGAGAAGCATGTTTTCAAGTTTTAAGTTGTTTTCATGTTGTGAAGGTTTTGTTTTCGAAGAGCGAACATGGAGGAACTGTGGAGATTGCTTGAATTCTTGACACGCAAACAATCAGAAAAAGACGAGGAACTATCGTTAGGGCCCATGGCTCGGGGATCTCTTTTGGCAGGAACTGCAAGTCCAACTGCACGGGTCGATAAGAACTCTCCCAGCATGCTTTGGGAAGAATCACAGCAGGCGCATGGTGGAACACGAGCTCTGGAGGCTTCCAATTTTTGGATTCGAAAATGAACCACCAAGTCCCGTAGCCTCGGAGCGAGCCAAGAAGCAACGCTGCGAGCCAAAAATGACTAAATCAAGAGTCTCTAGTTATGGACCAGGAATCGGAGGAGCGACGAGCACATGGTCACGTTCTGATATCTTTAAGACCATAAACCACAAAGCTTCTGTGCAAGATCCGTCCTCAAAAAGCTCGGACCATCAACTAATTCCGTTAAGATGCTCTGTTTACAAACATGGAAGGAGAGGCGCGAAGGAAATAATGAAACATAGATTAGCATCGGGGCCCATGGGCATTTGTGGCCTAGATTTGATTCTACATTTTGCTTTTGATGGCAAACAACGAAGCGCACACTTTTTTGTGTGTGTCCTCCTTTCATGTTAATAAATTCTATTTTGAGAAACTCTTTGAGATAGAGGCTGTGATGGCTAGGTTTGATCACAGTAAATGGAGAGGTTTATGGGGCGAGTGTCTTCAGAATCTCTACGAAAATGGTGGCATCTGTAATGAAGAGATAAAGGTGACTTCACAGGAAACCAGAAAGAGCGTGGCAGGGAGAACCTTCTGGTTCAGATAATGCACGCCGGTGGCTTAAGTTGTCGCTATAAATGACAACTAAAGCATAAAGGATAAAACTAATGATGGAAGAAAAAATGAAAGGTGCACACTTACGAGTACACTCCTCCAGCGGCGTGCTCCCACTCATGTGGATATTATCGATCCAAATGTGGCCTTTGGCACCCTCAAAAAAGCCTTCGATTACCACCTGTGTGATGAAATATGAGCACAAAGAAAACAGAAAATGTCACCATGATATCTGTCAGGCTACCAAGTGTAAACAAATGCATAAAGGTTTGCGAGTAAACGGCGTCTAATTACAAACATGTAATTACTTGAGCAGTAGATTCAAGCAATTATTCATGTTTTATGCTGAATTTCACTATAATATTTAATTGTACCTCACAATCAAACGAAAGAAAATAAGAAATTATGTTTTGGGACAGTGCATTTATGCATTGTGACATTATTTCATTATTAATTTTAATTGTTTAAATTTCCAATATAATCCCATGTGATTTGTATTATAGTACAAAAAATATACACTGGAAGATTGATGTAGGATTTACATTGAAATATATATTTATTTTTTTACTCAGAAATTGCTAGTAAATGTCACAAATAATTAGAAAGAAATAGCAAAAAACACATTGAATTAAAAATTAAATGTTTTATTAGAAAGACAGAAATAGTATTTTCTTGTGAAATGCACTATTTTTTACAAATATTACTATGAGGTATAAATATAATTTACTTTGCATTACAATAATGAACAAAATAGGCTTAAAAACAAAACAAACCACAACAAAAAACTGCTGGGTCAAAACAGACAACATTTATTTTTCTTTTGAATTTTGGGTGAAATGTGTGAGATTCTTTAATTAATCTCAGATTTTGAACACCACCATTACAATAATTAGTTTTTTCTTAAGATCAAAAACAGATTTCCTTTGATTTAAACATGTTATTTTGTTTACGAGAAAGAAAACCATCTTGAAAAGACAAGACAGAAATGAATAATATTGCTTTTAAACATCATTACTCTCAAAATTTTGCATGCTAACTTGACAGCCCTAATTGTACAGCCTAAATGTCCTTTCAAAAAGATTGACCAACTGAACAAACATCGGCATTTCAAATATATTCAACTTTTTACCATGTCTAATCTGCTTACCTGAAATTCATTTGGAGATCGAGGTATGATGGTCCGTCCTTCTTTCCAGATGGGCTCCTGGTCTCCACGGAGGGACCAGAGGAGGGTTTCCTCTTGGTGTTTGTTCTGCAGCAGGACCCTCAGGGTTGCCTGGTCCTCCAGCTGATAGGAGAAGATCAGGCAGAGAGGTCCGGTGTCGGGATCCACACTGGGACTGAACAGTCTGGCTTTCTGGCCCTGTGTCTCAGGACTGGCCTCAATGTACAGGTAGTTTCCCAAACCTGTGAGAGAACAAACATAATAAAGTATGTCCAACTCCACATCAAAGACTGTATATATATATAATTGTGTCATTGCAGCTGTTGTTAGAAACTCCAGCTGCTTTAGACTTAATAGGACTCTTGCATGTCTGAAATAGGCATTTTTTAAAGATGGCCGCCGAGTGAAATGACTTGTCTTAATGGGACTTTGTCCACATCTGTTTAATTTGACTAGTATCTACCAAGTGACAGATGAAAACCTTGCAGCCTTTTGGTTAGTTGCGTGTAGTCTTGTTTATTCCCTACTGGGCAAGATGTCCCATTAAGCACATGACATTTTAACAGTCTGGATTGTGTCACTTTGTGTCCGACCTATCAAACAGCTGGTGAGATCTTCCTGAACCCAAACTGTGTTTCTGAGCAACATGATTCACCTAAACATCAATCACGCTGTGTGATTATACGGAAAAGTCAAGTGTGTCGCTGTGGGAAAAGTCAAGCGCCTCGTCATTAGTATTAGAGTCTTCCGTGACTGACGGTAGCCCACTAGGCTCTACTGTAGGCACTTTAGGTGACGGCAGGTGTCTGTTTGCTAAGCCGAGAGTGAAAGAGCGTTAAGTGGGAGCAAGGCTGACCCCTACTGTGAAGAAAGAGCGACAAGACAGGTGTGCACTCTTTTATCTCTCTATATAATCGTGAGTAATCTTTCCAGACTTTTCAAGGTCAAAAGACAGCTCGTGTGGTGGCGACCGGCATCTCACTGAGCGATTTGATTGGACGAGGAGGAGACATGTGACCTACTGGAGTCTTAAACATTTTGAGAACTGTCAAAAAACGCCTATAACACCTTGCAGCTGTCGGCACGGCTTGTTAAGTCTTTCAGAGAGAGCATTTCAAATATTCCAAGGCAATGAATTTAAAATAGGTTTAGGATAACAATCCCCTTAACTTCACTGGGAATGCATATATAAGGAGATGTGAAGGGGGGAATAGTGAATATCTTTCATTTATGTGGGGGAAAAAAATCCCCCTTTTGATAGTAAGTATTATATATAAGGGGAAACGAATAATGATCTCTTGACAGAGGATCTAAGTACATGGACGTCTATGCAAAAATCTGCCTAGAAGGCAGGTGATGGACTGGAATACATTGAAAATGCAGTTTTTCTACAAAAATGTGCACCTTTGAAGTCAATTAAAGATACTTAGATTTAACCCTTTGCCATACGACATCTGAAAGAGACTGAAATGAGGGGTTTTTGAACTTCCAGAAAGAAGTTCTGCATGGAAAATTGTAATGTCTTTTTACTTTTTAAATGTTTTTGGAATTAAATAAATGATTAAAACAATACCACTTAGCACTGTCCACATCACATGAATAATATAATGATATACACTATCTTTTAAAGGTTTGGGGTCAGTAGTTTTTTTTTTTAAAGAAATTAATACTTTTATTTACATTAATCAAAAAAAAAAAAAGACAGTACAGTAATTTATGTTTATTTGTCCACAGACATGACAACTGTTTTCAACATTGATAATAATAAGAAATGTTTCTTGTGCAAATGATTTCTGAAGGATCATCTGAAGGCTGGAGTAATGATACTGAAAATTCAGCTTTTTCATCACGGGAATAAATTGCATTGATATATTTTTAAATATTAAAATATAAAAATTTTACCGGTATATCTATATAATTGAAAATATATTTAAAAAGTAGTATATATATATATATATATATATATATATATATATATATATATATATATATATATATATATATATATATATATATATATATATATATATATATATATATATATTTTTTTTTTTTTTTTTTTTTACAATGCATGAATGCAAACTGATGAAACCTATTGTTTCAGCTCTAAAACAGTAAAACAGCTAACATATGCAATATGCAAACCAGTGACCTCACATCAATTGGATTTCATATTAATGTTTGGCAGCCTTATACAGCCTACAGTTACAGGCTATAGTACTAGGCGGGAGAATTATTTATTGTTTACTGTTAATAATTAATGTAATTATTCAATGAACATTGGTGTACTTGTCATATTTCTGTTGCTGCCTTTTTACAAAGCAATATGTCACTCGAGACCCAGCATTACAGTGATTTTACCATGTCAACACCTGACTCAAACATGGTGAAATCGCTGTAACACATGCCCTCGAGTGGCATATTGCTTTACTAAAGGCAACATGAAATGATAACCCATTTTACTTCTGTATTTTAGAATGAAACCAAATGCTGATGAAGAAAAAAAATTAAACGTGGAATATGCCAGATTTGGAAAAAAGAGGGAGACTGAGACAATGTCAAAGGCAACAAGACCATGAAGGTGTATTAAGACAGTGAATATGGTCATTTTTGCTTTCTTTTTGACAAACATGTAGTAATCTGCGTCTCACTGGTTCCCAGCTCTCAATCAAACAGTGATTGTTTTGGCATTCCAAGATTATTTCTGTCTTCACTGCCATGCTTTGTTCCTGGTGTACGCTTTAATTGCGATGTGTCATGGGATAGAAATAAAGGGAGTGTGACAGTGTTCGGGAGGGAGAAAGGAGGAGAGAAAGCATGCCGAGCATTCTTCCTGTTTTCCTCTTCTAGATCTCATGCCAGTGTCTGACATGTGGAAAGCAGACCGCCGTGTACAGAGGGAATGAGGTCACAGGAGTTTACGAGAGCACATACTGGGGATAGAAAGGGAAACGGCTGTTCTGGGAACAGTCCAGGTGCAGAAAAACGTTAATAGAAAACTGATTTGGAATCAGAATGAAGTCATAATACGCATTAAAAAAGGGTTAAAATAGCCAGCTGAGTGAGTTTACACTGGCATCAGGTTCTATACGGATCCAGGGTGGTTCATGCTGGTTAGGTTTGGTGCTAGCCAAGATGTTTTCTGTCAAAACTTTGCCAACATGATCTTTTATGGAAAAGCTGGTTGAACATGGCAGTAAAGCTTGAAAAACTATTTAAGCAGCCTGGTAAAGAAAATGTCAAAACAGTACAATAAAGTTAAAAATAAAATGTAAAAATGAGAAATAGCATATTACGATTTTTAGTGCTGTCAAATCGATTAATCGCATCAAAAATGAAAGTTTGTGTTTACATAATATGTGTGTGTGTGTACTGTGTTTAAGTATTATGTTATTAAGAGAAATTTGTTATATTTATATATAATATAAATGATTTATAAATATAGGTTATACAGTATACACATGCAAATGTTTCTTAAATATAGATGAATGAGTGTGTATTTATATATACATAATAATTATACACAGTACACACATATATTATGTAAACGCTAACTTTTATTCTGGATGCGATTTGACAGCATAAAATATTATTAAAAAATTACAATAATAATAGTAATTAATAATAATATACATATATAGTATTTATATTATATATAATACAATTATAAAGTCTCATTGACAAAAATCACAGTTAATTATACAGTTTTGCGTCATTTTACATATTAAATATTATAAAATGTTACATCAAATATACATGAATTCTGTATAAACCATAAAAATTATATAATTTCTTATATATTAATATATAATAAAGAAACAAAAATGTTATGTATTTTTGAATAATGAAGCTAAACTGTAAATTAACTGATGTCAAATAATGACTTAATGTAATGTAATGTAAAATAATATAATGTAACATTTGTTGTGTAAACGCAATACATTTCCAAGCATGAACACAGACGAGAGCCTACAGGCATGACAACCTCTCTATGCATGCAAATGTGTGTGTGTGTGTGTGTGATACTCACTGTTTGAGCCCATGGAGAGATCTTGACTTTGACCCAAGGCGGTGCTTTTGCTGAAGCTGTGTAGCGCCCAGCTGAGGTCAGAATCCGGGTCAAGGGTCCAACCACACAATCCTTGCTCAAAATCACACAGTCCTTTGTGAGACGGCAGGGCAGCGCTGGTAACTGAAGAGAATACATCAATACATTTGCATTAATATTCATCAAGCCTGGCAAAACATTGGACGGCTAACGGCACTTTAGCTAAACTGAGCTCTGACCTTTGACTTCAGCTGCATCAATGTTCAAAAATAAAGAAATGACAACCATTCTGCCAAACAATCCAAAATGTTACTTATGTTAAAGCGAAATGGATATGCATTGAATAAAAAAGGGGTGTAAGTGTGCTTACGGGTCACATATCTATTATGTGATATATTCTAATGTACAGTGTACAATCACACAAACTTCACTAAAGCAGCATTTATCTTGGAAAATAACACTTTACTTACTATCCATATATTTCACATAAGCATGCAACAACAACCCAAATGTGGCTTGTTTAGGGTGTCTTACTGTGAGTAAAAAAAAAAAATAACTACGAACCTGGACTGGGTTTGTGTTTTGTGGTGGTTTCTTCAGAGGAAGGCTGAGTTGGTTTAGATGTCTCTACAGCTGGTGTAGAGGTTTCTGCGGATTGGAAACACATAATTAAGAATCACATCTTAACCCAGACCAGAATGCATTTCCATTCAAACAAATCTTTCTTTCTTTCCATTTCAAATGAGATTCCCTTTCATTTTAATTATGCAGCCAGCCATGAGTAAGATATTCATAAATTAAATCATAAAGCTCCAAACTGAATTTATGTCAGCGCTGAGGGGGAAATAAACTATGTGCACAGTATGCAATACTGTGCAAAACTATAATTTGGTCCCTGTATCGCCTGCAGGTCTTTACATCTGTCTTAAATGATGACATCAGACTGATGGATGGCATTGCTGTAGGGAGAAAAACCAGACAAACCATGGGGTGTTGAATGAAAACAACACATGTATACATGCATATTAATATATAGGACCTCCAATCCATTAAGCTAACAAAACAAGTATCAGCAATTTTTAGCTGTTCAAAAAAACCTGTGTTTTATATTCAGGTAAAATATACAGGCACCAAAATGCCTCAATCATTTTCTAATTCAGTATGTACACCGTTTGTACACCGATCAGGCATAACAGTAGTGAACCGGCAACAGGGTCATGGGTGGTCAAGGCTCGTTGATGCACGTGGGGAGCGAAGGCTGGCCCGTGTGGTCCGATCAAACAGACGAGCTGCTGTAGCTCAAATTGCTCAAGAAGTTAATGCTGGTTCTAATGGAAAGTTGACAGACCAGTCAGAGTGCCCATGCTGACCCCTGTCCACTGCCGAAAGCCCCAACAGAGCCAACAGCAAGGCAAGGCAGTGTGATGCTTTGGGCAATGTTCTGCTTGGAAACCTTGGGTCCTGCCATCCATGTGGCCACCTACCTAAACATTCTTGCAGACCATGTACACCCTTTCATGGAAACGTTTTTCTCTGGTGGCTGTGGCTCTTTCAGCAGGATAATGTGCCCTGGCAGCAAATGGGGGACCAACACAATATTAGGTCATAATGTTATGCCTGATCGCTGTAAATATAATGAATGTTAAAGAGATGTCACTAGTGATTTTCCTTTCTTGCAGTAAAAAAATTAAGCTTTATAGAGGGTAGAAAAAAGTTGAGCAATCTTGTAAAACTGCCTAGGAAGCAAATAAACTGCATTAAACGAAAAGGTTCCAGACTTAAATAAGAACAGAAGTCCATCTAGTATATGAACTGAATGGTCAAACGCACAGTAGTATCTGCAAAGGAAGCGAATTGGTGCATACATTAATATTTTGAATTCATAAAAGGTGAGCCACAGCTGGTGATATTTGTCACTGTAATGCCATGGCCTTTTCTGAAGCAATTAGCCAGCTAATACCGCTTCCTCTGCCCTATCGCTAACGGCCTCCCTCTCTAGGCCATCCTCTATCCCTCGATCATTCTTTCATATGCCTCCACACCTGCAGTCTGCATCCATTTGTTTGTCTTTGTCTTCTGATTCAATTAGTACAGGCATGATGGATAAATATCATCACCTGCACGGGACTGTGCTCTCGCACACGTACGCACAATGTGCAAACTCTCTCTGCTCTGCAAAGATGTTCTGTCAAGGTTTAAAGGTCGTTTTGTGTCACGGTGTAATGATTTTGACCTTTCAGAGATGTGACAGTTGTGTCAGCACAACATACAAGATAAATACAAGGAACATTGTCACACAAAGCGTCGTACTTCTACCGTGACACTACAAGGCTGTTCTAAAAAGTAGGAAGCATAAATATGCATCCTTCCAGAATCTTCAGCAGCTTTGTATGGAGCGTTCAGAGCAATCTAGGAATGCTCTGTGATTGGTTCACTAAAAATTTGGTAACACTTTATTTTAAGGTGATGTAGTTACATGTTACTACATGTAATTACTATAGTAATAACAGTAAACTATGCATAATAACAGGTGACTAAACCAAACCCTAACTGTAACTCTAAAATAAGTACATGTAGTTAATTAATATTACTCAGTACTTATTTGAGTAATTACAATGCAACTACATCACCTTAAAATAAAGGGTTACAATTTATTTTAAGGCATCATTGTTACAGGGTAATTATATATTTAAGTACTGAGTAATATTAATTAACTACATGTACTTACTATTGGGGTTAGGGTAGGATTCGGGTTTGATTTAGGGTTAGTTGTATTAATTATGCATAATTTACAGTTATTACTATGATAAGTACATGTAACATATGTAACAGACACTGTAAAATAAAGTGTTACCAAAAATTTGAACCAAGATCGTGGGTGAGTTAAGAAAAAATGAATACAGAGTAAGATGTGCACGACAGTGTTATTTTTTAATATATATATATTATGGTATTTATAAATATTTTGAATTAAGTTTAGTTATGTGTTTTGAAATTTTTATATATGTATATGTTTATATTAAGCTTACATTTTTTATTATTATTTTAAGTTTTTTAAGTTTAAGTTTGTATCTAATGTTTATTAAAATTTTGGTAAAAAACTAAAAAATCTTACCTTTAGAAAACTAATTTCAATAGTTTGCATTTTAGTTAACAATAACAACACTGGTGCATGAATTATTTTCATGTGCCAAAATTTTCTAGTTAGGCTAACTATTTTAAATTTAGTAGCCTTTTTAACATATTTTCAAATCTCAAAACATGTAAACATTTCCTTTCAACCCTAAAACACAAGGCAATGGCAACTATGGGTAAAACACCTGGGAAAAATCAATACAGAACATTTCTTCATATTAAAAAAGCCATATTTTCATGGACTTTTCTTAAAAGGTTATTGCTGTTTCAAAATGGCTGTATATGTTATCCATCTCTTTAAACCGTACATGTAACTGTACACCTCAACGCAGGCTGCAGTTGCCTTAATGTGATTAAGACTAGCGGGAAGATCATTGCCTTCAGTGTGTGTGTGTGTGTGTGTGTGTGTGTGTGTGTGTGTGTGTGTGTCTGTGTGTGTGTGTGTGTCTGTGTGTGTGTGTGTGTGTGTGTGTGTGTCTGTGTGTGTGTGTGTGTGTGTGTGTGTGTGTGTGTGTGTGTATGTCTGTGTGTGTCTGTGTGCGTGTGTGTGTGTGTGTGTGTGTGTCTGTGTCCGTGTGTGTGTGTTGTGTGTCTGAGTGTGTTGGAAGTAATGGGAAGTAAGGCGAAGAAATGAAAGCATATTATTGATAGCTGTAATCTGTCTTCCATCCATTCCGTTCGCCTCCCCCTTTCTCAGCTCATATCCCATCATTCTCTTCTCTCTCCCTCTACACTTATCCTGTCATTTCTGCTTTCATAAAATTCTCACCCTTCCTTGAGGAATGCTGTCACATCGCTCTCCGAGGAACCTGATTCAGCAAAAAAATAATAAATCAATAATGAAAAATAGATATATAAATAAATTAATAAAAGACCCTCAATTATTTATAAAGCTTTTCTGCATGCTAACCAGAGCTTGGCAGGGCTGTAGAGAGCAGTGGTGCATGCTGGGAAAATAAAACAGCTGTCTTTAGGGCCCCTTAATTCACCTGAGACTCATGAAGTATACTATATATTACATGCATTTGATTGTTTCATGATGATCACAGCACATAAAACCTGACGACAGACACATGGCTGAGATAAAATACAAAAAGATGAATCAATACAGTTTATCAAACTGGACAATATTTTGACAAACCCAAGAAATGATTTCAAATTCAACAGTATACATTTTGTGAAGAACAAAGTAACCACTAAGAACCAACTGGGAGATTTGTTTCTCCACAAGTACATACTAAGTAACAGTGTGGGCAGGTATATGTTTGCATACACAACAACAGCTGTTCTGTGGGATGAACATGTATAACATATGTATGTGTGGGAGAGAGAACATGGCAAAGAGAGTAGCATGGTCTCTGATGAGAAACAGACAGAAAGAGGAGGAGAAGAGAGGAGAGCAAGACCAGAAGAAAACATTTTCACAGGCAAGAACACTCCCTGAAATCAAATGGTGGGAACAGAGAGAGAGAGGCTGATTAGAAAACAAAGTTAGAAAACAAAAGAGTGGAAGCTAGAGAGGAAGGTTGTGCTTCTTAAAGGGACAGTTCACCAAAAAATACATTACATTTCTATAAAAAAAAAAAAATCCACTTCCATAAGCATCTGATACCTATGGAAGTTTTTTTTTAAAGGTAACTGTGACTTTTTATCTCACAAATAGTTTAAAGAATTGCGAGATATAAACTCACAATTCTGACTTTATATCTCGCAAGTGCATGTTGTAAAGTCCGAATTACAAGATATAAAGTCGGAATTCTGAGAAACAAAGTCTGAATTGTGAGATAAAAAAGTCAGAGTTACCTTTTTTTAATTCTGTGGCAAAAAACCAGCTTGATACCATTACTGAACCTTAGTACCGCCACAGTACATTTATGTAAAATATCAATCTATCCATGCTGAAGGTCTCTAGGACTTTGAGAAATGTAGTTTTCACACCTAAAAGTAGAGCATACTGTACATTTGCACACACACACACACACACACACACACACACACACACACACACACACACACACACACACACACACACACACACACACACACACACACACACACACACACACACACACACACACACACACACACACACACACACACACACACTCAATCAGATGTATCTCCAGCAGCTCTATGATAAATTATACAACACAGAGGATACTTGGCACAGGGGGTAGCTGTCTGATTATAACAGAGCTGCGTGAGTGTGTTTGTGTGTGTGTCTTTCATGTTTATAATATTGTAGACATGGGAATTATGTATTTGTGCAGGTTGATCAACACATACAATCCCATAAATACACAGTTGCTCCTTCAGCAAACGAATCTCTTTAATTTCTCATG
Source organism: Gobiocypris rarus (assembly GCA_023029165.1). NCBI lineage: Eukaryota > Metazoa > Chordata > Actinopteri > Cypriniformes > Gobionidae > Gobiocypris > Gobiocypris rarus. The sequence continues at coordinate 10,400,134 of CM040914.1, read as the reverse complement.
TGTGTCTCCTAGAAAAGAATGACATTAAACGGACAGCAAACCTTACTGCGTCTCACATGAGTCTCAATTCAAGTTTTAAGAAGAGATTTCAACAAAATCTGAAATTGTGCTGAAAAGTCAGTGACATGAAATCTCAGTGGTGAAAGTCATAGCTGTCAATGGAGGGACAGAAATCTCTCAGATTTCATTAAAAAGATCTTCATTTGTGTTACAAATTAAATTTTCATTTTTGGGTGAACTATTCCTTTTAATGAGTTAGGATGTCCCACACATACACTTACTGTTCAAAAGTTTGGAGTCAGAAAGATTTTCTTATAAAGTAGTTAGTTTTATTCCACAAGAATGCACTAAACTGATCAAAAGTAAAAACATGTAAAATGTTACAAAAGATTAACATTCTATAAAGATTTGACTGTTTAAAATAAATTCTGTTCTTTTGAAATATCTCCTCATCAAAAGCAGCACAACTGTTTTCAACATTGATAATAATAAGAAATGTTTTTTGAGCAGGAAATCATCATTGAATGATTTCTGAAGGATCATGTGACACTGAAGACTGGAGTAATGTTACTTGAAATTCAGCTTTACATCACAGGAATAAATTGCATTTTATTAATGTATTACAATATTACTGTTAAATCTTACTGATCCCTAACTTTTGAACGGTAGTGTATGCAGCACATAAACAACTGAGACGTCACACTAAATCTTCTGCCTTACAAAATTCGCCCAGCCTCCACCAATCTTTAATGGTTGTTTTCTCCCATCCACTTCTCTTAGAGACAATCACTGTTTGTATGTTTCTATTTTCTCCTCACGTCAGACTATACATTTTTTTTACTTCTCCCCAGCATAAAAGAAAAGAAAAAATAAATTGTTCAGGCTGCAATAGCTTTCAGCTGACTGTGCGTTTCTGGGCGGCAGCTTAGTGTCAGTTGTAGAGACTGAGAATAAATTTCACCCTACAACTGGAACTGCCCAATCAACAACAAGCAATTTAGCTTATGATTTCACAACAGTGGTGTATCTGAAGGCCGTGACCTACCTGGCAGGTTGCATCCCAGGACTTCCATTCTCATTCCGATCCCTGCCGGAGACCAGCGCTCTGGATAGATGCGGATGAACTGTGCAGGCAGCTCCTCAAAACGCCTCAGCTCTGGGGTGTCATAGTGTGTGTTTCCCTCAAAAAGCTACAAGGGAAAAAAGAAGAGATTACTCACACAAACACTTACCGAATTTAGATGTCTGAACAGGAATCAGAGGTGATGTTTAAACTGTTAGACATCAAAAGAATTTGGATGTTATGTTTAGTTGGAGACTCTCTGAAGTGTCCCATTTGGGTTAATTGCCTACTGGAAAATCCCAGAAAATGGTTGCAAAGTTTTTAGCTGGTCAAGTTAGTCTAGATAGACTGGACTACCAGCTAGTGGCTACCAACTACAAGCCAGTTGGTTTCTGGCCTTGTAGACCATCTTAAAGGGATAGTTCACCCAAAAATGAAAATGTTGTCATCATTTACTCACCCAAACCTGTATGAGTTTTTTTGAATATATTTTGAAGAATGTTGGTAACTAGAAACTTGACTTCCATAGTATTTTTGACAACCCTATGTTGGGTCAAATATGGACTAACCCAGCGATTGGGTTGTCTTAAAGCAAACATTTAACCCCACTGCAGGGTTAAAACAACCCAGCTGCTGGGTTAGTCCATATTTGAAACAACCCAGCATTTTTTAGAGTGCACCGTCAAATGTCTGGTTACCAAAACATCTTTGTTTGTGTACAATAGAAGAAAGAACCTCTTTCAATTTCAGAACAACATGAGGGAAAGTAAATTATGACTACATTTTCATTTTTGGGTGAACTCTCCCTTTAAAGAAGATGGTAAGGACTGGTTGACCTCCTTGGAACAGCAACAAACCAGCTGCTGAATATGTCAACCATAATGAAGATGTTTAGAGCTAGAAAATCATCTTAGAAAAGTAGCAAACCACTTACACTACTACTGTTCAAAAGTTTGGGGTCTGTAAGTGTAGTAAGTCTTCAATATCACATTATCCTTCAGAAATCATTCTAATATACTGATACGCTGCTCAAGACACATTCATTATTATTATCAAGACTGTAAAAAGTTGTGCTACTTAATATTTTTATGGAAAACATGATTTTAGGATTCTTTGATGAATAGAAAGTTCCAAAGAACAGCATTTAATTGAAATTATTTTAATTTAATGCATTCTTGCTGAATAAAAGGATTAAGTTATTTAAAGGCTCTATTGATACAAATGCAATATAATGTTTTCAGTGGTGTGTAAAGACCTTACATAATGTACCATTATGGTTTTATTACCATTTGGACCATTTCTATCTCCATATACCACGGGTTCCCTTACAGTGAAATCATCATTTTGCACTGTCACGTTTCTACAGTAGCCCTAAACAAAGTTCTCTACAGAGCGCTAGCTACTCTCTGCTCTCTCTGACGACAACATTTTTGCCTTGTGTTGGCCCCCGTAGCTTCTCTATGTGCTTTGAAAGGGAAGGGTGAGCGGTGGGTTATGGCAATTCACAACCTCACCACTAGATGCCGCTAAAATTCACACACTGCACCTTTAACTTAAACTAGATTGAAAAGTTGATCAAAAGTTGATGTTTTCTTGAGAAAGCTTATAGCCAGAAAATTAAATAGTTTTAACAGCTTTACGTTTCAAGGCTTTAAGTTTGAAATAGTTTAAATTTTTAGTTTAGTAGTTTTAAAAGCTACAATTTTAGATAGATTACATGGATGGATGGATGGCTGGATGGCTGGATGGATGGATAGAAATAGTGGCTCTTAGTAGTAGATCAGTATGTTGGCTTTCTCAAGCCAAAATAAAAATCTTAATGACACCAAACCTTTGAATGTTAGTGTATGTTAGAGCTAGCTAAAAAACCTTAAAGGGGTACTTCAGCGCTGGGTAGATGAATCTGTATTTAAACTGGGTCATTAATGTAGTAGAAATGTGAAATTATTTTTGAATTTGGTGCCTTCTAGACTGAGAAAACACAGAAAATGTATTTTTGTCTCATGGGGATGAAAGACAGCAACTCCCAGAATGCACTTCGCTGCCCTACTCTAGGCGCGGCTAGTTGGCTACTGGATTACTGGATCACTTGCCCACCGCGTTCATTTTCAGAAAATCAGTTCAGTTAGAGACACTACAATTAAAAACTGAACCTGTTCGATATAATGCGAGTGAACCAATTGAGCGTCACGGCACAAACGCAGCAGAATCGGATTATATTCATCACATGAGCTGAGGTAATCGCGGGATTCGCGACTGCTGCTGCATTCACAGCGCGTGATCAGTCCGGCGCGTGTTCAGTTCATGTCTTTGGAAGCTTAACTGTCATAGGAAGTTCATTTTAAAAGTTAAAACACTCACTTTGCTCTCCACCGCTCCGTTTACATGAATCTCCTCAGCTCCCTGAGCCGAGTGCTGTTAGTGTGATGTTTAACATGTGGAAATAGCGCCCTCTGCTGGCTGTAGTCTTTAGCCTCTGGACAAAAACTCCTCGGATGACGCAAAATGACGTCTTCGGAGGAACTTTTCCAGAAATAAAATACATAATTCTCTCGTCTCAGGGTCATATGAGGGGGGAAAGTACGATAATTTGAATATACTCCTGGGTTTCTACTGATACAACGCTTAATGCTAATCGCTGAAGTAACCCTTTAAGATTGAATGACTTGTATTTTAGGGCTTGTTGTGCTGTGGATGATCATTACTATAGACAAATGAAATACCTTGGGCATGCTAGTCTTGCTATCCATTACAAAGTTCCAGTCTTTCCCATTCAGGCTGTGTGCTAGGCGATACTTCCGTACGAAAGCCCGGTTCTCGGAGCTGGTTCCTCCCTCCCCACTACGTGCTCCTTGGGTTATCACTCCTCGCACCGTCTTAGGTATCCCAAGGTCCACCTGGAGCCATTCTTCTCCAACTATAGGCTGGGAAGGGCCGGGAAACCATCCTGATCTACTGGCCACCAGACGTGCCGCTCCAGGGGCCCAGTGAAGGTCCCTCACTGTAGACGCTGAGATCTGGGAGTCAGGGAGGAGCCCGGACAGCATTCCCTGGAGCTCTGAACAAGGAGCATCTGAGACAAAAGAGAACAAGAGAGATGAACTTCTGCTTTGAAATGTAGCAGACACTCTCCAAAGTGCATTACAATACACTTATTACAGTCTTACCAGGAAATTTTACCCTTATTAAATGATGTTTTGAAATCGGCCCATCACTATATAAGTTGTCATTTAGTTTTTAAGCACACAAAAACTATTCTCGTTGCTTTATAACATTATTGTAGAACCACTGTAGTGAGATGGACTTTGTAACGATGTCTTTAGTACCTTTTATGGGTCTTTAGACAGGAAATTACATTGGTGTCAATGGAGGCCTTTCTGAGCCATCGGATTCAACAAAAATATCTTCATTTGTGCTCCGAAGATGAACAAAGCTCTTACAGGTGTTGAACGACATGAGGGTGAGTAATTAATGACAACATTTTCATTTTTGGGTGAACTAACCCTTTAAGCCTACTGTGTCATATTTAATACACAATTTTCTAAGGACTCTAACTGATCAAAACGTCACTGAAAAAAACTATAGAACACAATCTACTGCACACCTCCTGTCCTCTGATTGAGAGTTTATACTTTTTTAGCAAGTGAAAGGGCTCTTAGAATAATAATAATTCTAAAAATGTGTCCAAAATGTCTTCGTGCAAATCATCAACTGATTTATATTTTGCATTGCATTATAAAAAATGCTCCTAAAACTAAGCATTTAAATAGCATCTTAAGACATATTATTGGGAGATATATGATTTTAAATTAATTTTATGCAAGTAGTCTGCTATACTGTTATAAAGACCTAATTTACATTACAAGCTATCAGAATTCCATCAGATATTTTTGTCCATCTAAACATCAGCAACTGCACCAAATTGCATATTTTTGCTAAGCTTGGGCGTCTGGATAAAACTGAGCTGATTTTCACTCAAATATAAGCTCCATATTCTCACTAAATCATACTATATGAGCTATACAAGTCTGATTAATATCTTACTCAACAAAAAACACAATGCAAACTTTACAATATTTTGTCTAAAGCTTCATAAAACAGTTCCATTTTTCTGTTATGTCATATATGTCAGGCTTTACAGGGTGTGATGTGTCTTGCTGCTTTATAACTGAATGTACACAAACACAAATCAGATTTGAGATATTCAACAGAGGGGAAAAAATTTCAGCAAATAAATAACATTTTCTTTCCATAAACAGATGATAGTTATCATATAAAGACCTCATAAAATTCCATTGTCCAGTAAAATGAAAAGAAACCATGTGAGTATGAACACACACCTGTAATCTGGCAACCATAAAGCTCAAAGCGCAGCGCAATGCCGTTATTCCACGTTTGTGGCCGAATACGGACAAAGCGGGCCAGAACAGGCTGAGGAACACGATTCAAAACCACCTCAGATGGGTCAGTGTTGGCATGGAAAATCTGCAAAAGAAAGACAACACACAATTCAGATTATATTTGCTGCAAAGCATCACAGAGTCGATTTATTGAAATCACAATTTATTTTTATTTTTTATTTTTTCCACACAAGAAAGAGTTCTTGACAAAGGAAACTTTCTTTTTAGATACTACCATCTCAGATTTTTGTCTCTGCATGCAAAGTGGCCAGGATGAAGTTTTAAGAGGTACAAGTATTCATCTGAAGGACATCTTGGTTTTAGTTATTTTTTCTTTGATATTATTATTATTTTTTTATTTATTTTTTAGATGGCCCTTAAAACTTGTTACAAATTAAAGGTGGGGACATTATAAACTTCTGTGATAAAACATAACTAACTCATTTTCTCGTTCACATGCCTCAGAACCACAAGAGATCCAACAATTTCTCTGTAAAGCATGATAAAGACTGAATTCCAGTGGAAAAAAAATCACTTTAGATAAGAGATGAACTTCCCATGTAGAGCCGAATGGTTGAGAGATAACAGAAATATAAACCCACAGGACCTCAAAATCAGGAAAACACAAGACTTGAGGTTACATGATGGGTAGGCTATTGCGACAGATCTATCAAAGCTGGAGGATAAGAATTATGGCTGCATAGAGGCACATTTAAGTAAATAATGTTTCTAAAGCTACTGAAAGTAGCACTGCATGAACTTATTTATACCAAAGTCCCAATGAACAAGTTATTATTGAAGAGTAACTCACATTTTAGACACAGTATCGACAGTTACTTTGCCCGTTTTGTCCCTCCATGAATGAAACTAGCTCCAAACAAAGCCATGGCAGAATTAGCTGTCACACATATTTGAGCAGCACACAGTGAATCATTTCACAGTTTCTGAAAGAACCAATGATTCACTAATGAAGACCGTTGCTGAATTCAGAACCGCATACTAGCATACGACTCTATTTCTGCCATACAAAGATATGATAAACGTAGTACGAGTAGTATATTATTATGTGGTTCTGAATTCAGCGTGTCCTTTGTTTTGTAATGAATCAGTGTTTGAACAAATCCTATGAGTGAACGCTTCATGACTCACTTCACATGTTTAGTTCCTGAAAGTTTTTGAAGTAATCAAATGAGTGAATGATTTAATGACTCACTCATAAGGATAGACACTTAATTCAGTCCTGAATGAATCAGTGTTTTTGAATGAATGACTTGAGTTCATAAAGCTGACCGGATTCATAAAGCCAGTGGCTGCATCCGAAATCGCATAATACCCTACATAGTAGGCAAAAAACAGTATGTGACAAAAGACAGTACTCATAAAAGAGTATAGGCAAAACAGTGCATCCTCTCTCTCTCTCTCTCTCTCTCTCTCTCTCTCTATATATATATATATATAGACTGTAAGCCCTAACACTCAATAGTTCAATCAAATTTCCAATTTAGAACTTAGTTTTCTTTTGATTTCACGAGTTCACACATTTAAAGTAATCTGAATTGTTTCGTTGACTCATGAGTTTTATTAACTATTTCCTTTTAATTTAGACAAACTTTACCTGAAACTGGGCTGAGATTTCCATCATGGTGACGAGTGCATGAGCTTGGTTTGAGAACAGATATATGTTATATGTTCTTTATTGCCGTATTCTTTCAGTAATTGCTAATGTTATCAAAGCATTATGTTACCATTTAGCATTTGCTGAATTAGCTAGTTATAGCTAGCTCAATTTTTCCACTACTAAAAATATTTCAATTGAGATGACATGATAATGTTAAATCAAATACATGAAATAACTTTACTTAAAATTTCAAGTTAAGAGCAATTCAATATATGTGTGTGTGTAAAAATATAGAGGAGATTGTTGGAACTTATGATTGTTAAAACGGTTGAAAACCCATGACCCTGTTCACACACATCCATATTCTTCCATGCATGTGGGAAGTTCAGCGATGGATGTGTCTTAGCCAACCGAAAACATTCCTCACCTGAGATGGAGTGTAACATAAGCCAAGATGGGCTGTAAGGGCTTTCAAAAGCGAACACACACACACACACACACACACACACACACACACACACACACACACACACACACACACACACACACACACACACACACACACACACACACACACACACACACACACACACACACACACACACACACATCCTGGCTCACTTACAAAGCTGTGACTATGACCGACAACAGTGAGGCAGTGAAACGGGCTGATTAAGTCAAGTGGCACTAGAAAAAGTAGTGGATTAGATGCAGACAAACAAAAAGTCTATTGAGCTTGTTTTCACCACAGTTAAATTTCCCCCTATTCCTTTTTCCTCAAGGCCTAAACCTCATTCATCCCCATTGTTCGTCTCATCCTCTCCATCCAGTGGCCACAAGTCAAGTCCCATCGAGAGTTACGGGCACTGGGCAGAGTAATCCATATGGAAGAATCCCTTTTCTGTGCTCCACGCTCAAGGCTACAAATGCTCTATCAACTCTGTGTGAGTGAGAGAGAGAGTGTGTGTATTCCCAGTAGGGGAATTCGGCACACTCACAAAGGACCACACTCATAATGCTTCAATGATGCAGTGGCGGACGGAGGGAGAGGTGGGGGGAAGGTTTTTTCTAGGCTTTTTTTTAAAATTCTGATCTCGAGTGCGTTGTGGCTGCTGAAGCCAGACAGACAAGACAGCCGACTAGACGGATGACCCCTTTCCAGATGCTGGAATAAGATGCATTCAGCCGTTCAACTCTGTGGCAAAACATTGTGGCAGCTTCGCAGAGTTCATGGATAACGATGGAAGAGAAGACAGAGGTTAAACGAAAGAGACTGAAGGAGGAGCGCAGGGTCTGAGATTATGACACAGACCAATCAACAAGGCCGAAAAATCATGGGGAAGAAAATATCATAGATACCAGGACAACTGGAAATACATGAAAAAGAAGGACCGGCCAATAGTTATATTTAGTAAATGGCATTTAATTTGACCAGAATGAACACAAAGTTGAGTGGGACAGAAGTCAGTCCATTTGGCACTTTTCCATTACCAGTACCAGCTCAACTCACCTCGGCTCGGCTCGCTATTTGCTCCGTTTTCCATTGCAGATAGTACCTCCACAATAGTACCCCGCCAGAGGTGATACGATAAAAAGTACCTGGAAGCAGGTACAGGTACAACTTTTACACAGTGGAAAACCAAACAAAGGCGAGGCGAGGCGAGGCGAACTGGTACTGTGTAGTGGAAAAGTGCCATTTGTTAGACTATTATAGTATAAACATATTTTGAAGTAGAAAGACTGAATATTCTTGTTAAAAGTACTCAAATATTTTTTTAACAGCTTTTGAAAAGTAATTTCTACAGAGTAAAATAAAATGTTTACAATGTAAAATATTATTTATGTGGCAAATGTCATTGTAAATTGCTTGTAAACCCATTCTTGTGTAAATTTACATAACATATTTGCATGAAAAATCTATAAAAAGTACACTATATGTGTAGTTTCTGTTTATACAATTTATAACAATTTCTACACAAAAAATATAATGAATTTATACAAATGCATTGTTAATAATTTCTGTGTAAATTGTGCATCTTACATTAATTTATATTTTTGCTTTTCATGAATGTATTGGCTTGTTTTTTTGTTTTTTTGTACCTCTACCGGTATAATTTTGTTGTAAAAAACCATACAAACAAACAAACAAACAAAAAAAACACTAAAATTATGTAGTTGCACAATTTTTTTTCCCCACCAGTCTTGTTTTGTTCACATCAAATGGCATCTAGGTCTATTAGACATAAGAAAATAATTCAGAAAATATCTAGATCAAACATAAGACATAAGGAAAATAAATATGGTACAGTTTAAGAGCAGTCAAGGGGGTCAGCAGGGGTCAAATTGCTTATGGTTAATGCATTCAGGTTTTCTTCACCTGCTAAGATCAAAGATTCCTTCAGTGGTTCAGCTGCGATCTTTGACCCCTGTCAATAAGCCTAGCTACACAGTTCAAAGTTTAATTAAGATCATAAAGAGATCTGAGCAACACGTGATGTCTGACAAGTCAGTTTAAATAATGAACTTTTCCTGTATGAATCAATCGAATACTTTTTTTTCTTTGTTGATGGGTGATCTATCCTATAGGCCTATAGCCTTTGGAATAACACCCAGATGGACGGCTTTCTTGCCAGAGGAAGTAGTTGTGTGTTTGCTAATAAAAGGTTGTGCAATTTAATACAATACACAAATAACCAGCAAAAGATTAGTACTAAACCTTATAGACATGTTTAAAAAATGACACTGCATAACCAAATTGCAAATAACCTATAGATCTATAAGCGGTTTAAGCTTTAGGCCATTCAAAGTCATAAACAAGACAAAAATCTGCCTGACAACAAGAGAGTTGGTGGCGGGGTGACCCACGGCAGAATGGTTCCACCCATCCAGTTAAAGTAGAACACTAGCTAGGGTAACTAAATAATTAAACCTGCCATGTTGTGAGGCTATGAGTGATAGTTCATGAAATTATAAAGACCCTTTCCACTGTCCCTCCAATGCTAGGAGGTGAAACCCTGCTTGAGTCTGTCTCCACCCCTGGGTCGGTCAGAACAGACATCCTATGCAGACTGCTAGGGGACAAAAGGTCTCGAGGCGTTTAAGTATTGATGAAAGTCGTGCAAGAGCACGTCTAGCACGTCTAGTGAAGAAACGGAGTTGAGGAAAGAGTAAATGTGTTTTGCTATAAAACACCCAACTTCTATGTCTGGTGCCAAACATTTTAGAGTAATTTTTTTTGATTTTATAATTTACATTAGAATAATTATGACAGTAAATAAATACATTCAATACTGTTTATTAATGTTCATATTAATTCAGTGGTTAGCTTTTTTGTTGAATGCCTTTGACCTGAATTATTTACCTAGAGTAGCTGAAAATAGTTTAAACTAAAAAAAAAACTAAATAAAAATGAACTTTTTGTTTTCAATAAATAAAAATAATGACACATTTAGGGCCCTATCATACACCAGGCAAGTGTTTTTTGCTAGTTTCAGCCTGACACAGTTATCATTTCACGCCAAGCGCCACGTTGTTTAAATAGCAAATGCACGCGTGCCCATCTCTTCGCCAATGGGTGTGCTGGTCTGAAAATGAGGTGTGTTGCAAAATGAGGCAACTGAAAACAACTGCGTCATTTACCAACAAAAAGGCGGGGGCACAACAAGCGTACACACAGGGATAGCGTAGCAGCACACAAACATTTTAAATATTACAAATAAAAGGATTCCTCTCTGGATAAGTGTCTTTCCACTCACAAATTCCACCATATAAATAGCGAATCCGCCATGCAGCAGGGAATGGGAGATGAGTATCTGATTTGTTTATTACAACCCTTTTGGACCTTGCACTTCAGACCATGCACTCAGATCATTAAAATAGGGCCCTCAATGTCAAATAAATACAAATAAATTACAAATAAAATAATATAAATACTATTAATGGATAAGATAAGAGTGAAGTGGGGCTGATATCACCTATTCACCTGTCCAACATGAACGTTTCTGCTTAAGAGTCTAAGTCTTTCCAGCAGGCTTTTCCCAAATAAAATCTCTTTCCTTCCTTTATCCACCTGTTTACCCTCATTCTGCTCTAGATAAAGATGTTGTTGACAGTAGAAGCTGGTTCCGGTCGGCGGCTCACCAGCCTTAAGCTTGAAGAGAAGGGAAACACACAATTTGTGTGTGTGTGTGTGTGTGTGTGTGTGTGTGTGTGCGTGTGTGTGTGTGTGTGTGTGTGTGTGTGTGTGTGTGCGTGTGTGTGTGTGTGTGTGTGTGTTTGTGCGTGTGCGTGTGCGTGTGTGTGTGTGTCTGTGTGTGCGTGTGTGTGTGTGCGTGCTTGTGCGTGTGTGTGTGTGTGTGTGTGTTTGTGCGTGTGCGTGTGCGTGTGTGTGTGTGTGTGCGCGTGTGTGTGTGTGTGTGTGTGTGTGTGTGTGTGCGTGCTTGTGCGTGTGTGCGTGTGAAAGAGAGGGCGAGAGAGAGAGGGGATGAAATGCTCTCATGCTGAACAATAGCTACCTGCTCCCCCTCCAGTGAGTTTTTTTCTCAATGGGGGAAAGAAATGACAAGACTCCCTCCTTAATCCAAATTTCTTCTCATCTTTTCGTTTTCCATTTTCCTGTATCTTTGTGTCTCTCCTTCCATCCTTTTAAACTCTTCACTTCACCAGTCTTCACTTCTCTGTCACAGGCGGTGAACGCGGAGGCTAAATGGCTTTATATGCTATATTCATCATGTATCAAGTGAGTGTGTGACAGATTTATTACTTGCTGTCCACCAGGGATTTATAGGAATTTCAATAATAAACAGGATATGTTGCAATTTTTCATGCTTGTGTAAGCTTTTTTGCCATGTATTGAGGGATTCAATACAAAAATACTGGGTGGTACAGTATAACAAATATTCATGAAATATTTGCGACGCGTTTACTGTATAAATCAAATTAAGCAAAAACTTGAATATTGTGACAATTCAAGGCGCTTATATCCTCAGAATAAGGTTACTCCTTGTATCCTGACTGGTAAGTACCGGTACAATGTTACAACAGATGTTTTAGAAGCATAAACAATTCAGTAACCAGTATACAAACTAGTTTAACAATTTACATCCCACCCAATATCATAAAAGTGGTTTGAGACCAGGATTATGTTCAGCACTCTAATCCCAGGCATGTCTGCAGGTCAATACTACTTTCACGTGCGACTTATTCCCAAACAGGAGACTAATCTTTCAATCAAAAGCAGATCCACTAAAATGACGGCCAAAAGGTTAATCCTAGTACTTTTATTACATGGCGCCACTTGGTGTAACATAGAGTTAAAATGCATAAGCATCTTTCCGAGGCTCTGATTAAACTGTGGCCAACGCGGTTACAGTGGGATTAGTTGTCACGAAATGAGAAAGACAAACTTTCAAGCATTGGACAGCATCAAAACAAACAGAGATTAGGATGTCGTTGGGCAGGCGGGGTAAATGAAGTGACGGCGGTTGATTGATGCTTTAATTACTAGCTGCGCTAATGCTAGCCAAACAAAAGCATTTCTGCTGGGTTTGCTCAGTTATGGCCTCATCATAATTTGACTTTGCCGCAATAATCTTCACAGCCCAAATGCTCTATATCCGTCTTAAATATTTTTTGATGGAGTTACTGAGGGTTGTCCAAAGCTCTGTGATTGAATTTGGGAAATTCCTGCCTTCTTCAAAACAAAATTCATATTAGTCTTAATAGGATCAGTCTAGAAAGGAAAAAAATATTTGAAACGCAGTCTTTACTGGTCTTCAAATGGGTCAAAACCCGGAATTCCGATAATGTATGAACACGTATCAGCGTATCCCACGCTGGTCCAGGTGTGACCGGTCACACAGGTGTGTTTACGGCAGGTAGCTCACAGGCATTAAGAACGGCCAGAGAGATAAGGGTGCATAAAGGGCCTCATTGTTCTCCACCACCAGATAACCATCTCTCAACTTGTTCCCATGTCACTTTCTCTGTTCAGACCAACAAAGTTCATCTGGAACTGGAGTTACTTCTTCCTGCAGATGCTCAACTGCCTCCTAGAGCAGCTTATGTTAATAATAGATTTGTGCTAAAACAGAATATTTAATTAGAACAATCCATATATCCATTTAAGTACACATTTTTAGTGAAAACAAAGGTCTAATGATAGATTGGGAAGGGATGGTGGCTAAAATCTTTTAGTATAGCCTATGTAGTTAAAATTCTTGGTCCATAAAAACAGGTCTTCTTTGTGGATTGTTGGATTTGTGTTTATGTGACCTGGGTGGATACACAAAACTTTCTTAAGTTTCTAAATTATAGCCTTCTAACTCTCAGTTGTACACTTGGCATGCATTTTAATTGCTTTTTTCACTATCACATCATTTAGAACTCATCATAAATTAGGTATCATTCGAAAGCTTACACACTCAATATCCAACCTTTTGAAATTGGACATTACTTTACCATGGAAAGAGTACTTCAAATCATTTTAGCAGACTTAACTTTTGTGAAATCAACTTTAAATATGATTTATTAACAGGTCTTTATTAACTTTATTAAAAATTACGGGAAAAAAAAATTCACAAAAAGACTTAGTTTAGGGTCCACTTCTCAGTATTAACAAACTATTAACTACGACTTTTGCCTCAACAAACTCCTAATTACTGCTTATTAATAGTGAGTAAAGTAGTTATTAAGTTTAGGTATTGGTAGAATTAGGAATGTAGAATAAGGTCATGCAGAATAAGGCATTAATGTGTGCTTCATAAATACTAATAAATAGCCAATATTCTATTTATATGCATGCTAATGAGCAATAAGTTAATAGTGAGAGTTGGAGCCTAAACTAAAGTGTTATCAAATCTTCTTATCTTTTTACTTATGTTCTTTGCAAATAAAAAAGATAAATGCATGATTAAATGCTATTCTATTCTTGCAACATGAGAAAAAACTCATAATCTATCAGATTTTTTTCTAAGATTTTTTCATAATCTAAGTAGATTTTGGAGAATACAGCCCCTGTTCATCAGGTGTTGTTCTTACCATACAAATCAGTTATTTTATTGTAGTTATGGTCTTTTACCACATATAGAACACAAAATGTATTGCATGGTCCTTGCCTTATGGTTTTTGCCATGCCGATAGATCATCCAGTCCTCTCCATTAGTGCTGACTTCCAGTTTGAAGGTGGTGACGTAGTAGGACTTAAGGGTCTCCTTGGAGATGGCTCCTTGGGTAGCGATCCCGGTCAGAACCTTGAGGAACTGAAGATCCACCTGGGAAAGGAAGATGATTGATGAAAGTGGGAAATAGGGAGCGATAACAAAGCCCGACTGATCGGACCAAATTTAGTTTCTTTCGACAGCCGATCAATAAGGATTTCTGATGTGATTAATGAGCAGTTCCTTTGCCTTTTATAAATCTAGAACATGTATTGACAGGATGTGGAGAGCAAGTTTATTCGTCCTAGTGACATAATATCTGTGACTGGAAAAAAGGGAGCTATTTTAAAGAATAAGTTACTCAATAGTGAGTTTACAATTCAGCATGAAACCTACATCTACAAACACACTAAACAGGCTAATCTAATTAAAACTCCCTGACCTCTGCACATGTCAGCAATTTTGTCTTTGCTCATCTGTCAAATTTAAGAAGGAAAGGCTCCCAGACCCTCGTGCTATCAGGATCCTGGATGCAGGTGAGGGGTGTAAGAAGGGACGGTACGAACTCTGAAATCAATAGCACTGAAGAAGGTTGCTAACTACGGATTTCTCTAGACTGTCCTCATCCATCATCGAGCAGTTAGTATCACAGCAACCTTCCATGCATCATCGGTCTGCACCAACACAACAAACGTAGCGCTCAAGCTAAGGGGCGTATGCTGACGGGCAAGATGGAGTGCTCAATACAGGGCGTAGAAGGTTCTGGAAATGTAGTGGAGTGTAAGAATATACCACATGTGTGTGAGTATGTGTGTATGTGTGTGTGTGGCCTGGTAAACCCTACATTATGGGACCAAAAAATGTCCCCACAGAGATGGCAAAATCTAAAATCCTTGTCCTGGTGGGGACATGTTTTGGTCCCCATGAGGAAAACAGGTTATAAATCATACTAAGTGATGTTTTTTGAAAATGTAAAAATGCAGATTGTTTCCTGTGATGGGTAGGTTTAGGGGCAGGTGCAGGGGCAGTGTAGGGGATAGAATATACGGTTTGTACAGTATAAAAACCATTATGCCAATGGAATGTCCCCATAAACCATGAAAACACAACGTGTGTGTGTGTGTGTGTGTGTGTGTGTGTGTGTGTGTGTGTGTGTGTGTGTGTGTGTGTGGACTGGTAATCCCTACGGTATGGGGACAAAATGTCCCCACAAAGATGGCAATATCCAAAATCCTTGTCCTTGTGGGGACATTTTTTGGTCCCCATGAGGAAAACCTCTTTTAAATCACACTAAGTGATGTTTTTTTAAAAATGTAAAAATGCAGCATGTCTCCTGTGATGGGTAGGTTTAGGGGCGGGGGCAGTGTAGGGGGATAGAAAATATGATTTGTACAGTATAAAATGCATTACGCCTATGGAATGTCCCCATAAAACATGGAAACACAACATTCCATATTGAAAATGAGGCTGTGAGGGACCAAATCGCTCATTATGTTTTAATATCTTAAAGTCAGCATAAAGCACGGTTGCAACCAATTTTTCATTCATAAAATGACATATTTATTTCTACTGCTTCTTTAAACTTTTGCGGGAACCAATCACAGGCTGGCTTAACAGTTGATCACGCCTCTTGTGGTCTGATTGGTTGAAGGACTATCCTATTGCGTACAGGGTCATTTGAATTATGCTCGTTTATCATGCCTCTTGTGCAGTAGAAAATACATAGCAGACTCCCCAGACCAATGTTCAATATTAAATGGAGCTTGGTCTGGTAAAAGCCAGACAAATAATCCAGAATAACAGGCAGAGAATCGAAAACCAAGACACATGAAACTGGGATAACAATGTAACAAATACAAGACTTTGCATAGAATGAGTGAATACACAGGGCTTAAGGTTCTAAATCATGTATATATATGAAAAGACATATTTGTAATAGTTAATTAGCCGAATGACACTCAGTTACACAACAGTATGGGCCTTATACATAAAATACAAGCAGAACAAATGTATGTTTGCTGTAAATAATTCGTAAAACCATTCAGGTCAGTGTGACATTTTATGTAAAAATGGTTTTAGAACAATTACACAGAACACTTTTTGCTCCTACTATTTCATGAATAAGACCAATTTAACAAATCATACTTCCATCACCACATAATTTTTTGAATGAAATATATAATCTAATAAAAATGAAATGTTTCAGGTATGTCAAATTTACCAATAAGCTGTAATGTGTGATTGGCTCACCTGTATGTATTCCTTGTTGCTGTCCTCACCAGGCGTCCAGGCGTTGTCCTCATTGTTCAGACGGGCCTGACGGGGCTGCCAGCGACCATCATAAAACGAGGTGGAGGCCGAAATCTGATCATCAGAAATCTTACTAGACTCCATTCCAAATGCATTGCTACAGTGAAACGCTGAACGGGAGCGAAAGAGAGATATTAAGACAAACTAAAACATTTACTTGTCATTTTTTTCTTTATCTTTATTATAATAACTTTTTAAAAATATTTTATTATATATTTAAAGATAACTTGAAGTAAAAAAAGACACTTCATACTTTCTAAATTTCACTCTGAAATGCCACATTGTCGGAGTTTAAATGTGCTGTGAATGCCATCTCATATTATTTCTATGAAAATATTGTTTGCACCAAAATCTCACAATTCTGAGCAATTGCGAGTATATATCTTTCAATTCAGAATTGCAAGTTATACAAACAGAATTGTTAATTATAAACTTGAAATTCAGACATTTTTCTTGCAACTGCAAGTTTATTTCTCACAATTCTGAGGGAAAAAATTGTGAATTATAAAATTGGAATAGCAAAACATATACTCTCATTTGTGAGAAAAGTCAGAATTGTGAATAATAAACTCAGAACTAGATTTTTTTTCTTGCAATTGCTATTACATACTCACAATTTTGACTTTTTTTTACTAACAACTGAGAGTTTATATTGCGCAATTCTGACTTTTCTTACTTGTAATTGCTATTTTATATCTTTGCGAGTCTATAAAAATAGAAATAGTCATAATTTGCAAGAAATAAAGTCAGAATTGCGAGATATAATTTAACAATTGAGAGTGATAAATTCCAAATAAATATAAACTGTAATCTGAGGGGAAAAAAGACAGAATTGCAAGATATAAACTTGTAATTGCAAGGAAAAAAGTAATAAATGTGAAATAAAGTTGTAGTTACCTCTTTTAATTTTTCTTCACAACTAGTCAAGCAGAATTACAATTATTGCGACTATTTCAACACTCCACCATCTGCCATTGGCCGTCCAAATAAATAGTCCCACCCCCAAACTCACACCATAGGTCTAATGGTTCTTTTCCATTACCAGTACCAGCTCAACTGAACTCGACTCGCCTTGGCTCGGCTCACTTTTCGCTCTGTTTTCCATTGCAGATAGTACCTCCACAATAGTACCTGGTCGTCATAGCGACGTTGCAGGAAACTGCCGTGATGTAATCTTCTACGTGACACACACCCACTAACCAAACAAAGGAAAGTCTTCACCTCCTCGTTTGACCAAGGCGTATTCTTCCGAGTTGCCATAATAGTAATGGGTACATCACGCAATCTCTGGCCAAACTGTTTCAAAATGGTGGGGGTTATTCAGGATAGGTCTGACGCGTACAATGATGACGAAGTGAATAGTGACGATTTTATCTGACCAATCAGCAGTCTGCGGTGTTTTCACGTCACATTTAAGTCAGAACCTCGCCAGAGATGATACGAAAAAAAAGTACCTGGAAGCAGGTACAGGTACAACTTTTACACAGTGGAAAACCAAACAAAAACGAGTCGAGGCGAGGCGAACTGGTACACTGTAAAAAACATTTTAAAAGTTACCTGGTTGCCTTAAAATTTTGAGTTCATTGAGTTCACAAGGTTGTACCTGTACCTATATACAATGAACATTTTTCAGAATCAACATCACCCTTTATTCAAATATCATTAAAAGATTTTGTAAACATATTGTATAATTGTGTTTTATTTGTTATAATGCAGTGAAACATGCCAAATTGTACTATTTTCATGATTTATCACACAAAAAAAAATAGTTATGTGATTCAGATACAATAATATTTTGAGTTTCTATTTATTAAACCAATTTCCTTCATTGTATTTAATCAAATTTTTCATTTAAATGAACTCAAAATTTTAAGGCAACCAGGTTACTTGCTTTTTAAATTTAAACCAACCATATTTGTTACAGTGTTCTGTGTAGTGGAAAAGCGCCATAAGTTGGGCTGGTGATATACTGGTGATATACTTTACCTTTAAAAAACAAACAAACCAAGAAACACAAATTATACTTACTGTCACTAACTTCCTTGTGAGTCATGTTATAGCGGGCAGAGAAACCATCTTTGGCCACAGCCATGTCAGTGTGGAAGGAAAGCGAAAGAAGACCTGTGGAAGATTGGATCTCTGGAGGAATCTTCGTCCCACAGTATCTTCCAATCAGGGGTCCCACTGAACACATGAAAATGTTGGAAAGGGGAAAATGAGCTGATCCGAGATCAGTTAGAGAGTTTAGAGCCGTTTCTCAGCGTGAAGTGGATCTGCTGAGGCATCGCGTGCCTCAAATTCCCCCAGCTCCATGGATTACGAGCTTTCCTCATGGTATTCCTCTGATTTCTCTCCTACTTATCCCTGATTTACTGTCCCTTTCCCTTGCTCCTATGATCCCTGGATGTCAGCACAACAAGAGCTGAGTTTGATCTCAGATTGATAGCGTGTGAGATGGGAAGTGTATACATTTGGGTTACTGTGTAAGTAGCTGAGATTTTCACAATAGCATGAACGCTATCTTCTAAACACTATTTGTGTTACTATATGAAGGAAGAATGTAAAAGGAAAACCTTTAAGAAATCACACAGTGTCATTCAAACGTTTGTGATGACAGGTCGGTAAGATGCTTTTAAAAGTCTATTATGCTCACCAAGACTGAATTGATAAAAAATACGGTACTTGCTGCTCAATAAATATTTCTTATTATTATCAATGTAGAAAACAGTTTGCATGGTGCGATAACGATAGAGCGATAGATAGACGATATAATGACAGATAGAACTAAAGATAGACAATGATAGATTGATGATAGAATGAAAGATAGATGATAGATAGAATGAAAGACAGATAGAACGATAGATAGATGATGGATAGAATGATAGATAGATGGTAGAACAAAAGATGATAGATAGAACTATAGATAGATGATAGATTGAACGATAGAACAATAGATGATAGATAGAACTATAGATATATAGATGATATATAGAACTATGGATAGAAGATAGATAAAACGATAGAACAATAGATGATAGATAGAACTTTAGATATATAGATGATATATAGAACTATGGATAGATGATAGATAAAACAACAGAACAATAGATGATAGATAGAACTTTAGATATAGAGATGATAAATAGAACTATAGATAGATGATAGATAAAACGACAGAACAATAGATGATAGATAGAACGATAGATAGATAGATAGATAGATAGACAGATGATAGTTAGAACAATAAATAGATAGATGATGGAACAATAGATGATAGATAGAACTATAAATAGATAGATGACAGACAGACAGATAGATGATAGATAGACAGACAGATAGATAGATAGACAGACAGACAGACAGACAGACAGACAGATAGATAGATAGATATAGATAGATAGATAGATAGATAGATAGATAGATAGATAGATAGATAGATAGATAGATAGATAGATAGATAGATAGATAGATAGATAGATAGATAGATAGATAGATAGATAGATAGATAGATAGATAGATAGATAGATAGATAGATAGATAGATAGATAGATACTAACCTTGTGGTAGACCGTCCCAAACATCCAGCCAATCGTACTTGCATTCTCCTTCCCCCATCTGCAAAGGGTCGTTTTCCAGGTCAAAGGTCTGGAAGGTGAGTGTGACCTCCGTCTGAGGAGGAGCGATGATGATGAAGGAGCACTCCAAATTATGAGGGTACTTGTCAGGGAAACCGGGAGACTCAATCACTCCAGTTGGAGCACTGAAATTACGGAAACAGTGCTCGGCTCCTGAGCAAAACAAAAGAGAAACATGGACTCAGATAACTCTGACAGACAGACATTCATTAGTGCTTTACCTCAGAATCAATGAATAATTTTAGATTGTAAATTCAAACAAAAATATTTGCTGTGAATATGTTTTTGGCAATGAGACACATTTCACAAAGTAAGCCGTTCCTCAAGCACTTGAAACCTTTGGGGATATTCTGGTGAACGCTTCCGCTCGTGTTCAGCGGTGTGATATTCTGCTATTCTGTGCATGTGTTCACCAGACACACTCGAGCGAGAGAATGTCATAAAATGAAAGCGTGGTTACTGATTCCTGGCCTCAGAGAGCTCCCGCACGCCCCTCTTCCCCTCTAATTCACATTTCAAACTGCTGTTCAACCTCTCCACTCCCCTGTTTGCGATGCCACCGCGTTTGGCACGTCATCTGAATGCAGAGTGGAAGAGAGACGGCAAAAACAAGCGTAAATATGAGGCAGAGGGGAGCGAGAGAGACAGAGAGAGATTACACCAAACAAACAAGACTAAGTGGGTGGCAGATGATGGACGCAGTTTGTAAAGTATACAGATTATGCACGGTGCTCAACTTAAGCAAATGCGCGGCCCATCATGCCTTGCACTCAAATGTGGTATAGACAGACCTATATAAGGTGCTATCAGTGTTACTGCATCAACGATCATTGGAGGATGGACCAGAGCTGTATTTAGGAACCAGAATATTATAGAAATTATTTCATTAAGGGGCAATATTTGGCATTTGGCACAACTTTTATGTGGGCATTTAATTTTATAACAAATAAAAATGCAGAGAATGCCATCCATAAATTGCATTGCTTTATTTCTTGCAAATTCTGACTTTATTTCTATTTTTATAGACTCGCAAAGATATAAAATAGCAATTACAAGTAAGAAAAGTCAGAATTGCGCGATATAAACTCTCAGTTGTTAGTAAAAAAAAGTCAATGAAATGCTTCAAACCTACTTGGTAGATCTAGAAAATATATATATATTTTTTTTTTTACTGTGTAAATGGTGAGGTATTAAAATGTTATAATGTTGTTATATACATTTATAATAAATTAAACAAATAAATAAATAAATTATACAAATATTTTATTTAAAAAAAACACATTAAACACTTGATAAATAAATAAATAAATAAATAAATAAATAAATAAATAATAATATGTAGTTATATTTATTTACACATACATGTAAAAATGTTTTTTTTAATATAAATGATTGGTAAATTATATATATATATATATATATATATATATATATATATAGTCATGTGTTGGTGAACTGTCCCTTTAAGGATCTCTGAGACTGGCTCCTCGTGTCTAACACAGCCACTACAATCAGATTGTTCTCAGTAAAACCATGTGCAAATTACTTGTGGTCTCCCGTGTTTGTTTCTCGCACCACTGACACCATCTAACCAATGGGTTTCCTCCACTGCAATGTTCCTTGTGGTAAACAGCCTGTGTGGACGGGAGCAAATTACCCAGAATTCTATAAAAAGAAGAGACAGGTCTTATAGGTACTTGTGGCGGCTGTCAAGAGGTCAGTGTCTCGACGTTTCTAATGAGGAGCAGCGGACCTATGCAACTCCAGGCCAAATGAACAGCAGGTCCCAGTATGTTTGTGACACTCAACACACGTGAATGACGGCTGGTACCGCGGTAAATGTATGTGTTAGGTGCACATGCTCTCTTGAGCACAGACAAAAACCCTTGGAAGCCACACAAGCAGAAGGAAAGAAAGCAAAAATGAGATGAGGGTAGGGTAACACACACACAAACGCACACAAGCCTTCCTGCTTTTCAAACGCTTCATTCGCTCTGACGCTCTCCCACACACAGTGATGGAAATATCCCTGCTGCAGCTTGTGTGGAGGACGGCAACACCATGCTTGCCTCCATATTACACAAAGAAAGGAACCTATATCAATATTTGCATAAAAGTATCTTAAACTGCAAAAGATTAAAAGAAGAGCATGCGGGAGAATGGGGTAAGATGAGCCAAGTTTGGTCCTCTAGGCCAGGTGAATTAAAAAAAAAAGAAAACGGTTTTAAAATGGCTAAGAACTAAAGACTGTCTAGAGATTAGGGTGAATGACGGCTGATTCTGATATATACTACAAATAAAATTCTATTTAAGAATGGTAAATGAGACCTACATCAAATTCCATTCCACTGCACTACTTTTCCATTGTTTTTTAATGTAAAGCTGTGCTAAACGTGCACCTTTAACTGCTGTGCTCATGTCTCACTTCTTTTTCAGCATCTCACATATGACCTGGAAATCTAAAATTGCAGCGAAAGAAGTTCAACTTTTAAAAAAGGCGTCTCTTAAACTTTTTTTTTAATCGTTTCACTGACCTGCATCTCGCACATTTAACTTGACGACATGTGGCTGTTTTACGAATACACTTTCTGGATCTTAATCAGCTCTGCACTCCCCCATGGGTCCAATATTGCATCATCATAATCATGTAAAAAAATCTATAAGTTGTGCAGCACAAAACTAGTTTTAAAGATTAGAGCCTCATCTTTCTTGGTAACCCAATCACTTTTGTATTTATGTTACACAGAAGAAGATAATAAAGTCTTGATTCGCATTGGCAGGTTTAAATCAATGGAGATGAGTAGTTATTAGTTTGGAGTTGGATTAGTTTGGACAGATTAATATCAATCCCTTTTTTTTAGAAGGAGATAAAAAAAAAATGTTTTCCCCCTGTTTACTGCCAACTAGTGTAATCAAAAGAAACTTTCTGAAATGATATACAAAACAGATAAAAAAAAATTTGAGATTCTCAAATAAATTAATTAAAATAAATCTAAATATGATTACTTTTATCATAAAATTGTGAATAAATACAATTTAATATATGCCTCGATGTTAGGTCATAATGTTATGCCTGATCGTTGTGTGTGTATATATAACTTTATTTTTATATATGTATACATACATATATGTAATACATACACATAAGAATATTTGGCAATTTTTCTCTTATGTGCCTGTCAAAATATTGTGTACATTTCTTTATATGTGGGTGGCTCAATTCCAGATAAATTAAAATGTTTTTTTAACAGTTTGGACACTACTCAGATGATAAAAAACATGTACCCTGGAGTACTGCTTAAACACGATGAACATGAATATCGAAATCATGCGTTACTAATGGTAGCATGGTAGAAAAAAACTACATAACATCACTACAGTATTTATATATTTTCATTTATATGACAGTGGAGAGACAGAAACACTGAAGGAGGATAAGCATAAGGAAAAGTGGGACATGACACAGGACACAGGCCAGGTTTGAAACCATGGCTTTTGGTAAGCATTTGTGTCTGTGTTTGTTCTAAATAAAGTTGCATATTGGGTCTGGATGCAGTAGCAGTGGGTCGTCCCGTCAAAGTCCACTTCTATTACTCCACTTGGCCGGCTGCCCCACACACTCAAACCCTGCCATGCATACTGCCACTGCATGACTGCATTGTGTGTGTAAAACGCGGTCACGGGGAGCATGCATGCATGAGCGCCCACCCTTACTGCTTATTAGTTCATGCTTATGAACACACCAAAAACAGTCTCTTCCTCCTCCCCGGGACATGCCTCCTGCTGCGGTACAGTGTCTCGGCCCGCCTGTCACTACAGTTGACCGTACGGTAATGAAGGAGGCGTGGCAATGAAAGGGTTAGTTGCCAGGCAGAAACTCGGGTGGCGTGCAAGGGTTTCCCCCCCTGCTGTATGTCACTCGTTCTTCAACTCCTTCTATTTGACCTCTCATGGGACGACAGAGTCTGTGTTCACTCAACGCATTATTCACTCATTTTCACCAGCAGGTTGAGATCACCTTGATGTCAGTGAATCTCTGACATCTCTGCTCTCTGTGTTTCATCCATCCCAGGACTTAGGGGATGTGCGACAATAAAAATAGCACACGTCTATCCGTTAAATTGAACGAATAAATGGAAAATTATCATTCTGTCATGTTGAGCGAGCAGCAAATAACAAATGGAACATTTTCCCTGAAGATTGGTTGTATTTATTTTGGTTCGCCATAGAGTTTTGTAAGATTAAACAGATTTATTATTAGATTATCTGAGTTTACAATTGAAAATCGCTGCACAGGGTCTTTTATTAAGCTAGTTTGAGTCTCAAATCTGCTTTAGGGATCTACATCAGAGAAAGAAGAAGAATGGAGAACAGCACTTGAGTCAGTAAATAACATGTCAAACATAGTTGAACATGATGCTTTACAGGTGCTACCAGGCATAGGAAACACTACATACTGTGTAGATTATAATACACTACTTTTCAAAAGTTTGGATTTTTAAACATTTGTTTGATCAAAAAATAAAAATGGTAATATTATTATTAATGGTAAGTATTATTATTATTCAACTTCACCTCTGTTTATGTCCCCCAGTGGCCATTAGTATTGATTTATTATTACAATATAAAATAACTGTTTTTTATTTTTCTATATTTTAAAATGTATTTCCTGTGATGCAAAGCTGAATTTTCAGCAGCATTACTCCAGTGTTCAGTGTCACATGATCCTTCAGAAATCATTCTGATATGCTGATTTGCTGCTCAATAAACATGTCTTATTATAATCAATGTTGAAAACAGTTGTGCTGCTTCATATTTTTGTGTAAACTGTGATACATTTATCGTTGATGAATGGAAAGTTCAGCAGTTATTTGAAATAGAAATCTTTTGTAACATTATACATGTCTTTACTGTCACTTGTGATTTAATACATCCTATGTATCTAGTGTATACTAGATAGTGTAGATGTAGTGTGCAGAAGTACATATTAGAAGTTGAATCATCCTCTCCCAATATTATAAAATAAAGATACTATTAAATAAAAAGTTAAAATTGTGACATACTAAGTCGTAATTAGTTTTAAAAAGTCAAAACTATTAGATTAAAAGTTGAAAATTTGACAAACTAAGTCATAAATCGATAAAAGATCTAAGTTGGGGCATTCAGAGTCTTCAAGTTATTTAGTTTATTTTCTTCTGGGCTGGTATATAAGCAAGTGTGTTGCATTGCTGAGATCTCTTCTGATTGGCGGCTTTTGCTTAAGAGAAAAATCTAAGAAGACATCCATCTATTTGCTCTCAATTTCATGCCAGCGCTATCTAGGAGAAAGCTGGGTTTGGTCGCATTAAAAAGAGGTAGTTAAAGCTGAAGGCTTTAAATGTGGCGTTTTATGGAAGAAGAGGAAGCGAGACAGCGAGACAGACGGCACCTGATTGGAAGCAACTATTAAAGTGGCAGTAAATTTCACTGGGCTACGAGGATAGCCTCCAGACTGCTCCTCCAGCACAGGTGGGGGGGCGGCACTGACGATACCCAGAGCGACAGAGACCTACGGCCCTGATCGCTTCTTCTAGTGCTTTCTTTTGAGTGTGCACCCAGAAGCCGGTAGTGGTGGTGGACCCGAAGGCTGCTCAGCGGGAAGTCTTCCGCAGTAACCGTAGCAACAGCGTCAGAGTCATGTGACTGGGGCAGGAGGGGTTGTTGTGCTGCACATGCCACTGGGGGTAACAATCTGGCCTGACTAAACTGGGGCAAAGAAATGGGGCAGCAGAGGGGACCGGGATCGAGGAGTACATGACCATGGGAGATAAAGGGTCAAAGGTTGAAACAACTTTGCAGCAAGATTCAAACTTGCAATGTACAGTATGAGCTTAAATGGATATAAACAGAGAAAAAGGTCAAAATTGTCAACATTTTTAAAGCGACAAAAAAGCTTGTCGCTGGGGCAGTACCCCTAAAAGGACATCTTTGTACCTTTTGTGCTCCTTGTTCAAAGAATATGAACCTTTTTGTGGTAAAAAAGGTACAAATGTGTCCTTTTAAGGGTACTGCCCAAACATCACGCTGTTGTACCACTAAAGGTACAATTTTGACACCATTTTCTCTCTGTGTATGATTATTTTATTTTATTTTTATCTTTAATTGCCCTTACACGCTACAGTTCACTCTACATCAGAAAATGCTGTGAATGCATTCATATTAATGTGTCTGGAACATCACAATGGCTTGTTCCCACTTAATTCCCAGTCTGTTTATATTCCCACCCGATCATCAGCTCTTTCCACACTCTCAAAACGAGATATTGTGTGCTGGGCTTGCACTACATTTTATAAATGACAGACGAGAACGTTGAGATTCTGCAGTTACTGTCCATGACCAAGCAAAGCATGAGGTGATCCACTTTTTTAAGGTCTTGTCAGCACTGTTTAACTTTGAAGGTTTCATACATGTTGTTGCTCTAAGCCAAAATAGCAGTAAAATGCCAAAAAAACTAAATCAAGGCCATAATGGCCCTAAGAGATTGTCTGCATAATAGTGTGTCTGCATGTTACCCAAAGGTCTGCCGGAGACCAGTGTGGGATTTCTGCATGAACATGAACGAGGGCTTGATGTTTTCGCTCCCAGTGCCGGATAAGAGAACATGCATCGCAGGAAAGCGTTCACCAGAGATCATTATCTCTGCGACGCCTCTCCATATAAACAGACATAAACGCTAAGAATCACCCACGCTAACACTTTCCCACAATTCCAGTGAATGGAGCAGTTTGTATAAACAACAGGTCGTTCAAAGATGAGAGGTGATGTTTTTTCTTCCTCATTTTTGGCAGTCTTTATCTTTCAAAACCTGTAAAGTCGCATTTTCTGAACTACTCTGCCTCAAAACCTGGATTTTAACAGATAAACAATCATTATTCTGTGGCGTGCAAGAAAACGGAACAGCCACTCATTGCCTTTAGCATCAAAGATGCAAACATGAATATCTTACACAAAAGACTAATGCTGTCTACTCCTAGCATGCTCCTATTAAGTTTCAAAATTATAATCAGGATAATATTTAATAAAAACATTTATATGTAATAATATTAACAGATATTATCATATACATCTACTTAATTAAATTATTATTAATTTAATTAAATTATGTATTTTTATATGAATTGTTTTATTAATATGGAAATATGAAATTATTGTGTTGATGAAACAAAACAAAACTCTAAATAATCTGTCAGTAGGTGGTGGCAAATTTCTAAATAAGTAAGTCATTTATTAATTTGATTCGTTCAAATGGCTGATTCCTTCAGGATTAAAGTATCATTGGTTCACACTTTTGATTCACTCAAAATGCAGATTTATTCAGAAATTAAACACTGCTGTGTATTGCTCAAAGACACACAACAGAACTCTAGCTTTATAGGTAATATTGTTGGCAAAATTGAGCAAAAATCAACAGCACTAATATAGTATGTTTTATTATATAAATATATTGATTATTCTGAAATGACTTAAAGTAAGCACAACACAAAAATGGCTAGTGATCAAAAAAAGCATTTGCAAGTCATAAATCTATCATCTTCACTCCATCACTGCTACACCCACAGACGGCTATATCAGCATCCCAAAAGAGAAAAAGCATATCATGCCTTTATTAAAAGATGTTCTTGGGTTGTCTCTGGTTAGTGTAAAATGAGATTGTGGGCTTATCACGTGAGTCATACTACTAGAGTTAGCAACTGTATCTGTGGTAACAGTACCTGAGGGCAATGGTGATGATTTCAGCAATTACTGAGGAGAGGTGAAGGCTTAGAGATAGAATAACTCTGCTGTTTTTCCCATCAGCCATGATGAAGCCACGGTGCTAATGTTACCAGGCTAATCATCGCTGTTGCAAAACAACATTAATCGCTCCGCTCCGGCGCTCCCATGAGTGTACGGCTAGAGCAATACTCTTGAAGGAACTCTGTAGTGCTAGTTAATGGTGTTTGCCAAGACAAATATGGCCATTACTATTGCTTATACTTTGCTAAGTCTAATCCCATTCACATCACATTGACGTACATTAAATGAGGGACCTTAGCCTTATCTACAGACCACTATATTAGAGATTCAAAGGTGGTCTCTTTTGACTTTAGCCTGTAAAAAAAATAGCTTTGCTCACATTTTCTAATGCCTTGTCAGTATACCTCTAGCTAGTACAGTAAATGGCTAATACAGATGGCTCCGAATGGCTCCAAAGTTTTTTTTGCCAGTGCACTCAAAACTCTAATTCCCCAAGGACGAGAGATCAGAGTCCAATTAAGAGGGCATTCCTGGCATGCTTACGAAGGGATGAAAAGAGTTAAGCGTCGCCCCTCCCCGTCTTTCCTCTAAACTGAGTTTATTTTCTTTTCTTCTCTCCCTTGATGTTTAATTGGTCTGGGAGCGTTTCAGAAACTTTGAGGGAACATTTAAGAATCAGTGTGTCTTGCAGCAGGACGGAGGAGCCGCGACCCTCTGGAACCGTGAGTTAAAGGTCGCAGGAGGTCATTCCGCTAACGAGATTTACAGCGTAACAAGAGCACCTCCAAAATCAACCTGAGCCACTCGTGACCCTCAAAAACCAGCCTGCTCCAATCAACCATCAATCAAGGGGCAAGACCGAGTGAGACTTCACACA
Source organism: Gobiocypris rarus (assembly GCA_023029165.1). Lineage (NCBI taxonomy): Eukaryota > Metazoa > Chordata > Actinopteri > Cypriniformes > Gobionidae > Gobiocypris > Gobiocypris rarus. Next base: position 10,371,298 of record CM040914.1, on the reverse strand, counting down.
TAAACACCAAGATCACTGAGCGATGAAAGAAAACAGCTAAAGGAAATGTGTTGCTTGTCTTTACATCTGGAAGAGACAGTGACCAAAAGTGTTTCTTAAGCCAAACGTTTCTTAAGAAATATTGCCTCATTGAAAGGATGAACAGGAATTGTTTTTTTTGTTTTTTTTTCAAAATGCAGAATCCAAACATTTGCAGAATTGTCAACAGGACCCTTACAACACATCTACAGCAGACACAACTGACACTGAAAGTGTGAAAGCTGCATTTCACCGCACAATGTTTTCAAATTAGCTGTAAGCTTCATGCTAAACTTCAAAGACAGTCAAATTAAGGGGAAAAAATTGAATGCATTTGTATACAAAATGTAGTTTAAATAGGAATTAAATAAGTGTAGAAAATTCGCACACATTTAAATAAGTAAGAATAACAATAAAATCCATACATTTAAAAATACTGCAAACAGTATATACAGTGCTGCCTGAAAGTTTGTGAACCCCTTTCAGAATCTTTGAAAATGTGAATTACAAAAAAAATGGATCATACAAAATGCATGTTATTTTGTCATATTTTGCATATTATAACTCAGTGTGAAAAGATGGATCTCAAAATCAAACACACACTGCTGGAAAGGGTTCAAATATGCAAAAGATGCTGGAAAACTCCAGAGTTTTCGGGACAATAGAGGATTTTTCTGAAGAACGTTGGATAGTTTAACTGCTCAGGACAAACAAGGGACTCAAGAACAACCTTCACAAAACAATCACGGATCATCCAGGGAACGACACACAATATAAAGCATCAATCGTTCATAAACTTTTGAACAGGGTCATTTATAAATATTATAAATTCAACAATTGTTTTGTCTTGTGGACTATTTCTTAACATCTTTTATGTAAAATATCTTATTCAGGACACAGACCCACTTTATATTAGGTGGCCTTAATTACTATGTACTAACATTTAAATTAATAATTTGTTACAATGCACTTATTGTGTACATACATGTTTTTACATTGTATATATATATATATATATATATATATATATATATATATATATATATATATATATATATATATATATATATATATATATATATATATATATAAACCTGCATGTAATTACATTTTTAATTAATTTCTGTAATTACATTCATTATTACACTGTTGACACCAAACCCTATCCTTAAACGTACCCATACCACCATACCTGTGCCTAAATTTATCCATATCCCACCTCAATATCAGCAAAAGTGTTTTGCAATACAATATGAACACAATAAGTACATTCTACTTATTTTTTGTTGTAAATTTATCCATATCCCACCTCAATATCAGCAAAAGTGTTTTGCAATACAATATGAACACAATAAGTACATTCTACTTATTTTTTGTTGTAAGTACAGAGTAGTTAAGACCAGGTCCCAGGACAGTAATAAATAAAAAAAATAACATGCATTTTGTATGAGCTCTCTTATTTTGTTAAAATTATTCACATTTTCCAGATTCAGCGAGGGGTGTGTAAAAACTTAATATATATATATATATATGTATTAAGTTGCATCTGAGAAAATCTGAGCACCTGTGAAAGGAATTGCTTGATGGGAATGCTAGAGCTGTTCATTGTCAGGATTAAAACATTTTCCTTGGAAAAAAAAGTGTTCCTCAAATGATCTGCTTATTTAACCACACAGGAGCAGCGGGATTGAGCTCTCTCACCAGTCTTGTAGATCTCGTAGCGCAGGGAGAACCCAGCACCCTGGTGCGCATAATCAGACACAAACTTGATGTGGATGACGGGACCAGAGGAAATGATGGCAGGAGGAGCGATGTTACTGCAGTGTTTTCCCAGCAGGTCCGCGGACTCAGAATTCCCATCTCGGATCTCAATGAAGTCATACCTAAAAGCAGAAAAACAGTGCAGGCTTAAATACTGATTTTAAGATTTGGTAGTTTAGCATCCTTAACATTGGAAATTGCCTGCATTCAAAAAGCACAAATCTCAATATAAACTGAAATATTTCTTCCATGACCAAATGATCTGAGCTACTGTCCACGTTTATTTTATAGCTCTGTACTTTTATTTTGTGTCAAGTCAACAGTTGTTTAATTTTATTTCTCCTAATGAAAAATGTCATATTTCTCCTAATGTAAAGTAAAATATCAGATAAAGTTGATATAAGCATAACTGAAATCTCCATTATAAAGTCTCCTAAGCAATAAAAGAGCAATAAAACTGTTCCTCTGGGAAGGACAAACATTATAAACCCAAGGAAGTGCAATGTAATATCTTGTGCAGCAATGAGTAACTGTGAAGGAATTGCTAGGAGTTGTTTTAATTTGAGCTGGGGTGACCTTTGACCCTCAGTGGACTGCTGCCTTATCACAACAAACACACATTTTTTCATGTCACTTTAGAGACAGAGTGAAGGAGCTGAGACAATGACCACCTGTCCAGCCAAAATAATCCCTTAATGTGCATTGCCCTCTCCTGCCAAAACACTTCACACACAATGTCTAAATGAGGCAAAAGACTCCCAAAACTCCAGCCGACTGTCTGCATGAGAGCTTCCTTATAATAAATCTGGCCATAGAGAGGCATGAGTCAGACTTCTTCTCACACCTCAGGAATGCTTGCCCCATTTAACCCCTAAACAAGAACAAGATCCCTGTAAACACACGCCATCATTCCCAAACTAACTGCTTCGGAGCGCAACATGCCAAACAGACTTCCTCTATACTGAGAGAATGAATCTTTAAAACTGACTTAGGTGTAGTGGCTTCAAAATTTTGTAAGTTAAGGTTTAACTTAGTGTTACACTCCTAAAAACAATAATCAATTGAATCCCGATCAAATGATTCTTTTGAAACAATTCTAATAAATGATTCAATCCAACTGATTCACAAAGTGTTTGAAGAACTGCACTGGAATTACTTTGTTTAGTGTAAATCTGCAAGATGGAAACAGTTACCAATAATGAGAATACTTAATACTTAATATTACTATGGCATTTAGGCCATACACAGAAACATTTTATTTTATTTGTTTTGTCTCGTTTTGTAGTGTATGCGCTGCTATTGACTGAATTATGCAAGGAGCTGAATAACTGCTGGCTCCACGTCACTCAGGGAGTGTGTGTGTGTGTGTGTGTGTGTGTGTGTGTGTGTGTGTCTGCATGCGTGTGTGTGCGCGTGCTTGTTAATATGATTTATGAGGACACAAATTTGTATAATGACATGGGTATTACAACGTAAATGTGGTTTATGAGGACATTTCCTGTGTCCATGTACTGTAAGTAAAATGGCTAAAAACATACTACACAATGTTTTATTAAAAATTTAAACTTGCATAACATTTTCTGTGATGGGCAGGTTTAGGGGTAGGGTTAGTGTAAGGTGATACAGTCTGTACAGTATAAAAAGCATTACACCTATGGAATGTCCTCATAATGAGAGGTGCACCAGTGTGTGTGTGTGCGTGTGTGTGTGTGTGTGTGTGTGTGTGTGTGTGTGTGTGTGTGTGTGTGTGTGTGTGTGTGTGTGTGTGTGTGTGTGTGTGTGTGTGTGTGTGTGTGTGTGTGTGTGTGTGTGTGTGTTTGTGAAAACCTGACACGGCCCCGGGCCCCTCAGTATGACATAAAGAGGCAGGTGTCTCTGACTTTTCATTGCTCTGGACCCCCCTGGCCGACCGCACACTTGGAGACTTCAGGTACAGCAAAGTATATTTAGACCTAAGACGTCTCAACAACATACACATTCACAAGCACATTTATATATATAACATACATAACATATATAACATCAGAATTTTTTAAAGAGATGGCAGAGTTTTGTGCATTGAATCTGAACTGAACACAATGTGAATATTTAATGCGTCACCTAGCCTCTCCTCTAACGACATTTGGGAACAAGCTTCCTAAAGTACAACTACGTACTGAGGAAAGCCCCACACACATGCACACACACAAACTCTCACTCACTTTCTTTCTGTGTCCATCTCACCTCAAACACTAGACAATCTGGGATGAAGGCTTGTAAACTGTGTGCAAAGGTAATTAGGTTGTAATTGATTTTGTAGGGGCTCTTGGCTCCTGGATTAGCAGTGACAAGTGAGTGTGTCAAATGTGGATATTGACCATCTCTAGACGCCTCCACTTGGCTCTGGTGCATTTCAAGACACGCTTTAGAGTGGAAACAAACCAGGATGCCCATTGATCAACAAAAGTGCCCGGATCACTTATTTACCACACAAAAATGAATGCCTCAAATCAAGTGTATATATCAATTTTACAGCAATTGTGACTGAACGCAAGATGCTTTTTCTCATTATCACAGTATTATAACATTGTTTTATAGGCGCACAGCTCAAATTGTTTACCGCAGTGTAATAGAGTTGCAATTATGCATGCTAATTATGCATGATTCAATGGTTATTCAGGTGCTACAGGCGGCAATGAAAACTCCCTAGACAGTGGTATGTCTGTAAGTGTGCGCAGGGAAGAGAGGCTTGACACGAGGAGGGCAAAGGCCCTGTGTCCCTGTCTCATGTTCAGACATGTCTTCCTCTCCAATCTCACTTTCTGTCTCCTCTCCCCTCCAGCCTCTTCACTGCTAATTGCTTTTCACACCTACAGTGTTTTTCAAGCATTTTTTCCAGGCCTGTAAAGTCCCCTGAGGTGTCACTAGCTGCCCTAAAGAGCAGTTTGTCTGGAGAAATACACAGACAGACAGATACACAGGGGTATGGATGCTACTATCCTTGTTTGTAGTACTACATTACAGTTCTACGTGTTTGTTTCCTGCCTGCAATAAAAAAAAAACTGGGCGTAACATAAGCCTGGACCCCATTAATCTCTGAACCTCCTGAAACCGACCTACACAATAAACACTCCAGCTTGTGTTTCTTAAATCATAAGATCCTCTGGCTTGGTAAAAGTCACTGTCGGATTTTGTATTTGGCTCAGGCGCCCATTGCACACAAAAAGATGTGAGTAATATTATGTATTATGCTTATGGACACTACAATGATAATATGTTATTCTTTGTATCTTATAGCACCATAAAAGTACCTTACTCTAAGGTTTACTTAGAAGTACCTTACAGTAGCATTTGAATCCCTTGCAGAATCTGTGAAAAATGTGAATAAATTTAACAAAATAAGAGGGATCATTCAAAATTCATGTTATTTTTTATTTAGTACTGTCCTCAATAAGATATTTTACATAAAAGATGTTTACATAGTGTCCACAAGACAATAAAAAAGTTTCAAAAGTTTATAAACCTTTGATTCCCTGGATGATCCACAACAGGGTTTTTCATGAGTCCCTTGTTAAAGATGTACACATTTTTCTTATTTTGTTTAAAAATCTTTTTTTTTTAAATTTAATATGGCCTTTTTATTTAGTATGGCCCCTTATTCGAAGCAACAGATGATACTTACACGTTTCCTGGAAGACAAATTAAGTACTAAATAACTTATCTTGATCTTCAAATGTTTTAACCCTTTTTAATAGTTGTGTTTGAGTCCCTCAATTATCCTCAGTGTGAAAAGATGGATCTCAAAATCATAGTCACTGCTGGGAAGGGTTTAAATATGCAAAAGATGCTGAAAAACAGATTTTTCTGAAGAACTTTGGGCAGTTTAACTCAAGGGACTCAAGAACAACATCACAAAACAAAAACAAAAACAATTGTGGGTCATCCAGGGAACGACACAGTATCAATCAAGAGTTCATTAACTTTTGACTAGTTGTTTTTTTCTTCTTCTTGTGGACAGGACTAAATAAATAAAAAAATAACATGCTTTTTGTATGATCTCTCTTACTTTGTACAAATTATTCACATTCTGGGGTTCACATATTTTTTCTTTCCACTGTAGATAGAAATAGCAAGTAGCAAATCATGGTTTGTGATCCTTACTGATTCCTGGAAATGAAACGTAGCTAAAATCAAACAGCTATTGTGATAGACTGCATGGCATATCTTTATTGTCCTATGAAGACGCCCTGTAGCTCAATCTTTCTCAAACTCAGCTCAGTGGCTTTCAGAATATAATTCAGTCTGACACACAATCACTTTGGCTTTTCAAAATCAAAAAACACAATGGCCGCTCATTTGAATTCTGCCATGCTTTTAGACCAGCAGCCGCAGGACGTGCTCCGGGACGGCTCGTCAACCGGCCAAGACACTAAAATTGAAATTAAATAATGCTGAGAGTCTGCATGGAAAGCTGCACGCTTGGCCCCCGGGGGGGCTGCCTAATAAGCTATAAGTGCCTGTGAAATATTAAATAGATGCCGGGGAGGGTTCCCAAGGGGGAGGGAGGGTTGCCATCTTCAATCCGGTCGGGAAACAAATAGCATGGCTGTCCGATACAGCGCTGACATTTCCAGATGACTGGGGTAGACCGCAGGAGCCTGAGGCTTTCATAAACAACACTAAAACTGGCTATAAAGCAACATTTTTCAAAACTCACACCTTTAGAAGAGAGAATTTTCTGGCCTTCTGAGATTCAGTATGTTCCCGTCAAAACGTGCTGTCTCCAAATTCCCATTATGTTGCCATTGAAAGCCTTAGGCCTTATCAGAATGCATTAGGTCCTTTTTTTCCTTCAACGATATTAAAACTTTTTCAGGGGAAAATTGGCTTTTCAGGGTAAAAAGAGACTTTTTTAAATATTTGAATTCCCAAATGTGTCACTTTATACTGCTCCAGATTGATTGCATTTTTTTAAGCTATCAATAACTTGATACACTCCGGGGTTCCTGATATATTTCCAATGCCCTAAAAACATCACTGAAATTGCTGTCCTAAAAAAACATTATTGACCTATTTGAATAATTATCAAGCATATGAAATCATTATCAAGCTCTACTAAGACAAGCCTTTACTAACTTAAATATATAAAGACTATCAATATTCAGAAAATTGATTAACTGTGGCCGGTTAGTGGACAAAGGAATAATGTATGCCAATTGCCAGTAATGCTGACAAACACATTTCCAAGAAAGTTGCAGCTTGAAATGAACTGATATGCGGTCACAGGTTTATGTAGCCTACATTTGGTATATCAGATTGTAGGAGCTGGAAACAATTCATGTTTGTTGAAATGTTTGTTTTAGAAATGATTGATTTAAGAATAGCCATTTATTATACTGTTCCTTGTAACTGTGATGTTTTTATTTATTTGATGCTCGTTTTGTGCACATGACCCTTGTGGCCTTTGGTCCGCTGGTTTGTGACCTTCTTGACCATGACCTCACTCTGAACGTGCTGAGACCATTGATTCTTCATTAAGGGCAAAGGACATGCATTGATCCTTTGTCCCTAAGGAAAAGTGGAAATAGGGTGATATCATGCTCGCAATTTAGAAACGCTGATGCTGCTCAATAGCTTAGCACCTCAACATCTGCAGATATCACTGCATTGTAAACGTGAGAACTTTCATCACTAGAGTGAAGTGTAGACTCCCTTGAGTTATGCAGACTTCATCACTCACATCTGTCTAACTCTTACCAGTAATTCTTCTAGATTCCCTCCTCAGCCCAAACAACTGTCTCGCTGTCAATATTTTATGTCTGAGAGGTGATTCTGAATCAGATCTGGTTTCGATTTAAGCCCTTCCACTGCAGTACAGCATTTAAATAATTTTACAACAATTTCCTTTTCCCTCTGTATGCATAACATGAACTCAGTATTTAGCATTCACAAGGAACCTGCTGTTTGCATATAGAGTAATGTGTTAGGCTGAGAAAATATAATGGAGATCTACTCTGAGAATAATAATGGGACAAATGGGTGGACAAATACATTCAAATGGGTGACAGATAGATAGATAGATAGATAGATAGATAGATAGATAGATAGATAGATAGATAGATAGATAGATAGATAGATAGATAGATAGATAGATAGATAGATAGATAGATAGATAGATAGATAGATAGATAGATAGATAGATAGATAGATAGATAGATAGATAGATAGATAGATAGATTAATAGATAGATAGATAGATAGATAGATAGATAGATAGATAGATAGATAGATAGATAGATAGATAGATAGATAGATAGATAGATAGATAGATAGATAGATAGATAGATAGATAGATAGATAGATAGATAGATAGATAGATAGATAGATAGGGACATAGCTCTGCTGACCTCACCACACGTTTTCTTTCATCTCAAGGGAGAAGAGTATCACATTAAAGATATGGCCAGATATTTCATTTGCCATTTTTATTGCATCTATCTCAGATCAATCTGTTCACAGCCCTCCAGGTAAAAACCATATGGCTTTGCTACTGGAATAAAAATTGCCTGCTGAAGTGCCCCTTGAAAAACGTCGTTGATACCACACCTATCCTAACTACATCATGTGAGCCACAAGATGCTTTTTAGAAGCACATTAGTTAGTATGGTTTAGGGCACAAGGAGCTGCTTTGACCTTGTCTAGAGAAAAATTATGCAAGCTAAGCAAAACTGAGGCAGCTCCTCCGAGCAGCGGAGACTCCGAGCCAGCACTCATAAGCACAAGGTGAATTTAAATGTGCTTTCTAGTGTGTGTGAGTGTTTGCCATCTAAAAGACGGAGCCAGGCCTTTCAATCATACCTTGCTTAAATGTGCTGACGATGACTCATTGTATATAAAGCAAAATACAGATGGAGGAGATGGATGCTTGAAGTGGACAATTAGAAATAGACCTGTTTACGAAGCATAGTACCGTAAAGCATCCGACACCTCTTCAGATTTTCCATTACTCATTTCTTGCTACTTTCCTTACACTCTTTCAGATTGTGGAATGGAGTAATGCGGGTTAAGAATGAGTGTGGTACACGGACAGTGTGTGTGTTGTGCCATCATACCCTCTCAGACCACAACTACAAAAGACCTTTGAGCTCAACTTCAGCCCACTACTAAACTGACAGCACATAAACATCAATCATTTCCTGCTAATATCTAGTATCAACCTCAGACACTTTACACTCTCAGAACAAATGTGCAAAAATGTTACCATTAGGGGTTTTTCATAGGGCAATACCCTCAAAAGGACATCTATTTACCCCATAAAGGTTCATAGTAGTACATCAAGGATACATATTACACTATTCTAAGGCAATGTGCACCATTTAGTGGTAGATGAGGTACAATTTTGCTCTTTTAAGGGTACTACCCCACTGACAAGCTGTAGTACCCCTAATAGTGCAATTTTTGCACATTGTTTATGATAGTGAATGGTGCACACTGCACAAAAAAAAACAAGAGATTTCCCAAAACGGCAAACTCTAATCTGATTGGGCTGGCTTTACTTAACATCCAGGGTGGGTAGATTTATATCCATTTGTCAGGAAACCAGGCACTACAACGAGACTTCCAAGGAACTATTTGCTTGATTTTGGATGTTACTGGCATTGAATCAGTGAAATATTCAAGAAGTTTGTTTCAGACACTTGCAAGTAACCAAGATATGCCTAGGCACACTTGTACATTCTCTTTACTCCAGACTATGGTCTGAAGGGGCATCCAAGCTGAAGGTTGGCATATAACTGTACTGTTGATTGTTGCATCGTCAACAGTCTCTAGGGCTTTTCACACTTGAAATAATTTACCCTGGGTCATTCTAAACCCTGGATAAACAGAATCCTGGGTTAACTTTCTTCACGTTTCACACTGCTCATAATTAAGATTGAGTTAACAATTAATCCTGGGTATTCATAAGCTGAAGTTTTGCACTGTACATTTCTAAACCCTGGGTTAACGTTCTTAATTGCATATTTGCGGGGTCAGTATCATTGATTGGATGAATGCAGCACATGACCTACTCACATAAAAGCTCTAGAATTGCCGTCTCTTCTTCAATCAAATTGTCATGGTGTTTTGTCAGCATTTGACATTTTATCTTTCCAACTGTGAAATATATGTAACAGAGTTTAAATGATGTTAGTTAAATTCATGCACAAATTGGGAAATCTCGCGATTGGCTGTTGCATCACGTATTCGCGTACATTATATTGACGGGCGGTGCTACCTCTTTGCCAGCAGTTTCACGATGCTTTGCTGCCGGTAAGCTGCTTTGATGATCGCTCCGTCTTAATTACTAAGTTTGGATTGTTTTCAAGTGTAAAGCTGACCTTTTATAAACAAGTTTAATGCTTTTGTCTGTTATCTTGTAGCTCTGTCATTTGAGTCAAATATGTGTTGTTTGTGATGATAAAATGAGGAGTGTGTGTATTGACATGCTTGTGAACTCCGAACTATGTTTATTTTAAGATTTTACATGCAACGATGATGCAGTGCCTCTAACCAGCCTTTTTGGCCACGTGTTTTCTCAGGTATGTGTTTTTGTCATGTTCTGTGTATAAATTGTTGTTGCATGTCACTGCGCCATTTTAGATATTTAGATATACAATTTATACAAAAATATGTAAAATCTGGGTCACTTAAGTTACAGTTTCTTTACATTATTGTGATGTTATGAGAATTGAGAAGAAAATATATTGTTTTATATTCTATTTTGTTTAATGTATGTCTTATTCAGAATTTCTACATATGTATATGTATATACAATGTGCAGTGTTTCCGTGACTGGCCAAAGCATACAAATAGGTACGCGATTAATTGTCTGTTGCTTAACATGTAGGTTGTTTGGCACCGCAATGCAGGGTTAACACTGCAAAAGCAGAGCTAATATTCCATAACTTTGGGTAAAACAGCAGTGCTAACCCCACTTCTAAATGACAAGTGTGAAACGTTCCTTTACACGGGGTTAAAAACAGTGTTTAGAGTGACGTTAACCCAGGGTTAAGTGCAGTGTGAAAAAGCCTTCTGTTGCTTATGTTTCTTCCAATCGGTAACTCAGAAATGGGTGTCCAGTCCTGCTCTCGTAGGGCCATCTTCCAGCTCAGTGTAGCTCCAACCCTAATTAAACACATCTGAACCAACAAATACAGGCCTTCAATATCACTAGAAAACTGCTAGTGTTGGAGATAAACTCTGCAGGAAAGTGGCCCTCCAAGAGCAGGACTGAACACTTCTGTATTATCACGAAAGAGAATATCAATATTAAGTATTCATTCACACAATTTTGGGCAACCACCTTTACATTTCCCCCTGTGCTAAGTGAGACTTTTACCTGTTCTGGAGTCCAATCAGGAATGTCTTTCAAGGTATTACCTCTCTGACACCTCTGTACACTCTTTCTTATTTAGCGAGCCTGATCTGAACAACAAATACAGCCAGAGTAGAGCTGTCCGACCTGATGAAGCCACCCAAGCAGAAATAGAGATTGAACATTTGTACACAGCAAATCCAGAATGTTAATTTAGGGAGTGAATGGGGCAATAGCCTGAGCTGTATCAGCAGAAAAGATCAGCCACTGAGGGGTGTATTTTTGGTGTCTGTCCATCTCTCTCTCTCTTCCCCCTTCACCCAAGGTCGCTTCCTTGCCTGTTTGGATAAAACTCCAAATGTACCACAAAGCAGTGAATGTCTTGTTTGCTCATATAAACATATACGATGACTTGGCACATTGCCTAATTTTAAATGGTACATGTATCTTCATAGCTGGGTTTTTTTAGGGGAATCCTACAGATGTAACCAAGATACACCCTCCCCCACTGCTGCTATATAAATTGGCAGCCCATGGGGAAGCCACAGTGGGTTTAAACCACTCATAAAGGAAAGTGCTTAAAAAAAACATTCATTTCACACCAGCAGGGACAATGCAGCCCTAAAGAAGACAGATAATAATTTCAGACAGTAAATTCACAGGCAGCAATTTAGACTAATGTTTCCAAAGACCATTTGTCACTAGTCTTTTAGAGAGACTCAACAGAATAGTTCACCCAAAAATGAAATTTCTTTCATCATTTTCTCAGTCTCATGTTACACCAAAACTGAGGGTGAGTATCTTTCTTTCAATTCCCCAGGAGAAAGAAATTCATACAGGTTTGGAAAGGCATTAGGGTGCATAAATGATGACAAGATTTTCATTTGCAGCTGAACTACTCCTTTAAACTTTGTCCAGGTTTGTCATGCCACATTATGAATCGTTTCATTGCTAGCTGTCACTATTCTTATTGAAAATGTGATTAGCCATTTACTGTTCTAAACCCCATTCAAAATTCAGAATCTGAATTCACTTTATGAATTTGTTGATGAACAGAATATATCTTGCCATCTGCACAACAGTAAAACTTTAAAAATGTCTTAAACAAATAGCTTGTAGGAAAAGGGTGTCTAATCTTGCTCCTGGAGGGCCAATGTCAAGGCACTCTGTGAGTTTCGACCACAGGGAACAGGGTCTAAATGAAGTTCAAAGTAAAAAATTCCATATCACAAAGTCCCTGATCACGAACTAGCCCTTTTTCAAAGTTCAGGAACTATCTGGGGTGGGTTCACGCAGTATTTTGATTGGCTGACTCATTTTATTTCAACCACCATTTTTTAAAGTCTGTTGCAGTGCGTGCAGTAAGACTTGTTTGCTATCAACAATGGAGTTTAAAAAATACTACAGATGGACAGATGACAGGGTTCAGGCTTTATAAAACTTAAAAGTCGTGTGCAGTCCTATGGCTCCGGACATATTTGGCTAATCTTTACGGTACTTTAGACTATGTTGGAAATGCTGACAGAAACAGGTCTGGGAATAAAGGTTCCTGGGACAAATTGTTCTGGGTAATTTCAGTGGAAACACAGCTTCTAAGCTATGTAAGGATCAGTCTCATGTACCCAGACCTTCAGACTGACGGCAGAAGGTCTGGACTCCATAGGTACCTTTTATTGGCCAAGGACCGGCCAGAGGCTGTAAACATGTAAGAGACATGTAAAGCAACCAATCACAGTTCGTTTTGTTCCAATTCATGTTTACGGGAGTGAACATTTTGTCCCTACAATAACAACTCTTGGATGTATTTTAAAGAGTCTATGCCACAAATTTTTCATATTTTACATACTTTTGGAAATCCAGCATTTATTGTATCCTGATAAGCACTCATTGTCACAGATGTTTAATGGCTTCCTTCTTCCATAAGGGGGGTTTGGCATCACAACATCTTTGTTTCCAGGTGGACTGTTAAAGAACTTGACACACGTCTCCCGTAAATCCTGTAAAATTCAATCAGATGACGACTTTGAAACTCCTGAAGTGTTTCCAATTTTGCGTGCCATGTGAATCAGACGCTCAGGCAATGGTGCGTGGGCGTGACGTCTGAGGCTGAGACTATATAAGGGTAAAAGGAATGGACTGACATTGGTAGAACTGATTTACTGGTCACTGTAATGCAAGTCAGACTCTGAGAAGTGAGAGCCTATGGATGAACATTATTAATTTTACAGCTGAGGGGAAACAGTTCTACAAAAAGCCTTCTAGACGACCCTCTTTCCCAGTGACAGCTGCACTGCATCCCTGTGTAAGCCCTTTAGGCTCACTCTAAACCCTATTATATCTCTCTTAACGTCATTCCTCTTTTCACATAGTTCTACCTAGCACTTCTTCTCTCCAAGTCCCCTTTTTCTTCTAAACTCTCCAAGTCACATATATCTCTGTTTTCCACATCCTCCCTTCACCCTGACTCACATCTTTCTCTCTCACCCGATAAATTAAGTATATTCCACATCTACCTCTTTCACACCCTCTTTTCCCTTATCTTCCACTGTGACCTCATCAACAATTCAACACACAGGGCAGGGTTTGCGGATGCTCCATCGGAGGTAAATTAATTGCACGCACGTCTTTATCGTTCGACATTGCGTAGGACTAGTGCTTAATTTTTCAGTCTAATTTCCTTTATCCCACACATTCTAACCTGCAATCCAGTCGTTCCAGCTCAAAGTGGGGGTTGAAGTTGAGCACGATGCGCTGTGAGGGTTCGGGTGCACTGATCACCCACTGGCAGCTCTGATGGGGCGGGTATTCCAGAGGGTATCCTGGAGATGTGATGTAACCAGCGTCGCTGGCATCCAGGTGGCCTCCACATGTCTCAACTAAGACAAATAGGAAAGAGACAAGCAGAAAGAAAGTGAGGTGAGGTAGTGGTTTAGATAAGTTAGTTATTAGCCACATACTTAACGCTAATTTGGCCAAGCAGAGTGGCATGAACGCAAGGCAAATTAAACACATAAATCACAAGCACTACCAAATCCCTGAGTGAGCACTGCATGGCTAACAGGAAAACTTATGCTGTCAAAAACACAAGGGACAAAAACACTGCTACATAGAGTTAAAACCATTATGGAATCCACAAATAACCCCATTTTCTTCATTAATACAAGTTCCAATGCAACTAACTGGTGCATGTTGGATAATGTCACAGGTCTCTCAAAAAAACATCAGATTTTATAAGTAAAACTATTTGGGAATGCTACTTTAAAGATATAATAATATATCCCTATTGTATTGCTGTGTGGATACTGTAAATAAAGTTTGACAGTTTGTGACACAACACCCACATTTCCAATTACCTTATGTTCTGTTAGCCTTTAATCACAATGCTAATAGAAGTCTGGAAGCATTCAATACATTTATGATGCTCTCTACAAAATATAATAGCCAAGACAGGAAGTGACACGCAGGGCTCTTCTCTGGAGGTCCAAGGGTCATCCCCAAAGCTGCAATAGGATCCAGCATAACAAAGCCTTCTTCTACCACCCCACCCAATGTGCTTTCCCTGCTATCTTCACCAAACAGTCCTTCCACATGCTAGCGTTCATCCTAACATGCTCAGTCCTTTTCATGCCGGCTTCACACATAGCGGATATCATTCAGGTCATTATTATTCTAAATGGAGCTAAGATTAGGAGACAGAAATACTTTCTGGTCTTTCACCATGACAACTCCAGTGAGGGGTTTTTATCCACATACCAGCCAAAGGACAACTGAGGAACTAGCAGACAGGTCATTCCTCCGATGCAGCATTTTCACGAAACCTTCAATGAATATTTAACTCACAATTTGTAAAAATGGAAATCAAATGAATTAGTTTGCTCTTATTCATTTTAAATTAGTTCATAATTTTAGATGAAACTGATGATGCCATTCTTTTAATTTCTCTCTGAACTCACTAATTAAGTTAATTTATTTATAGCAGTTTATTAACTAACATTTTCTTTTTGGAAATGTTTAAAATTGGGGATCAATTCATAGGTTATTCATGTGTCTTCAAGCACTTCAATTTATATCCTGTTAGTGTTCAGTAAAACAAAATCCTTTAACTTATAAAAGCCAGTTCCTGGATGACATCCTCATCCAGGATGTGACATCATTAGTGTTGTGAATACATCAGCTTAAGAACATTTCCAAATGACAAGAATCAATTTATTTTTATTATTATTATTATTTATATTTTTTTTAAAGATAAATAAAGGAATGACTCAGACATTGAGAACAAGGTAGCATGATTATTGCCATCAACCTTATGAGAAGACAAGCCTGAAGATTATATTTTTTGTACGATACAAAAACAAATGTACACCTCCGCAAAAGGTGAGTGGAACTCACTATCACACTTATGTTTACATCGCAACACACATCAAAACAGAAAAGTGGGAATAGTACAGTTCAGAGAGAACGAGGGTGGTTTGATTGACAGTTCTAGGTCTGATGTTGGCTTCTGCAAATACATAGATAAACACGACTGTCTAGCTTGCGTTAGGAAAACTCCTCCTTCTCTCTGACTGAACAAACTTCATGACTATTTCATCCTTACCCCACAACTGGTAAAAGTTAGAGCATAGCAGAATCTATACCAGACAGTGGGAACATTTCTAACATTGCTTGAGTTATATGATCATTGGCCAAATTTAGGAAGGATGGAGTCTCTGATATTGAAGCAAGACAGGAATAGAGATGCAGCCAGAGAGAATCAATTTTTAAAATGAGACACTGTAAAAATTAGACACAAAGAGACTCATAAACCCCAAATGCACAACTCCAGAACTCAATATCTAAGAATTTTCAGAAAAGTTGTGAAATTGCCCTTCAAAAGCAAGCTGCGGGGCATCCTAAAACCATGTTAAAGATCTTCAGAGCTATGCATTGGAGTGGTGGAAAATCTTGAGACAAGGAGTTGAGTATCGCCTGAAGCCAAGACTCCCATAAGTGCTGATGTGCCAGTCATAAGAGCCTGAATAAAAGGTATAAGGATGGTTGGGACTTCTTTCAAGTGTTGACATTTCCACTGCTATTATGGCTTTAAAAGGTACACTTAAAATGAGGTGGCATTTAAGGCAACACCTGAATCCTTCTAACTCTTTCAACTAATATCGTCTGAAGGGGAAAACTAGCCAAGCACACACATACAGAGATACTCATGAAAAAATGTATTATTATATCTTTCTATCTATGGGTCGGTCGGTCTGTCTGTCTTCCGTTCTATCTGTCTATTCATCTATCCATCTATTTATCTAACTATATGTCGGTTGGTCAGTCGGTCTGTCTGTCTGTCTGTCTGTCTGTCTGTCTGTCTGTCTGTCTGTCTGTCTGTCTGTCTGTCTATCTATCTATCTATCTATCTATCTATCTATCTATCTATCTATCTATCTATCTATCTATCTATCTATCTATCTATCTTTAGCATTAAAAATGATGTGTAAAACCATTACATAAATGGTTGAAATCACTGAAATCAGTAAATGCAGTTTATAAAAGAATTGTAAAATAAATGTTATTATGATGTTACATACTTTACCATTTAAATAACATCATTATTCTTTTTTTAAATTGTCTTTATATTAATGAGAATTGGGGGTTTGTTATAGTGACCATGAAAATAATGTCACAATGGAAAAAATGGTCCTAACAATAGGCTTCTTTTTTTTCATTTTGTGCTGAAGATGACTTGACAGTTCCCTTCCAGCCCTCTTCCTATGAATTCCTCACCTCATTTCGGTATTATTACCCAATATATTACAGGAACACAAAAGGACAGACAGATAGCAATCATTCTAGCATTTTCATTCAGTCTGCATGTATTCTCTGGCTGTGTCTATCGCTCTATTGTGTGTTTTCATGGAAGAGGGTCTTGAGGATAAATCCATGAGGGGGGATTTCGCGTGCTCGGCACTATTTTAGACAGATATGTCCTTTCATGTAGGGAGACAGAAGGGGAGAGGGGCTACAGACAGCCTCGAGAAGAGATTTCAGACCTGGTAGCTGGAATGAACAAAGAATAAAAATAAGGTTTTGTGTCATTTTAAATGGTTTGTTCATCCCAAAATAAAACCTATAAACATGATCCATATCACTTCTGTACCATATGATCCATATGCACACTGAAATTGAATTCATTAACAGTAAGCTGTGACTGGATCGCTGGCTTACTGAGTCTTTGTAAACCTTTCAGTCCTGAATTAATGGATTCATTCAAAAGATCGGACATCTGACTGAATGATTTGATCATACTGCACATGGCCACTTCTCTCACAAAGTTCAAACTAAATCAATACGCCCTGGCTATCCTTGACGCATTCATGAGAGTTCATGAGAGATGTAGCATGTCCGATTTGTGGAACAATCATTCTTTTGAGTCAGATCTTTTCAATTGATCCAAAAGCAGTCTGAATATTTTGTTCACAGATCAGACTGATTCTGTTCTCAGGTTTAATTAACTAACTCTGTGAGTTGCAGTAGTTATGGATCTCAATGGAAGGATAACTAGTAAATAATGACTCATATTTCAGTCTGAAAGACCAACATGGACTTTTAAATGACAAAGTCTAACCCGTTCAGTATAACATGAGGTTCTAATTGATTCATTTAAAAGACTAAAACAGTCAACATGCAGAAAAACAAAAAAGGACCTAAAATGTACAGTAAGTGTGCGTGCCCAGATGTTTTTTTTTTTTTTTCATCTCTGCATTAATTTCTATTAATGGAATCATCGCTGTGCTGAGCTGTCACTGCTGAGATAAGCTGCATCCATGTAAAGAGCCCATGATATATCTCCATCTCTCTCTCCCGCTCTTTTTCTCTCCATTTCTCTCTCCATCCTTCCATTCGCACCTTAATTAAAAAGTGCTGTCACCCGCGGTGAGGAAATCAGCACCGATCCATTCATCCTTACCAAAGCTCTCTCTTTCTCTTGCTCACTCACACTCTTTCTGATTCTCTTTCTCATGAGTTTCATTGCTACCAAAAGAGTCCATACAAATTAAATTGCATTCTATTTTTCGCACACAGCTTTTATATAGCTTTATATGACATGAAATATATAAGCCCTCTTTCATACTTTTATGGTCTACTTTTTCCATATCAGTTGTGAAAATATGAGGGTGAGGAAATAATAACAGAATTTTTTTGAAGAACTCTTTAAAGAAACATTACATTTTTCATTTTCATTGCTTAAACTTTTTGACTTCACTTTTTGGAAAAGATTCCATATCTTCTACAACACTTTAAACTGTCTATATTCTTTAGAGAATCATAAACCACAAGACCAACAATTGGACCAGAACTAAGTAGTATATAATTCCCGGTGAACATCCGATCATGCATCATACATTTTACAGTTACCATTCACCGAAAACTTCTGCGGTGTCCTAATTTTCAAACATCAATGTGTCTTCCCTCTTACTCCCACACGCATGCTCCACTAAAAGCTCAAAATGACACTAACTAGGAGGGGCCGTTTCAATTATTTATGCTATATTTTTAATTCCTCCTCAATTCAGGCAATCCAGGGAATTCTCAGCACCCACTGCCTCTGCAGGGATTGATCCGGTCGTGGTTTCCTGGCCCCAAATGCAAATTTCTGACCTTCTTTTCCGAGCTGAGACAGCTAGCTTCTGCATAGATTAGTACCTCTTCTATTCATGAATACCAGAAAAATACGATGAAACGGCATACACAACCACTCGGGGTGTTGCAGATGAAAAGACGATGTGTGTACGTGTGCATACATACGTGTGTGTGTCTTTCTGTCTATTTGCAGGAATGCTTGGGAGAACTAAGTGCTTTGTTTGTTCACATGAAGTTTTTATGTGTCTTTTCTTGTCTATCCTTTAACCAGGTGTGTCAAGCTAAACAGTGGACATAAAAAAGTTGTCCTAGAGGTAAAGGAAAACTGCTAACATACAGTAGGCGAATATCACTATCACTAATGCTCATAGTAGTGATTTGAGCACACCCTTAGCCCTAAGAGTTCAACTTTAGTTAAAATTGCACAAACTGTACAGCTTGGAAATGTATGCTATTACTTTTCTAAGATTGGGATATTTGATTGAGGGTGATGAAGTTGGCAAAAACATTCCATAGAAGTCATAAATACTTTGTAGGTTGGCTCTTTTTCAGTAAGTAACCATAAAAAATAACCTAGCAAAAACATAGCAACTGTGGCAATCACCCATTACACCCTAGCATCATGGCAGCATACCACTCAAAAAGATCAAAAATGCAATTTAATATGCTCACTTTCCTCCCTCTAAGTACATCACCAAATCCTAAAACTTAAAATACACTACAAATCAATGCAATGATCCTGAACCTTTTCACTTTTAAACAGGACTTTGCCAGAAAAGTCTATGTGGGTAAACATCAGGTAAATTCCCTCGAATGACTCGTAGAGAAGGTTCCAGATTTGAAGGCAGTGTTTGACAAGATGTAAATAAGAGGTATGATTAGGAGGTAAATGAGAGGCATTGAAAATGAGCCATTGCTAAGACACTGTTAACATATGGACATTCTGATATCATTCTATGTGGGTCAACATGTCATTTTTTGGCCAGGACAAAAACTGAGAAGGGCCCCTAAAGGCATGGACCTCACACAAGAGACGCCGTGTCTTTGTTGTCCATAATTCAGTGTATTGTGTTGCGCTTGTTGCAGTCGGTGCCGCTCTGGGAAGGGGGCGTTGCAGGAGTACCTGCATGTGTGCAGTTTCAGGCTGTAGTCCAAATGGGTTTTTTAACACCCGACCTTGAAATAATACCATAATTGTCTGCACAAGAAATAAACTCACAGTTTGCATTAATTATCCCCCAAATAAATACAAAAACAATTATCAAATTGTAATTACAAATGCTAGTGATTGCAGAAAATAAACAACATTGTAAAACACCATCTCTATTCATTTGCACTTCACACTACTGCAATTAATGAGCTCTATTTCTAAAGCTTCAGCCACTTTAAAGTAGTTATTCCAAGCATTTGCAATGCCATCGCACCCATATGCTAGCTGCGTTTGGAAGCAATACAATGGTGGAGAGCCTAAGTCAAGCCACAATGCCATCCATATTCAAAGTAAGAATCAAAGTAGGAATCTAGGGTTCATACATTGAGGATCTTTCATCACTAATTCAAGCTGCTTCATCACTTCATCCATATTATTTAAGAGGACTGGGATGAATTAATGTAAATGTCACTGTTAGTAGGTTGTTGTAGTGTACACAAAACATCATTAAGATGTATTGTATCATTGTATCTCATAAGGTTTTGAGTCAAAAGACCGAGCCTACTCACATGCCTGTTGAAATTAATGATGCATTGTTGACAATATCTTTTAAAACATCTCCGCGTTGTGTTTTTGCAGCCTTATCACTTCTGCTTATTCGAAAGCTTTTAATGAACCATTGTTTTGCTAATCCGGGAGAAATGGTCGAAACCGCGATATAAGTGTGATACGTGTTTGTACTCGCGTGAAGAGGCGGTCTGAAACTCGCGCGCGCTTAATTCCTCTCACGCCTTGAATGTTTCCCCGTGAAAACCCCGTATGAAAACCAACTGTTCACTATTCAACGGTGAGGAACCAAATAACCAAAGACCCCATGGGTCGACTTTTTAATGACATATCTGTCAGAAAATGTCAAACGGTTCTTCTCGCGAAAACCTAAATTATATTTTGCAGTAGCTATAAACCGGCAACTAGACACACTAGCTCGAAATAGTGAAGATAATTGTGCCATAATTATGATAGTTTTTTCGTTTTTTGTCGGTCAACATATACAATGGCTAATGCATTTGACACCATAATGCACCATGGTACTGTCAATACTTTTATGTATAAAAATATATGGTAGCCTATGCCTATTCGAACATAGCCTACATGAATATTGTAATTAGCCTATTCGGTTGCATACTATAGACTATCTAATAACATAACTGTGATCGCCAGAAGCAAAAACTTCACATAACTGTTAAATGAGTTTAATACTATAGCCTAGGCTATTACCCCAAATCACTTAGGCTACACTATCAAACGTCATCAAGGAAGTAGGCTATTGATATTTTCTG
The DNA here is from genome assembly GCA_023029165.1 of Gobiocypris rarus. Taxonomy (NCBI): domain Eukaryota; kingdom Metazoa; phylum Chordata; class Actinopteri; order Cypriniformes; family Gobionidae; genus Gobiocypris; species Gobiocypris rarus. The sequence goes on along the minus strand of CM040914.1, from coordinate 10,350,070 downwards.
GCAAGCAGTGAACATGGCTTGATTTAACTTTGTGATTTCTGCTATATCTGATAAAAATATTTCAATGGTTCGTTATAACAATAGCCTATAGGCTAAAGACCCATTTGATGTATCTTTATAGAAAAGGTTATTGAAGTTACATTACGGATTAGATCTGAGCATTTATTTATTGGAGAATCCTATAAAAAAATTAGTAAAACTTACTTTTTATGATTATAAATGAACTATATCGTTTGGACTGGAAGACTAAGTTGTCCAGCTTACTAAGTCCGTCTCGGTTTCATCATTAGACATGAATATTGTGAGATAATGCCTATCAAAACATTTATTTTAAGGATATCAGCAGACAGTGCGAGGGAAAGCAGTTCTGCATGGCTCAAATAATGTGTAGGCTACCATTTATTTGCCATTTGTTACATATTCCTTTTCTCCACTAAATAAAACCAGAAGCTCTCCTTTTCTCAGCATGCATGGTTTGCCCGGACAGAAACACACGATCGCTTCGCCAGGAGAGAAATCTGTTTGCCATTTGCGGATAGCCTCACTGGATGGGAATTTAGACACACATTATGAAAGTTAAAGAAAAAAAGAAAAGAAAAAGACAAACTTACTTTCTTTTGCGCTGACTTTCAGAACGAGGCAAAAGATAAAAGCAATCCCTTGGTGAGATATCCAGAAATCCATCTTTCCAAAAAATGTGCTGCTTTGAAGAAGTGACCTGTGTTCAACTAGTGATCTTCTTCAAGGATCAAATGTCGATAATTCAGACTAAGAAAATAAAACAAAATAAGCCTTTTTGTCTTTATAATACTCAGAATGTCCCATTCAAATGCAGTTCTGTTGAGCCCATTGCGCACAGCAAATGCAAACTGTGCACGACATGATCTATTTCATGTATTCATAAAAAGTCATGTTTTGTTATAAAACTAAATAAATTAGAGGTCTTCAACTGTATTCCGTTATAAAGCCGTCACGGATTTGCGTGCGTTATTGCGCTCCATTGCCTTATTGGTCTCCGATGGGTTGATAGAGGTTTCCGCAGGGATTTCTCCCTTAATCGTCTGCTTAAAACACGCTGCCCTCCGGACACAGCTTAAGTGTTCTGATATCTTCTTGCTCACGTTAGTCATTCGATCATACTCAGGAGGCATCAAGTTTTGTCCAAACTGCCAGACAGGAGTGGAATTGGTGTTTCGCACAGAAGCGTGTTGAAGCGCACTGATGTGCTCGCGGAGAGCTGTGGCAGCGCGTGTGGATGTGCTCGAGAGCGCGAGTGTATGTGAGTCAGTATGTGTGTAATAGCATTTCTGAGCGGCGCAGCTATCGCATTACACTGAGCTTTCTTGGCCCGCCTCCCCCCAGTCACTGATTAGAGAACATCTCTCTCTCTCTCTCTCTCTCTCTCTCTCTCTCTCTCTCTCTCTCTCTCTCTCTCTCTCTCTCTCTCTCTCTCTCTCTCAGCGTTGAAAAGTTCGGCAAATTTTAGCGAATCAATTCGTTTCAATGAACGCATCGACAGAGGTCCCATGTTACGCATATATTATTATTAGTAGTAGTAGTAGTAGCTAAATAAATATGGACCGTTCCAGCAAGTCAAAATATTTTTTTCAAAGATTTGTTTGTGAATAATCTTTCTTTCTCTTTCTCTTGCTCTAAGCATAGACTGTAAAAAAAAAAAAATGGACCACACACCTACTCTCTTCCATTGTAGAAAAGCCGGCAATGTCCTAGAATGACGCTGATATCTTGCGCTGATTTGGGACCCTAACTCATGACCTGCATCTGTGCAGTAGTGAACTCAGGCCAGAGTCTGCGCAGTAGTGAACTCGGGCCAGAGTCTGCACAGTAGTGAACTCGGGCCAGAGTCTGAGCAGTAGTGAACTCGGGCCAGTGTCTGTGCAGTAGTGAACTCGGGCCAGAGTCTGCGCAGTAGTGAACTCAGGCCAGAGTCTGCGCAGTAGTGAACTCGGGCCAGAGTCTGCGCAGTAGTGAACTCGGGCCAGAGTCTGCGCAGTAGTGAACTCGGGCCAGAGTCTGCACAGTAGTGAACTCGGGCCAGAGTCTGAGCAGTAGTGAACTCGGGCCAGAGTCTGCGGAGTAGTGAACTCAGGCGGAGTCTGCGCAGTAGTGAACTCGGGCCAGAGTCTGCACAGTAGTGAACTCGGGCCAGAGTCAAAGCAGTAGTGAACTCGGGCCAGAGTCTGGGCAGTAGTGAACCCGGGCCAGAGTCTGCGGAGTAGTGAACTCGGGCCAGAGTCTCCGCAGTAGTGAACTCGGGACAGAGTCTGCGCAGTAGTGAACTCGGGCCAGAGTCTGCGCAGTAGTAAACTCGGGCCAGAGTCTGCGCAGTAGTGAATTCGGGGCCAGAGTCTGCGCAGTAGTGAACTCGGGCCAGAGTCTGCGCAGTAGTGAACTCGGGCCAGAGTCTGCGCAGTAGTGAACTCGGGGCCAGAGTCTCAGCAGTAGTGAACTTGGGCCAGAGTCTGTGCAGTAGTGAACTCGGGGCCAGAGTCTGAGCAGTAGTGAACTCGGACCAGAGTCTGAGCAGTAGTGAACTCGGGCCAGAGTCTGTGCAGTAGTGAACTCGGGCCAGAGTCTGAGCAGTAGTGAACTCGGGCCAGAGTCTGCGCAGTAGTGAACTCGGGGCCAGAGTCTCAGCAGTAGTGAACTCGGGCCAGTGTCTGTGCAGTAGTGTACTTGGGCCAGAGTCTGTGCAGTAGTGAACTCGGGCCAGAGTCTGCGCAGTAGTAAACTCGGGCCAGAGTCTGTGCAGTAGTGAACTTGGGCCAGAGTCTGTGCAGTAGTGAACTCGGGCCAGAGTCTGCGCAGTAGTGATCTCGGGCCAGAGTCTGTGCAGTAGTGAACTCGGGCCAGAGTCTGCGCAGTAGTGAACTCGGGCCAGAGTCTGCGCAGTAGTGAACTCAGGGCCAGAGTCTGTGCAGTAGTGAACTCGGGGCCACAGTCTGTGCAGTAGTGAACTTGGGCCAGAGTCTGTGCAGTAGTGAACTCGGGGCCAGAGTCTGTGCAGTAGTGAACTCGGGGCCACAGTCTGTGCAGTAGTGAACTTGGGCCAGAGTCTGTGCAGTAGTGAACTCGGGCCAGAGTTTGTGCAGTAGTGAACTCATGACCCGTGTCTGCGCAATAGTGATCTCATGACCCGTGTCTGCGCAGTAATGAAATCAGGGCCAGAGTCTGCGCAGTGGTGAGCGTGAAGTGGGGCAAAGGTATCAAGGTCCCCCAACACTCCTGCAGAATCTGTTAGTACAATTTAGTGTAAAATAACAGTTTTGGAAATGTAGAACATTAAGTTAAATCTCCTCCCGAAAAACTAGAAAAAACTATATTGGTGCCTCAGTGACTACTTCATTCAGAGATGCTGTCAATCTCAGCTGTCAATCATGACGTCAAACTCGCATTTGTATAGCATCAAATCACTAACTAAAACTAAACCTATTTAAAACTATTTAAACTTACATCAGTGTGATAAAAAATAACTAAAATTAATTTGAAGTGTAAAATGATTGCTTAGTTTGCCTCAGATCCTATTAGATTGCACAGAGAGGGCGGGTTTATGACCTATACTGGGACCAGCTACCGGGTGGCGATAAAAACTTTTTGGCTTCACGTTTCAGGACGTGTGCGGCACACTTGGTTCTAAGCGCTGAGAGTCGGATTAATTCGTTTCAATGAATGGGACAGTAGAATGTCAGAGCGTGGAATTTTACATGAATTATTATTTGTATTATTATAACTAAATAAATGCGAACAATTCAAGCGATTAATTAATAGATTTGTTTTCCATTAATCTGTTTGAATCATCCTTCTTTCGCGCATAAGCCTACTCGGGTTCATTTGAGCGAATCGCTTCATTTCAATGAATTGGTTGAAATTAATTAGTCAATTTGGCAATTTCTCAAACGGGGGATCACATAACTGGTGCATTTTAGCCTACGTGTTTTTATTTGTAATGAAATCCACTATTTCTAATAAGTAGGATATCGTAAAGTATAAAGCACAATGGTAAATTATACATTTTATTTTCTTTACAAGCATATATGCCGAATGCAGCAATTGAACAATCAGACATTTTACATAGCCATGTGATGATAACTTATCACTGTTTTTGAACAAGACAAATTGTTAATGTTCTCTCTAAGTCATGTGACACACAGATGCATAACCGTTTCAAAACAATGATTCATTTGTGAATCAGACATCAGCACTCACTCACTCACTCTCTCTCTCTCTCTCTCTCTCTCTCTCTCTCTCTCTCTCTCTCTCTCTCTCTCTCTCTCTCTCTCTCTCTCTCTCTCTCTCACACACACACACACACACACACACACACACACACACACACACACACACACACACACTTGTGTACCTCATCAGTTGCCAGTAACTCAGATTCACACTCACACACACACACACACACACACTCATGTTGTGTTTCCATGTTTTATGGGGACATTCCATAGGCGTAATGCATTTTAAACTGTACAAACCGTATTTTCTATCCCCCTACACTGCCCCTGCCCCTAAACCTACCCATCACAGGAGACATGCTGCATTTTTACATTTTCAAAAAACATCACTTAGTGTGATTTATAAGATGTTTTCCTCATTGGGACCAAAAAATGGATTTTGGATATTGCCATCTTTGTGGGGACATTTTGTCCCCATACCGTACGGATTACCAGTCCACACACACACACACACACACACACACACACACACACACACACACACACACACACACACACACACACACACACACACACACACACACACACACTCAAAGCTACAGTGCCTGTTATTTTTGGATTTTGACTGGCCTTCTCTCTCTAGCAATAATACACAGCCTGAAATGCAATTAACTTTTGAGATATCATATGACATGATGAAACTATGATAAATTGTACAAATTCAAGTTCACCTTTCCAGGAAGGTGACTTGCACGCAATACAAATGCAAAGTTCACAGTCTTGCCCACGTGTAAAGTAATGGTCATCGTGATATGAGGCAATATGTGCAATGCTCAATTAGGCTACATGAGGCAATGTGTGGCAATGTTTATTTCATGTTCTGCCATAGCATAGAAGTCATTGCGTGATTTGACCTGCAGGGGGACAGACCTGATCACACACGACCTGAACAACATGGGTCGTCAAGGGCAGAGCAGGAGCATAGCCAGATCTGTCGACCTTCACAGCAGTTGGACTAGATTAATGTCTAGTGCATAGCCATTCCTTCCTGATGAACTAACATTTCACGGTTTCTTATTTCAAAAAATCTCATCTGTTTAGACTGTTAAAGCACATTGAGGATTTCATTTTTCTTCTACCTCACTTATGCACAATGCTTATGTTCAGAAGAGAATACTCGTATTATTTGTGCAGTATACATGTACAGCATCCAAATTTTGTGTGGTATATAACTAAGTCACCCACTACATTTGCCAAAATACAACAGAACATACTGCCTAGAATGTATTGTGTTCAACCTTTCCTTTCTGATTGAACTAAAAGTAATTACTCCACATATCTCTTTTTTCACTCCTTAGTTGAGAGAAAAGTTAAGACTTGAACTGAAATATACATGAAAGACAATTTAATTTCCAAGATGATAACTGGCGACGTTATGAGACTGTGTGACAACATAGCATACAATCTTAAATTTACAGTAACACTTAGAGTAATGCCTACTCTTTAACTATTTTTTATTTAAAAATGTATACAGTATTCAGTCCCATAATGTTCCATAATTTAAAGCCACAACATGCTTTTTTTTGTGTGTGTTGTGCAAAACACACAAGTTAAGGATTAAAGGTGTGTGTTCTGAGTCGTTGGCACAGACTAAATGACAACCGTAAGCGAAGGCTGAAATGTCATATGTTTCTGGACCAGCGGCCACAGAACAGAACCCACCCCACCCAAGCCAAGCTACAATCAAAAGCTCTAACTACAGACACAGAGGTTTTTTAATGACACAGCCGAGCTATGCCATGCCGAAAATACTTCACTGAGAACTGCTTTTGGGGAGGCCTTCACACCAGGAATTTACAGTAGTCAAGTGGAAGGACAGATTTTCATGCAACACAGCAGTGTGTTTAACATTCAGTTTTACCTTTCCTTAATTGTATACATTTTTATGCATGTATGTAATTTTAGTTAACTTTGGGATGGGGTGCTTTTCATGCCACAGTCTAAAAATTCTAAAAATAATAATAATGATAATTGCAAATGATAATTTTAGATATTCTGGCATTCAATGAGAAACTTTTTGATTATAATGCATGATGTCGTTCATATATTTTGTGACTACAGCTTTAATGTGAGCAGCTTTACCTTCACATTTTATATAATAATGTCACCCTCGGAAATCACATCCCTCATAACATCTCGAAAAGGTTCTTGGTGAGGCTGATTTTGAGCATATCAGCACATGTGAGAGTAAAAGTTAACATTGTTTGCCTTCTTTTATTTTTCAGAAAATGTCAATGATATAACAATACGTAAACTTTAGTTTAAATGAAGTATTTCGGTTTACATAATACCATACATATATCTGATGTTACAGCACATAAAACATCTTAAAAGTAACAAAAATATTTACAGATTTTTGTTTTTTAATGATGTGGTGGACTGAACCATGTTGTCTAGTTGTATGATAATGTGATTTTATAACACTATCAAGTCGGCTAGATTTTATTTAATTGCAAATACTCTGTACATATATTTTAAAGAGATGTTTTACTTTGGGATCAATTCTTGAGGACAAATAACAAACAAGAGCATTTATTCATGCTTAAACTGAGAGCAAATAGGATTTACTTCATATTTTCAAACAATCCTTTCTATGATACATCACCACAAAATCATTTTTCCAGTGTGTGTGAGAAACAGAGAACCATGTGTACATTTGGCCATCAGGTCTCTCTCACTCAACACCCCTCTCTACACAGGAGCAATGGCAGGGCTTCAAAGACAATGAGGTCACATCCTGTTTCACTCCATAAGCCTGCTGTCAGTCGCCACTGTTTGTTTTATCCACTAAAATACATCTTTGTTTTAAATGAGGTTTGGAGACTTCTACGTTTTCGTACTATACCACCCTAAGGGGCCGTTCACAAAGAACAATTTTCTAACTTAATTGTGTGTTCGTAATAAAAAAGTTGCAACAAAAACTCAAAATTGTGACACAACAGTGTGGTCTGACTCATGTGGACACAGAATTTTTTTGGAAAATAGCAAAGACAGAATGTAGGGATGCATCCTGTGAGTAATTCCTTTAGATGAAAGTATGTATGATTCAATGAATATGTATCAGATCCTTCATTTTCCTGGTGTTTCCTTGTGTGCTTCCTTTCCCTGTGTTAACACTTATGCACACTCATGTGTGTTTATTGCTTGTGGCATTGCCAAGCACTCAGGGGACCTTCGGTATTTACGCAAGCGCGTGAGTCATAGCTGCTCCGTAACATGTCAACATTAAATATCCCATTCGTACAGCCCTCTCCTTCTAAATGCACTGCTGCTCCATCCACATGTCCCATTTCTTCATCCATGCATGGAATCTGAGAAACATGAGTCAAACACCACCATTAAAGAACATTTAATGCTCTGAGGTTTATCGTTCCTATTTCGAGATATAATGGAGCATTACATTTTTACATTTCATTAAAGGCACAATATGTAAGATTTTTGGATCAAAATATCCAAAAACCAATGTCACATATTTTGTTGACTTGTGTGCTTACATTTTTCCAAATGTTTCCAGGAATGTTTAAATCCAGAGAAATAAGCCATTTTAAACAAGACAGATAATGTCCGTGTGTCGCTCATCAATGACATCATACCTGCGTTACCCTTGATTTCGTTTGATTTTTTTTAGAAACATGGAAACACCAGAGCTTTAATATATTATGTGTTTTATTAGACAGGTGAGCAACTGTTTGGATACATTCATCGTCATAAAACGAATCATTGCTACACAGGTCAACACAGTTAGTCTTATTGTTTAAATCTTGTTTTCATAATTTACAGAGAGTACCATGTTTTACCATGACTAATATCAATCTAGCTCACTGCAGTGTGCAACAAGTGTCCCATTGAGGCTTTAACATCTTTAATTTCTTCAAAAAATTATTTGTAGTGTAGTGTACAAAAAAAAAATATATATATATATTTCTGCTAAACAGAGTTTATAGTAGACGGCAGCAGTAACTCTTATTTTATACATTTATTCTATGTTTTAGCATTCGGGGAAGAGCAAGATCTCTCACAGTGTACCATAGCTTATACAGTACATAAAACTAAGAGTGGTATTTGTGGCAGCAACAACAAACGTGACATTTGAGCTTCATAGATTTCCATGAAAAGTTTCATCAAACAACAGTGCAATGAAAATGTTAATCAGTCAATAAAAAATGGGGAAAAAAGAAGAACACTACACAAAAAAAGTAGTATAGGTTTGTTTTTCATTCGAATGGTACAAACTGAGAATGTGATGGGTGACAGCTATGGGACTGGGTCACTTTCACGGGGATAATTGAAAAGTGATGAGGAACAGATGTGTGCTAAAGGCCTGGATGGCGGTGGTGCTGTCACATTAAGAATACAAATGAAAGACTCTGTAATCTTTATTGGAGTTTAGCAGCAAAAAACAAAACCCCTGACCATCACTCTCTCAAGTCTTAAAAGTCACTTCTATAAGGATTCAAATCTTATGTCAGAGAGACGCTATAGCAGAAATGTATGGAAGCTTGTTTCTGCCACGGAATAAAACAATTTAAAATATAATTGCAACTTTTTATCTCACGATTCAGACTTTTTTCCTCAGAATTGTGAGATATAAAGACAGAATTGAGTTATAAAGTTGCAATTAACATTTGTTTTTGTTTTATTCTGGGGCGGAAACAAACATCTGTAGAAATGGGTAATAATGAACTGAAGAAATTATATAGTTAAATCTGGCTGCATCAAAAAGTTATGAGTCAGAGTATATATATATGTATATATATATATTTTTTTGTTTGTTTGTTTGTTTTGAGATTTGAAACAATTTGGGAAATCAATGTCAGATTATATTCATGATTTGAAATATACTATTGAGCAACAACTTTGACCAAAGGTTTTGGAGATTTTGATTTAAAAAATGGCTGTTAAGTGAACTGACTTGCTTTACAGAGACTTTTCTTTGATTGAATGTAAATTGTTATTACTTGAATAAAAGTGAAATGTGATTGGACACTTTATATGTCAGTAAGAGCGTTTCTCAGAAATAAAGCTGAAATCAAATCAAATATAAATATTAGATGAGAAAACAAATGAAATTTAAAATGTTGCTTTGGCAACTAACAGAAAGAAAGTAAGTTGAAGTACTATAAAAAAACTAAACTAAACAGAAATAAACAAAACTAAAACTAATACAAGATGACAAATGAAACTTACAAAATTAAAGCTACCTGAATTAATTCAATGCTATATTAAAAAATCTGCCGCCTCTTCCTATGTAAACCGCTTCATGCTGAGTCAAAAGTCAAGCGATACAATAGTTTAGATAAGTTCTCGTTTGTGAACATGCGCACCCCTATACATTTCCTTCTTAGGTCATTTTCGTACACAAAGAGATAAGGCTGTGATGTCTAAACGCTCATGACACACACAAGCATGAAAAAGCATAAAATACGCCCCTGCGCTGCCATAAATAACAGCATGGTTTATTATGCATGAGAACTCCTCTAAGATATCTTACGAACAGTGCACAATAATTTGTCTTCCGCAAGTGGCGAGACACAGTGGAGCGTCGACTGAAGCCTGTCTTTCCTCTAAAAATATGCACAGTTCCTTTCAGTGTCCCAGCCCACCCACTGCTCTTCCATCACACTGTAATTTATGCATGTATCCTTTAATCTACCTATCCTGCTGGAGACCCACCCTTACAGTACACCACATTTATATCACACCTTATTTTTTACACATGGGAAAACATTACAATAAACATGACTGCCGTCTAATTAGCAATAACATTCATGATGAGACTCACAGTACAGTGGACAATTTAGCGCCACAGAGACGAGGAACAGAATGTCTTTCTTTTAAAAAATATATATTTTAAGCTCAATTTTCTGAAAGATGTGGTTGTGGGTGGTGGCCACTTTGTTTTCCAACCTCAAGTTTAAGCAATATTCTGTCTCTGTATGGTTCAAAGTTATCCTTCAATGTAAGTCTGATGGATTTACTCACCTGTTTTATTGTCCACCAATGCAGAAATCATGCACTTGAGAACTCATAACAGGTCTTTCAACAGGGCGTCTGTGACCACTAGTGAGTCTGTCAATTATTGTATGATCTCAAACCAAACATACAACAGAAGCAAAAATGAAATGTTAATTAGATAGGGGGCTGTCAGACTCTAATGTTCAGTGACAAAATGTAACCTTATAAAATTGATACACTACATAGTTGTGTACATAGTGCATAAGTACATATATAATGCATAGTGTACAGTGTGTCATTTGGGATGCATTTTCTGTCTCTAGATATGGTTGGAGCTCCTCTTTTAATGTAAGTTTGAGTGATTTACTAACCTGTCCACCAATGCAGAAACCATGTGCTTGACCTATAACGGTCTTTCAACAGGACACCTGTGACTCATAGTCTATTAATAATTATATTATCTAATTTTTGCATTTTGCACCATCATGTTTTTACAGTAGCCCTAAATGGACAAACTTCTCTACAGAGTGCTAGCTACTCTCTGCTCTCTCTGACGACAACATCTTTGTCCTGTGTCGGCCACCGTAGCTTCTCTATGTGCTTCGAAAGGAGAGGTGAGCGGTGGGCGGTTTCAATTCGCAACCTTAACGCTAGATGCTACTAAAATTTACACAGTGCACCTAAATCTAAATACTTAATTGTGTCCCTCTCTAGAATGCATTGAGATGAACCTGGGGACATTATTATTATTAGCATTAGCATCAATATCTGTTGAGTAAAGCAACTTGCTAACATCTGACTCTACTGGAATCAACTGAGTGTAGTGGATTTGCTTCATGTGAATACCTTTGGTTTTGTTAACTAAAACTTAAAACTAAATAAAGTCATAGACCTATATGTATATATAAATATAACTGACATAAAATAAAATATAAATATTAAAAGAAAAACTGGTTAGTTCACTCAAAAATGTCAAGGGTGAATAATTTCTCACCCTCATGTCGCTCCAAACCTGTATCAAACCATTCATCAAAATATTAATATCCAACATGCGTTCCCGAGAGCACCACGACACATGCATGTTGTGTTGATGTGAGAGCAGATGTTATTGTGTGAACGCGCATTGGAGATTAATATTTTGTAAATAAAGGAGTACTTTTTTTTTTTTTGCGCAGACAAAGCACTCACGTCGCTTCATAAACCACTGGATTACTTAACTTTTTACTTGAATTATTAACTAGCTGCAGCTGTCACTAGAGGAACAGAAAGCTCTCAGATTTCAATAAAAAAATCTTAATTTGTGCTCCGAAGATTAACGAAAGTCTTACGGGTTTGGAACGACATGAGGGTGAGTAATTAATGATAGAATTTTCATTTTTGGGTGAGCTGCCACTTTAAAAATTGAAGGCAGCTTACTAGGGTTTGGAACAGAGCCTTGATTATTATTACACAGGCCTGTGAGTCTATATCAGCACACTGACCATTTGTGTATATCTAGACCATAATTAAAGTAGTTAGTTTACCTTAAGAGGATAATAAAATATTCATTAGTAGATTCATTTAGTAATGGCTGTTGACTGCCAATAGCCAGAGAAAGTGCCAGATATGACATTATACTTCAATTCTCTGTTTTACTCCCTATGTTTGAGAATGAGAAAGATCTTCGGACCAGTCGTCAAAAATAAAAGTAGGGGAGAGCGGGGCACAACCTAACGCTTTTTGACTTTCTCTGTTTGTGCAAATCCACTTGGGGTTCAGAGTATTTATTTTTCCCCACATTAATTCAATTAATAATACATTTATAATTTATCAAAGGCAGCAAAGGATTCATATATGCTGCCTTCTAAACTCGATTAGATGAAGGCCTCTTAGGAGACAGGAAGTGAAGCTAACAATAGATTTGGATGTGCCTTGATACCTTCCTGCCTTGAAATATGTCCTCCGAAGACAGCATTTTCCAGGTTTCGTACACAGCATGATGCCTCTACAACTTGACTGATGTCCACCTGTGGTAAATTCAGTTGATTGGACATGATTTGGAAAGGCACAGAACTGTCTATATAAGGTCCCACAGTTAACAGTGCATGTCAGAGCACAAACCAAGCCATGAAATCCAAGGGATTGTCTGTAGACCTCTGAGACAGGATTGTATCGAGGCACAGATCTGGGGAAGGGTACAGAAAAATTTCTCAAGGTCTCAATGAGCACAGTGAGAATACCCTCATCTGTAAATGAGAATGAAGAAGTTTGGAATGACCAGGACTCTTCCTAGAGCTGGCCGCCTGGCCAAACTGAGTGATCAGAGGAGAAGGGTCTTAGTCAGGGAAAACCCACATGAAAAAATACTATAGTATACTATAGTAAAAATACTCCAGTAAATACTATAGTGTTTTTGAACCGTACTATAGTAAATATACTACAGTAAATTAACAAAGTGTAGTAAATACTATAATATACTATAATATACACTCACCTAAAGGATTATTAGGAACACCTGTTTAATTTTTCATTATTGCCTTTATCTAATCAACCAATCATATGGCAGTTGCTTCAATGCATTTAGGGGTGTGGTCCTGGTCAAGACAATCTCCTGAACTCCAAACTGAATGTCAGAATGGGAAAGAAAGGTGATTTAAGCAATTTTGAGCGTGGCATGGTTGTTGGTGCCAGACGGGCCGGTCTGAGTATTTTAGTAGTTACTGGGATTTTCACACACAACCATTTCTAGGGTTTACAAAGAATGGTGTGAAAAGGGAAAAACATCCAGTATGCGGCAGTCCTGTGGGCGAAAATGCCTTGTTGATGCTAGAGGTCAGAGGAGAATGGGCCGACTGATCCAAGCTGATAGAAGAGCAACTTTGACTGAAATAACCCCTCGTTACAACCGAGGTTTGCAGCAAAGCATTTGTGAAGCCACAACACACACAACCTTGAGGCGGATGGGCTACAACAGCAGAAGACCCCACCGGGTACCACTCATCTCCACTACAAATAGGAAAAAGAGGCTACAATTTGCACAAACTCAAGACTGGCAAAATGTTGCCTGGTCTGATGAGTCTCGATTTCTTTTGAGACATTCAGATGGTAGAGTCAGAATTTGGCATAAACAGAATGAGAACATGGATCCATCATGCCTTGTTACCACTGTGCAGGCTGGTGGTGATGGTGGTGGTGTAATGGTGTGGGGATGTTTTCTTGGCACACTTTAGGCCCCTTAGTACCAATTGGGCATAGTTTAAATGCCTAGGCCTACTTGAGCATTGTTTCTGACCATGTCCATCCCTTTATGACCACCATGTACTCATCCTCTGATGGCTACTTCCAGCAGGATAATGCACCATGTCACAAAGCTCGAATCATTTCAAATTGGTTTCTTGTACATGACAATGAGTTCACTGTACTAAAATGGCCCCCACAGTCACCAGATCTCAACCCAATAGAGCATCTTTGGGATGTGGTGGAACGGGAGCTTCGTGCCCTGGATTGGCATCCCACAAATCTCCATCAACTGCAAGATGCTATCCTATCAATATGGGCCAACATCTCTAAAGAATGCTTTCAGCACCTTGTTGAATCAATGCCACGTAGAATTAAGGCAGTTCTGAAGGCGAAAGGGGGTAAAACACAGTATTAGTATGGTGTTCCTAATAATCCTTCAGTTGAGTGCACTACAATTTACTGTAGTATCTTTAGTATAGTATGGTTCAAAAACACTATGGCATTTACTAGAGTAATTTTACTGTCATTTTACTATAATATACTATAGTATTTTTTCATGTGGGAATGGTCACTCTGACAGAGCTCCAGCATTTCTCTGTGGAGGGCAGAGAACCTTCCAGAAGAACAACCATCTCTGCATCACTCCACCTTTCAGGCCAGTATGGTAGAGTGGCCAGACAGCACATGACAGCCCGCCTAGAATTTGCCAAAAGGCACCTGAAGGACTCTCAGACCATGAGAAACAAAATTATCTGGTCTAATGAAACAAAGGTTGTGAATACTTATGTACATGTGATTTTTCTTTTGTTTTTCACTTTTAATTTTTTATACATTTGCAAAGATTTCAAACTTTTTTCATGTTGTCATTATGGGGTATTGTTTATAGAATCAAGAAAAAAATTATGAATTTAATCCATTTTGGAATAAGGCTGTAACATAAAATGTGGAAAAAGTGAAGCGCTGTGAATACTTTCTGGATGCACTGTAATAAAGGTAAAAAAAACCCATGATAATACTGTGGTAATTTTTTGAGGTTTGTGTGGATATGTACCATGGTTTAACCATGTTTGGTATTCTTTGAAGTATATGCTATATTTATATAGTCAGGTAATAGTACACAACATACCATGGTATTAGTATCACAATACTATGCTAGCAAAACATTGCTTTTAGGTTAGGGGTACATATGTTTCGGTAGCACTTTGTTTACAGTCCTCTTCCACATACTATGTACTTATGAAAGCAATTACGATAACAAGGTACTAACCATGAACCTACCCCAAACCTAACCTTAACCCCATGTAACCCCTTAACCCACCTTGTATTACCAGTTATTTCTTTGGTAACTACACTATAAATACACATACTGTAAAATAAAGTGTAACTACTGTTTCTTTGTTCTTCACAGAGAAATAAACACAGACACATATGAGCAGCTGGACAGGCACAGACAGACATACTACTACCCTGAAGGCAGACCAGAGACATCTCAGCCAATCACAACACCCTGTGACCCACCTCTCCTCAGGCTATTGGCTGAAGATGTGATGATGGACGTGCTTTTTGATGGAGACATGACAGCATTCTCATCAGACACCAGCTGATTATATAAGATGTGAAGGTAAAGCTGTTCACACTGAAGCTGAGGGCAGAAAACAAACACCATAAGTGACCCCATATGAATGGCACTTCAATCAAAATAATATGGTTCTCAGATGCATAATGAGACACAGTTACTCTGCTGCTTTAACAGCATGCTACATGTAATATCAATAACAGTATAAATTTCAGAAAATTTATATCAACCAGCATGATAATCACGTTCTGAGGGACAAAAGTTGATTTCCTCGATGGTCGCTTCCACTCGTGGACTAAAAAAACCCAACCTGAGGCAACAGTGTAAAAGTAGCCCAATTCCGCGGGGAAAACCGAGGACACTGTCAACAACTTTGACCACCAAACAATGTGGTGCTTTTGAAAGACTCATCGACTTCTCCTTCAGCTCTCTATCCGTCTCTGTCACAGGAAGCTTCCACTCCCCCTGTCAGACAGAGCGTTTACAGAGCCATCTCAGCACTCATTAACACACTCTCATTGGCTGCCGTTATCAGTGAAGAGTTCCTCAAGGAGGTGTTAACAATGGGTGCTAAGAGACAATTCATGGCTAATTGTTAGAAAACTAAGAATGAAGAAAACAGATAGCACATACAGATAAAATAACAGATGGACTAAACTAGAAATAAGATTAAGATTAATTAGGAATAAGATTACATTTCGTAAGTCGCTTAGAATAAGTCTATCTGTTGTAAATCCGTTTCTGTTTTGTTTTTACCTCATTGTAAAATGTTAATTAGTTAGCCTACAGTTTGCTAAATTAGGTTTACTATAGCTCATTGTAAAAAAGCAAACCTCTAACGCTAAGAAGCTAAAAAACTATGGTGCATATCTCGTCGAGCGCCATTATCATGTGTCTATTACTCTTCTAAGTGATTACATTTAGGATTTTTACCTGATGGACGATAAAATGAAAGAAAAAAATCCCACAGATCTGCACTTTAGGCCCTGTTTACACCTGGATTTAACATGCTTTTTGGTCGATCAGATCACAAGTGAACGACGCTAAATATCTTGGTGTAAACGGGGGCTAAAACAGTTTGATCTTGTTGACTTTTAACAAATTCCAGAAGTATATAGTGTAAATGCTCATGTGGTCGAATGTGTTCAAACAGCCACAAAAACACCGCCTACTCTCCGCCTTCTGACCTAAAGGGTCCTGCACACTGTGCGATTTATCAAAATCCTTTGCGAATGTTGCTTATCAGATTGTACGAACATGATCCCCTCTGTAAGCCATGTCACACTGTAAGATCTAAGTTGTCATAAATGCCAGACTGTATGATAGTTTAGGCGCGCTAAAACGGACGCACGCAAGAAAATCGTCCAGAGTTTTATATCATCAATCAATGACGCGTTTGGTGACAGTGAGCTGCATTACATGCAGGATTTAAATGGTGGCTACAAAAGAAATCTCTTGCACTCATTTTGGTTTGTCTTGAAAAATGAAGATAATTTGACGGTCATCATAGGAGAAGTCACACTGCAGGATTGTGCGCCAAATCTTCTGACACTGGCAGAATTTCGCTTGAGGTAAAATTGGATCGCCTTCTCATTAATCGGCTGCCGGTGAACATATCATACTAACGATCAAACATTTCATATTTTAGCCTAGGATCAGAGGAATCTTTTAGTATTTGCAAAATTTGTCTCAGACGGCCAAATCGTGGCCAAAATCGCACAGTGTGTACCCGGCTTAATGGGAAAATGCGTAAACATTATGGGAAACGTGCTAGCCAGACGGGATTTAAACTTTATCGGCTGAAGACCCAAGTTTGGTTTGAAGACGAATAATGTACCAAGCACAATGATCTCTCTCCATTCCTGATTTCTATCACTCACTCACAGCTTTTGGCATAGGTTTGGTTGATGTGTTCATATGTAAATTGCGTGAGCTTATTTTGTCCATTAGATTGAAAGATCTGAAAAAGTCCATACATTTACCCTCCCAGACCCTCCCCTCAAAGAAATCAGGACAGAAGTGGTTGAAAGTGGACAAAAGAGACGGATTAAAACAACTGGTGTAAATAGGAGTGTGTCTCCTTTGTCTACTTGTGATTCAATCAACCAAATGCATCTTAATACCAGGTGTAAACAGAGTCTTAGCAAGGATCCAAGCCATATCTAGAAAAGTGACATTGAACTATTTTGACTTTTTTGAAGTCCCAAGGTCACTGTGATTTTACATAAACATATTTTTTTAAATCCTGGAACAACAAGAAAATGTAGTCCTAACCATATCCCCACCCCTAAATCTAACCCTACCCATAAGTTATCCCTAAAATCAGAGGGAAATATAACACTGTGTATAACACTGATGTAGAAGCACCTAAAACTAGTTGTAAGCCTAAATTTGACATAAACTGTAAACTTGTTCCTCAAATTTGATAAAGATGTTGATCCAGGAACATGTACTTGGTGAAATCACTTCCCCTAAGCTCCAATCCCCTAACCACATAGCAATGTTTTACTACTCAGAACGCCTTAGCAACATCCTAGCAACCACCCAGAACACCCTATGATTTGCACGTTATGTTGTGTCACAAATGGAATAGAACAACCACCCAAAACACCAATGCAACAAGAACTCCTTAAAAACCACAAAGCAATGCATTAGCAACTACCTAACACATTCTGGTATTGAGGTTGTGCATTTTGCAAGGACAATGGATCACACGTCTTGTTTGCAATACAATCAGTATGTATAATTTGACTGATAAAGTTGATCTGAGGGTTTTGATGCCAGTATGTCGGTCTGAATATGAAATGCTGGGAGTTCACTCTGCAAATATAAAGAGCAGTGATGCGATTGAGTTTGTGTGCACATGGGTTTGCGGGGGCTAAATGAGGGAAGTCACGGTGCACATATTTTAAGGAGGGGCACGCTAGCTTGTGCATCACTGATTGGAGTTGCTATGGAAATGAGATTGAGTCCGTGCTCTTTGTCTTTCCCAGTTAATGAGGGGAGTTTTAATGTACACAAACAGCATTTGTGACACAACATAACATGCAAATCATTTTTATGTGTGCACATGTGTGCTCTGTCAAAAAGCACTCATGCAAATGTAAATACAAGCATGTAAGCACATAAACACAACTAAATATTTAATTTACCCCGTCTACTTGCTAATTGCTTCACTGATTGGATACTTTGCAGTGTGTATTTACAGTAATATCTTAAATATCCAACACAAAATTATTAGAAAAGAAAGAAAAAATCATAAATAGGATGGGAAATGTGTCGGTTGCTGCTCCTAGACAGAAATGGAGAGCAATTGAAGACTAAATTGCATAAACTTTGACGTCTCCCTCTTCTCAGATATTTCTCCTTAAAGATTGAGCCCAGTAATATCATTTTTATCTCTAACATTTCTTATCTAATAATCACCCAAGACCAATCTATGTGATCAACATTACGTATATCAAAAACAGCTTTATGTCTGATTTCTCTTAAGGAGTTCAGGAGACAAACCTGAGAAAAAGGTCAATCTGAGCAATAACACTTTCTTCTGGACTGCTATGATAGTTTTATAGATGCTACAGACATGAATTGCTAAAATAAGCATTCTTGATACGATTATTTTTAAACCAATTTGGGGGGTTGTATTTAAAAAACGATTTAACTCTCACTTTATTCTTCTGTCAATCACATTCGCACAATAATAGACATTGTCATAATGTGCTGTGTTTGCTAACTGCATTGGTCTTTCTTCAAAAAATGCCACAAATTGGGTTCGACAAACCTTTATTTAGTATTTGCTCTTGCTCATTATGACCCAATAATCCCACAATAACAAGCAATTACGTTGACAATGGCTATTAAACGATAAAGACAAGTTCATTTCGATATTACATGAAGCTATTGTTGGATGCCGTCCTTTTAAGATTCTTTCTTTGCTTTCACTTCCCCAGAATCTCTCTCTCTCTCTCTCTCTCTCTCTCTCTCTCTCTCTGACTTTCTCACAGTAAATGGATCTTAATTTAAGCACAATGTCCTTTGTCTTATAATACAGAAGCTCAGCTTATTTTAAAGTGCCACTGCGAGCACACGGCCTGCCACAAATAAATCCAATGCCTGTGACCATTAATGGGCTCTATTTATCACTTGTGTGTGTGTTTGGATGTGGGCTGGTATAAAAAGAATGGATGCTGGGCATCATTTAAGATCCATTTGGAGATTGCTTTTGTATGTGTGTGTGTGTGTGTGTGTGTGTGTGTGTGTGTGTGTGTATTCATGCAGCCTGTGAGAGTCACTCCTTTAGGGGTCTGATCTCAGATTATTTCTTATCTGCGTCACACTTCAGGTCAGCATACAATTACTTACTCACCGGCATGCAATCTGCAAGCGTCTTTTAATAAAGACGTTGTATTCTTCGTTAAAGCGCTCACGAGTCTATATTTTGCATGCTGTTTCTGTTTTCGTATCTGTGTCGGTGGGTGAGTGAAGCCATGAGAGTGTGTGTGCACACTTGGGTAAAAGCCAGGCAAATAATTGCGGAGACACACACTGCCAAACTGGCCATTAGGAGACTCTCTCTCTCTCTCTCTCTCTCTCTCTCTCTCTCTCTCTCTCTCTCTGTGTGTGTGTGTGTGTGTTTGTGTGTGTGTGTTATGGTTTAATTCTGAACTGCAGGCCTTAAAACGATAACACTGCCTGGTAGGATTGTGCTAACTAGTACAAAGATTTTATGTTTTTGTCTTACTTTACGCAAGACAAAAATGTATAGACTTGCATCCTGCATTCTTTTGCAAAAAAATCTCTCTTACATGATCTATAATTCAGCATAAAGCAGAATTTTCTATATTATACATTGAGGAAAGATTATAAAGACAAATCTTTTTTTTATCAATATGAACTGATGAATTGTGCATGGATTGATAAATAAAATAAGAAAGCAGAGAGCGTTCATTCTGATTTCACATTGATTGTGAGACCTGAAACCTGAACAGCAACGCAAGGACGCGTGTTGTGTATGAGGACAGGCAACTAAGTTAGTCTCAATCAAAACCATGTCTACAGAGCACAGCAAAGAGCCTGCTCAAAGAGAAAGGAGAGAGAGAATGTTGAGAAATACCTGTGGCTTGAGGAGGACTGTCACTTTCTGTTGACATGTAATGAACAGGTGAACCGCAATAAGACTAAGAGAGAGAGAGAGAGAGAGAGAGAGAGAGAGAGAGACGTGACTCTCATGTTGAAATGTCACGACAGCATGGGCTCTGAGACAAGGTCTTAACACAGGCCAACTGCATCAAAATTCCCCTAACGCTGCACTATACACACATGCAACGACTGGCTAAAATGTGTAAATAAAAAAATATAATTTAAAATAAACTTAAATTCATACTATATAGAACATAAAATAAACTTTAATTAAAATAAAATAAAACAAATATATACAAACTAAAATTAATAAATGTTATACAATTTAATAAAATAAAATCAAAAATATTATTATTATTTTATTATCACAAAATGTAATTCAATATTAAAAGAAACTTAGATTAGCAAATAAAACATACATTTATTTTGCTATTACGGGAAATAATTACTTTTATAATATTAATAATAAAAATCTTTGATTAGTAGTTATCAGATATGTTTTATCTTTTGTTGTAATGTGTTTTGTTTTCTTTCTTGAAAATAAAAAACTCACTGAATTGCAAAAAATAAATAATATAAAATTACATAAAAATTAAACAATATGAATAAATAAATACATGTGAAACTCAATAACTCAATTTCAATATTACAGGAGATAATAAAATACATTTAATTAAAATAATATTAATCAAGCAAACAAATATCAACACTATACACAATATGGCGAAAGTATCTCGGGGGAACGCAACAGTATTGTGAGAGAAAGTAAAAGCATTAACATCATTTTTCTTCCTATCCCATATTGTTTTCCACCACCATGTCCCTATAGGAGCTCCATGCAACAATTATCAACAATTATCATCTTTGGCATCTTTCCTTAGCACATCATTTGCAATAAGGCTAGTTTACATCAGCTTGAGCCTGTTCATGCTACACTGAGATCGCAGAGCTAACATTGTGTTTTATTGAGTCATCAGACACACATGAGAACTGCTCGTGTGTTACAGACAGATTCAAAAACTGTGTCAATATTTTTTGGAGACACTGGTTCAATATCTCAATGGAAGCACTATTGGGATACAGTAGACCATAACAGTTTAAATAAAAACTCACAGACGGTTTAAATAACAGACAGTTTAAATAAAAACTCCACATACCCACAGTACAAATATGTACTTTGCTTGGGTTTGCAAGTGGGATGCAGAATATATTAGCATAAAACGCATGCACAGACATGCACCTCACTGGAAATAATACAACATCCAGAACATTACAATTTGGGATGCACAAATCATAATCTTGCATAATATTTCAGATGGATATTACAGAAAATGATAATGTTTGTGGGTGATATAAGCATTGATGTTTTACTTCACAAATCAACATCCGGTATCTACGGTCAGGGCGCTGCTAGGAATTTTGGGCCCTATGAAAGAATATGAAGTTGGGCCCCCCTATCGTACCATTTAGAGGGGTAATTTTGCCAGAAATGCAGAAATAAGACATACTTTTCTTTTATTTGTTACTCTGGTAGATTATACATTTATAATTTATATTACATTACAGCTAGTACTGTTACTACTAATAAAACCAATCTCTGGGGGCCCCCAAAAGTGCATGGGCCCTTAGAATCATCCTAACTCAAATGCACACTACAGTAGTAGGTCATCTAGAGACTTCTCGCCTACTGTTTTTTGAATACTATGCATTCGGACATGCTACTGTTTTTCACATACTATATATTTAAATTTCGGACATAGCGCTAATCTCATCTACTATTTAGGTCAGATAGTATTCAACCGTGAATTATTTTTAGTAAGCTATAATTGAGATACTGATATAGTTTTTTAAGGTAAGAGTTTACAATAATGTTTCATTAGTTAACATGAACTAAGAATTAACAATACTTCAATAGCATTAATCTCTGTTAATGTTAATTTCAACATTTAATGATACATTATTAAAATCAAAAGATGTATTTGTTAACATTAATAGACTGTGAACTAACATGAACAGCTGAATTTTTATTAACTGACATTAACAAGATTAATAAATACTGTAACAAATATATTGCTCATTGTTAGTTCATTTCATGTTAGTTAATACAGTAACTAATGTTAAGAAATGAGACCTTATTGTAAAGTGTTTTTATGGTTTTGAATAACTATTATAGCCCTGATTAGAATAAAGCCATTGGGCCAAATGTGTCGTGTAGGGTTTTCTTTCCTATTTCTGTCAAAATATTCAGTGATTTATGACCCAGGGTCCCCATGGTGAAGATTTGAGATGTGGTTCAGTGACCAGAGTGCCACCTTTGACCGCCTCCACACAAGCGCACAATACAGAGACATTTAGTGTAAGTGAGAGTGTGCAAGCAGTCCAGCCTACACAGACACCCCTTCTCTACTGAGATCCAATGAGAACATGTGTGTGTGTGTGTGTGTCACCCCTTCTCTACTGAGATCCAATGAGAACGTGTGTGTGTGTGTGTGTGTGTGTGTGTGAGAGAGAGAGTCTGAACGGTTGCTGTAAGCAGACATATATCATCCTTCATTGTATTCCCAGTGTTCACAGGCCGATGCCAATGAGCCCTGACCTGAAAAATACACGAATCCCAGCACACTTCATTTGGCCTGACCCCGGTAGAGCGTGCAGGTTAACCACAGAGCAGCGGTGGCGGTCAGAGCGAGACGTGTGCCTGGACGTGCCTTTCAGGGATGTGTGTGTGGGGGTTAAAATCAAGTCCAAATGTCTTAGCTCAGTGTGTGGGTGTGTTTTTCGGACCTCTGAGTCCAGGCCTCTGTTTGCTCATGTCAGCAGTGTTATCATAGATGACTTATCAGCTGTTGCTCTGGACGAACAACAGCTCTCCTGTTACCTTGACACTTCCTTTAGCTTTGTTAGTTGTATTTCAGAGAAACAGACTGTGGTGTAATATTCAGAATCAATATTTACAACACTTTCATGATACATTGAAATTGAATTATTTAATCACAAAAGTTTAACCATTAGTAGCTCTAGCTCTCAACTTTTGAGATTTGTTTATGGTTTTGCACATTTAGCTCATTTGATATGAAATATGTTGTATTAGTGTCAGCAAACAAATGAAGATTATATAAAGTATTAGTGCACTCACAATGGAAGTCCATGGGCCAAAATCTTGTGATACGTTAAAATACACACTGTTTCAAAAGTATAACCATGCGGCAAGGCGGGCGAGCGAGAGACGTGGGAGGAGTGAGCGCGACTGGTGCGTGATTGAGAATGAGCGTCACCTGCGAGGCCACTCTCTGAAGTCTCAAGTCCTCTCATGAGGGAGCCCAGAGGCATATAAGGACGGGTGACACCAGTGAAGGACGAGAGAGGACCAGGCCTGGACTTTACGTTGTGTTTTGTTTATGTTTTATTATGTGTGTGCATGGCAGACGTCGGTGTGCGGCTGCGTTACTTACATTTTGTTTATTTGATTAAAGTTGGTTGAACGTTCGCCGGTTTCCGCCTCCTCCTTCCCATAACAACAAACCCCGTTAGAAACCAACTCCTGTTAAGGCCAAATTTAACCTATAAACACTTTTTTTTTTAAATTGAATGAATACATTATTCTGCAAGGTTGCACTAAATTGATAAAAAAATTAGCATATTGTGATAAAAGTTCATTATTTTCCAGAATGTAATGATACAATTAAAATTTCATATATTTTAGATTCATTGCACACCGAAAAGAGGTGACCGGACCCTGAGAAAGATTGTGGAGAAGGACCGATTCCAGACCTTGGGGGACCTGCGGAAGCAGTGGACTGAGTCTGGAGTAGAAACGTCCAGAGCCACCGTGCACAGGCGTGTGCAGGAAATGGGCTACAGGTGCCGCATTCCCTAGGTCAAGACACTTTTGAACCAGAAAAAGCGGCAGAAGCGCCTGACCTGGGCTACAGAGAAGCAGCACTGGACTGTCACTCAAATTTTGCATGTCATTCGGAAATCAAGGTGCCAGAGTCTGGAGGAAGACTGGGGAGAAGGAAATGCCAAAATGCCTGAAGTCCAGTGTCAAGTACCCACAGTCAGTGATGGTCTGGGGTGCCATGTCAGCTGCTGGTGCTGGTCCACTGTGTTTTATCAAGGGCAGGGTCAATGCAGCTAGCTATCAGGAGATTTTGGAGCACTTCATGCTTCCATCTGCTGAAAAGCTTTATGGAGATGAAGATTTCGTTTTTCAGCACGACCTGGCACCTGCTCACAGTGCCAAAACCACTGGTAAATGGTTTACTGACCATGGTATTAATGTGCTCAATTGGCCTGCCAACTCTCCTGACCTGAACCCCATAGAGAATCTGTGGGATATTGTGAAGAGAAAGTTGAGAGACGCAAGACCCAACACTCTGGATGAGCTTAAGGCCGCTATCGAAGCATCCTGGGCCTCCATAACACCTCAGCAGTGCCACAGGCTGATTGCCTCCATGCCACGCCGTATTGAAGCAGTCATTTCTGCAAAAGGATTCCCGACCAAGTATTGAGTGCATAACTGAACATAATTATTTTAAGGTTGACTTTTTTGTATTAAAAACACTTTTCTTTTATTGGTCGAATGAAATATGCTAATTTTTTGAGATAGGAATTTTGGGTTTTCATGAGCTGTATGCCAAAATCATCAGTATTAAAACAATAAAAGACCTGAAATATTTCAGTTGGTGTGCAATGAATCTAAAATATATGAAAGTTTACTTTTTATCATTACATTATGGAAAATAAATAACTTTTATCAAAATATGCTATTTTTTTGGAAGGACCTGAAATGTTAAGATTTCTATTTCAAATAAATGCTGTTCTTCTGTACTTTCTATTTATCAAACAATTCTGATTAAATAAATGTCACTTTCCACAAAAAATTATATCAAGCAGCACAATATTATCGGGGGCCAAACAGGAAATAATTGAATGTAAATCTGAATATATAGTTTTAACTCTGAATATATAAATGTAAATCCTGAATATATAATTTTAACTCTGAATATCTAAATATAATTATCAAATATATAAATGTAATTCCCGAATATATAAATGCAATTCTGAATATATAAATGTAATTCCCGAATATATAAATGTAATTCTGAATATATAAATGCAATTCCCGAATATATAGCCTAAATGCAATTCCCGAATATATAAATGTAATTCCCGAATATATGAATGCAATTCTGAATATATAAATGCAATTCTGAATATATAAATGCAATTCTGAATATCTGAATATATAAATGCAATTCTGAATATATAAATGTAATTCTGAATATATAAATGTAATTCTGAATATATAAATGTAATTCTGAATATATAAATGCAATTCTGAATATATAAATGTAATTCTGAATATATAAATGCAATTCTGAATATATAAATGCAATTCTGAATATATAAATGTAATTCTGAATATATAAATGCAATTCTGAATATATAAATGCAATTCTGAATATATAAATGTAATTCATATATAGTTTTAAGATATAGGCCTAGTTGTAAATCCTGAATATATATATAACTGAATATAGTTATAACTTTGGATATATAGTTAGTGGTGCTTGCTGGTAAGCAAGGCATCATTATTGTTATCCTCCAAATGCAGCCCAGCATTCATACTTATGTTTAAATATTTATAATATTTAAACATATATTTATATTTAAATATTTATAATATTTAAACATATATATATGAAACTAAATAAGCTGCGTTTTCTCTAACCCCGTGCAATGAACAGGCCAACACATTCTGATGGATTTTTTCCCTTAATTGACAGCGGAAACATTTTTGGCCATATATAGCCTACAGATAAGTGTAAAACAACTACAAATGGTGTACTTTTTATTTGTGTACATTCACATGAACACCAAAACCTTGTGCTTTTGTGTTACAAAAGTATGAAATATATGACATACCCCTCCTTAAATGCCTTAAACAATGCCATAAACAGCATCAACAAAGGCTATAGCACAGTATGTTGCATTGAAATGCCATGTCGGAGTGGATTTGAGCGCCTGGGCCGTGAGCGATTGAGTGGAGCGTGCGGAGCTCACGTGCTCTGATTCAGACTTATAACTATATATTCAGGATTTACATTTATATATTCAGAGTTATAACTATATATTCAGGATTTACATTTATATATTCAGATTTACATTCAATTATTTCCTGTTTGGCCCCCCATACTATGCATATATATATATATATATATATATATATATATATATATATATATATATATATATATATATATATATATATACATACATACATACATACATACATACATACATACATACATACATACATACATACATACATACATACATACATACATACATACATACATACATACATACATACATACATACATACATACATACATACATATACATACATACATACATATATATATATATATATATATATATATATATATATATATATATATTGTGCTGCTTAATATAATTTTTTGTGGAAAGTGACATTTATTTAATCAGAATTGTTTGATAAATAGAAAGTACAGAAGAACAGCATTTATTTGAAATAGAAATCTTAACATTATATAAGTCTTTACTGCCACTTTTGATCAATTTAGTGCAACCTTGCAGAATAATGTATTCATTCAATTAAAAAAAAAGTGTTTACAGGTTTAATTTGCTTAATTCTATTAACCAGCACAATATATATATTACAAACTGAAGGGCAAATCAAAATGATTGTCTCCAGTAAACTGCTGGATGTTGTTGATTATTTTCAGACAATACATTTGAATTAAGCTTCAAAACACAAATGGGTGTTTATAACCAATTTTTTTTACTAATTTCACACTTGGGTCACTAATTTCTAAATAAAACAAGGTATTCAATGAGGGGAAAATGCAAGGCATGACTTAATTTTAGTTAATAGGCATTGAGAAACATTTCCCGCTTTTTAACTAAAGTAGTGGTTCTATCTATGTATTAATTGTTAATAATTCCCTCATTGTTAGAGTGTGCAGATTTTTGGTCTACACACCTTTTTTAAGGCTCTGTGAGTATCTGGTTATTCTTCAGGATTTAATTTTATCCATCAGAATTGATTGCATTGTTAAAAGTGGCCGTAACATGAATGGGATCAGACACTAACAGTATCTAATAGTCTATCAAAGAAAAGTCATTTCAGTGGCAGAGCAAGTTGTTTAAAGATTTTGAGGCCCTTTTCCACTTTGGAATAACAGGCACAAACTAATCATTCACGATAAAACCATGAACAAAATCCTTATTTTAATGTAACGACAGCTTATATAGGTATGCAAGTCAGTTAATATGAAAAATCTGCCATTTCACACCTGGAATAGATGAGGACTATGGAGAGTGATAAATAAGATCCACACGGGTGGGAATACAGTGAGCCATGCCAGGACTCGGCTGAACTGTCCAGTGAAGCCGTTCGGAGGGGCCGGTTAGCCCAGCGAGGTGGTAACCCAAACCAGAGGAATGATAGAGGGATGGAAAGTTTGTGCAGGAAGAGAGGAGTGAGTGAGAAGGGCAAGCAGTTGGTGGTCACGGGGTTCGCGGGTGATTGGGGTCGAGTGAGAGTGTGTGTGAAGGAGAAGAGGGCGGGGGGAGTTGGTGCAAGTGGATGGATGAAAATCGCTGTGGCTTGTTATGTCTATATGACAGATCTATGCAAGGCAAAGTAAATTAACAGATCCTTATAAATCAGCATTTGTCAAGTGATCAAACTGTCAAACTGATAATTAATTTATTTGCAAAATGTAAACAGAATAATAATCAGCATTTTTCATGCAAATGTTTAAGGCTAAAACTCACAATACAAATCTTGCAAAAATGTAAACAGGACCATTGAATAATCATTAAAATAAACATTATAGTTTGTAATTTGAGACTAGTGTGATAAAAAAAATAAAAAAATACTATCCCTCATCATCCAATCATGCCCGAACAGAAACTGTTTGGACCAATGGAATTGTCAGGGCGGGCTTTAGACGATGATGGACAGATGATCAACAGTAACGTAATCATCGACATCATCAAAGGCGCTTGGGTTGAATTTGCTCTTATCCTAAACGGAGAACTTGTTCGTATATGCATTCACCTTCACTATTTCTCTCAGAAATGATGATCGTGTTGGTAAGTACTCTGTGTAACCTTAAATTATTTTTTTACAAAAATGGCAAAGACCGTTTACAATAATTTTTTTCTTCTAACATTACTTAATCCAGCATGCGTGCAGACAGGGTTGCCATGTTTTTTTGCAATGTTGCGCAATTGCTACTCAAAAGTGTAGCCCAAAACAATAGCTTTCCAGGGGGGTTCTCTGGAAAAAAATTGCGTTTGGTTGGCAAAATACGTTATTTTGGCAAGGTTGTCTGCTAAAATTTGCATTCCTGGGTCTTTGTATCACATAATTGGGGTCGCTTCAACCTGCGGACATGGAGAACAACCTGCGAGAAAAACACGGACTTGGCAACACAATGCAGTTGAGATCTGTTGACATTTGACAACTAACGTTACGCGTCGCTCCATTGCTCAGATTGGTTGTAGGTCTATCCAAATGAGGTCATTTTCTGGTTAGGTTGAAACACGCCCTATAATCAAAGCCCAATGGAGCAGAATCAGACTCATATTCTGACTAGAATTGAGTATGACCACATCAGGCTACCTTCCATCAGCAAGGGCATTGAAGATGAAACATGGCTGGGTCTTTCAGCATGACAATGATCCCAAACACACCACCCAGGCAATGAAGATGTGGCTTCGTAAGAAGCATTTCAAGGTCCTGGAGTGGCCTAGCCAGTCTCCAGATCTCAACCCCATAGAAAATATTTGGAGAGAGTTATAAAATCCGTGATGTCCTGTGACAGCCCCAAAACATCACTGCTCTAGAGTAGATCTGCATGGAGGAATGGGCCAAACTACCAGCAACAGTGTGTAAAAACCTTGTGTAGACTTACAGAAAATGTTTGACCCCTGTCATTGCCAACAAAGGGTATATAACAAAGTATTGAATTAAACTTTTGTTGTTATTGACCAAATACTTATTTTCCACCATCATTTGCAAATAAATTCTTTAAAAATCAGACAATGTGATTTTTTTTTCTTATGCTGTCTCTCAAAGTTGAAGTTTACCTATGATGAAAATTACAGGCCTCTCTCATATTTTTAAGTGGGAGAACTTGCACAACTTGGCTGACTAAATACTTTTTTGCTCCACTGTATCTGGCACCAAGATGTTAGCAGATCCTTTAAGTCCGGTAAGTTGCGAGGTGGGGCCTCCCTGGATCGGACTTGTTTGTTCAGCACATCCCACAGATGCTTGATTGGATTGAGATCTGGGGAAATTGGAGGCCAAGTCAACACCTCAAACTTGTTGTACTCCTCAAACCATTCCTGAACCATTTTTGCTTTGTGGCAGGGCGCATTATCCTTTCTGAATGAGGCCACAGACACCAGGGAATACCGTTTCCATGAAAAGGTGTACATGGTTTGCAATAATGCTTAGGTAGGTAGTACATGTCAAAGTAACATCCACATGGATGGCAGGACCCAAGGTTTCCCAGCAGAACATTGCCTGAAGCATCACACTGCCTTCACCGGCTAACCTTCTTCCCATAGTGCATCCTGGTGCCATGTGTTCCCCAGGTCAGCGACGCACATGCACCCGGCCAACCACATGATGCAAAAGAAAAAGTGATTCATCAGACCAGGCCACCTTCATCCATTGCTTCGTGGTACAATTCGGATGCACTTTCGGCAGTGGACAGGGTTGTATATATAAACCTCTTTGGTTCTTGTGAAGCTCAAACTCGCTGCGTAACACGAGAATAAACCTCATTGGTTCTCCCACATCTAGCAAACATGCTTGAGCTTCCGTTTACCACAGCTGATGTGTGAGTTTTTTTTATGTGTATAAAAGCCTAAATTCAATCTGTTCATCATATAACGCGATCAAGTCTCTAAACCGCTCAATTCATATGGATTATTTTTTATGATCTCTTTATGAACTTTCAGACATGTCAAAGTGGTAGTTGTGTAGTCGACTGTCAATGGAGTGAAATAAATCTCTAATTTTCATCAAAAAGATCTTTTGTTTTCTGAAAATGAATGAAAATCTTTTGGGTTTGGAACAACATGAGGGTAAAAAAAATGTTTTTGGGTGAACTGTCCCTTTAAGTGCTCATGTTATTTAAAGTGTATAGTCCCTTCTAAAATAATAAGAATAAAAAAGAATATAGGAAAAACAAAGGTTTCATTTTTATTTCATCTGGACTTCTATGTAAAACATCCAAGACAATGTCTCCAGAGAAAGCATGACCTCTGAGCAGTAAAATGATTCTCCTTCTACATCCCGTATCTGTTAGCAAGGGTTGATGTTTTGTTAAATGCAAAGTGTTTCCCAAGCTGTTTTTAAAGTCTCTTTTAGGAATTGTCTGGGAAATGAGCCCTGAAATCACACAATTCCACTCCTGACCGGCCAATTGTCTGCCAGCTGGAGAAGAAAACAAGTGCGAAACGTGAAATCGAATTTGTGAAGTCGGTCAAGATCTAGATCCGTCTGCCATCCGTAGAGAAGCAAGTGTGACCTCAGAGTTTATTTACGCTTTGCCAGTCTCAATTAGACAGTAATTGCACATCTTAACGAGAAAGAGAAATTTCTCAGCTGTTAATGAATTCCCCCATCATCGGCAGCGTCGCATTAAACGAAGATGTGTGGCTTTCGTGCCAATATGACGCGCTTCATTCCCGGCGGTGCCTTGACTCTGTACCAGGTCGTGCGGAATTCTCCATCTGGAATCTCTCATTGGATTGGATTGCCGGTTTCTACAGTAACTGTATATGTGGCGACGGAGAATTCTGGAATGCAAAAACATGGAGAGAGAGCGAGAGAGAGAGAGAGAGAGAGAGAGAGAGAGAGATCCATCAGTGTGATTTATGAGGGCTGCAGAGGTCTTGTCCAAGAACTATGATTTAATTGAAGGCACACACACAAGCCTGGATCACTTCGTTTTTTAGAAATGCCCATTCCCGATTATTGACTAAATGAGTCAGAAGAAAAATCTGCATGTACAATGTCCATATTAATCAATATTTTCTTCTTTTTCTTATATGAAATGGTTGTTGTTCTTGGTGGTTAGCCATCCAGACTGTTTCTGCAGAAATATATCAACTTAAAATAGCATAACTCAGACTGCTAACAATATTATATTAGTCTGTGAAGTAATCATCAATCTTTTACCCAGGACCTTTTCTAATCTAAATGTGTGCCATTTAAATCAAAGTTCAACCCCAGTGATGTCCAACAAAGAGGTTGATATATTAGTGTCACTATTTAGGGATTTTTTTTTTGAGCTTATGAAAATGTATAGGTCATTTCCTTGTAGCAATGCCATGGTACTGAATGATAATTGAAATAGCCTTGGATGGTATTTTAACCAGTACTGTGTAAGCAACAACATCGTCATCAACAACAAAACGAATGATACTATCAAAAATGTGTGCACGAAAGACCATAGTACTACTAAAAGTAAAAAAATAAATAAATAAAAAACACTGACATACAAACAGACAAAAACTCTATGTAGAG
This sequence comes from Gobiocypris rarus, assembly GCA_023029165.1. NCBI lineage: Eukaryota > Metazoa > Chordata > Actinopteri > Cypriniformes > Gobionidae > Gobiocypris > Gobiocypris rarus. Next base: position 10,318,317 of record CM040914.1, on the reverse strand, counting down.
ATGTCATTTTACCAGTTCTGTTTTTGAAAATTTCCCATATTTATGTGCTGTGGGTGGACCATATTACCATGGTGTTTTCATGGTGCGCCGAAGAAATTTCAATAATATTATGAATGATACTACAACAGTACATGTCAGTACTTTTGGGTACTTTTTAACTCCATGGAATTGATTGATTAACATATTCATATACCATGATACCAAAATATACTTCAGCGAATATCATGGTGTTACCACAGTAGTTTTGTGTGCAAGGAAAATTCGCATTCCCAGCCTCAGTGCCAATGCAGTGAGTCTTAGATACACATCTCTTGGCTGCCGGCCGCGGCTCTTAGCACTAAGCTAATAGGAGCGTTCCTTTTATCCTGATGCAGGAACCCGATACTGCGGCTGAAATGTGGGGCACGAGCAGCCCGCGCTGTTCTGTCAACCAAAACACCTGGCATCACCCTTGAACTGCCCATGCCAGCCGGTCAGCTGAGGAAGGTCATTAGCTGTGTGTGTGTGGAGTACTATAGATCTAAATTAAGCTTCATGTCATTCTAAAGGAGGACGATTTGACTTGACCTTTGCTTCTGATACCGCAAAATGTAAATAAGCATACTGTACATCACTGATAATATATTACATTTTAAGTGAAGAACTATATTTTCTTTATCAATGATCAATAGTATGAAGATCACGGTTAAAATGACTACACATGACGTCAACTCAACTCATGTGGGCTGTTGTTAGCTGTTTAGTCATTGTTTTAGGCTTCGGTTGTAAGTAGTGTAGGGTTTCTAACGTCTTGTTAATAGCAAATGCCGTCATCTAATGTATAATATTGAGCTTGATCTTCTGTCTACATGCTGGTGCTGGTTCAAAAGCCTCTTCGAAAGTGGGTTTCGGTGGTGTTTTAATTTATGGTAAACTCTCTTCTCTATGTATGTGTGTGTGTGTGTGTGTGTGTGTGTGTGTGGTATTTGACAACTTACTGTATGAATCTGCAGGCTAAATCCAATGAATTATGGGAGTCTGAACAAAAACAGATGGAAGAACAGTTATATGTGTGTGTTAGCAAAACATTAACACTCCTGCTTGTTTATAGATTACATACGTGCTGAAGATTGAACCGTATGTGCACAAACAACTACTATTTCAGTTACCACCAGGTTTCGGAGTCAAAAGCAGGACGGATGTGTTCGCTGTAAAACAGGTGTGCTCTTAGCAATTACATAACGTGACTGAAGGCACTTACATGCAATATTTAAGGCAGGTGAAGGGCAGGTCGGTACTTTCTCCTGCCAAACACCCTGGCTGGTCCATTCGGAGGCTCCGCTGATAACGCCTCGCTGGAGTCTTTTATAATGGCAGCATAATGAAATGAGCAAAATCCACTCAACTGGCAAGATCAGCACGGATATGAGACTCGCCAATGAAAGCAGAGGACATAATTGAAATAAACGGGTGATGACTGTGAAGGACAAGAACAGAGAGGGATGAAATGTGCATTTAATTTTCATAGTGAGGTCATCGAGAGCTTGGAGGCCATTAAGGGGCGGCCTGAATGTACATGAGTCTTAGTAGTATATTAAATTTGTTGTAGTGAGAGGGCCAATACTTAAAAAATAATAGTCAGCAGAATAAAGGGGCCATAAGCTATACTATACTTACACACTACCGGTCAAAAGTCTGGAAACATTAAGGTTTTTTAATGTTTTTTAAGTCTCTTATGCTCACAAAGGCTGCATTTATTTGATCAAAAATACAGTAAAAATAGCAATATTGTAAAATATTGTTACAATTTAAAATGAACTTGTTTCTGTCGTAATATATTTTAATATGTGTTGTATTCCTGTGATGTCAAAGCTGAATTTTCAGCATCATTCCTCCAGTCTTCAGTGGCACATAATCCGTCAGAAATCATTCTAAGATCATTTCTTATTATTATCAATGTTGAAAACAGTTTTAGCTACTTATTTATTTTATTTAGCAATGTCATTTTCAGTAAAGACATTTATGAAATTAATAAATATTACAAAAAAGTTATATTTATAATAAATGCTGTTTTTTTATGCTCTTTTCATCAAAGAAAAAAAGATTAAGCAGCACTGTTTAACATTAATAATATTGTTTCTTCAGCATTCAGCATATTAGAATGATCTCTGAAAGTTCATGTGATATCGAAACTTAAGATCTTCCCCAACATCCTAGTTTGTCTATGAAATTCTGTAGACTGATTTTCATTTGAACTTGGGAAGTTTGAAATTAAATCAATAATAACAATGTTCAGGATAATGCTGAACAAAAGTATATATGGGTCTTGAATCACGTTCATTCTCTTGTACATGACATGTGTGCACGAATGCGAGCGGTAAGTTGCTGGCTGCAGTTCACGTAACGGCCACCGGTGTCGCTAATAACATTCTACATATTCTGAATTCTACATATAGCTCTTTAAACACATTTTAATACAATTTAGCATACATCTACATAGTATATAAAAAAGAGCAAGAGTGTGCTGAACATGAGCAGGCCTTTTTAAAACCACGCACTGTGGTCCTCCCCATAAATAATGAAGATTAAACTGACATCATCACACAATAGATACAGTTTCTTTCTCTCTTTTCAAATTTGATCAACCTTTTGTTGCTCTCACAATGCATTTCTTCCCACCTAACATCTCTCTCTCTTCTCTCTCCTCATCCACGGGTTAATTAAACAGAAATTCTCTCCAGATATATTCAAACACTATAATGCCAAATTTCCTAATCAGAAAGATTTCCAAACAGGTCCATTAGACCCTAATAACTTCAGCGCAGCCCTCCGTGGCTTAATTGGTCGAGGATGAATTAGAACTAATCAGCTGGAGTAATTATCAGTAATGATAGATAAGTATGTTCACTCAGTCATCATTATGAATTTGAAGCTATAAGACTGTACAAAAGCACAAACACGGAACAGCTTCACTGAGGGATGGGATAACTGAGGTCATCGTCAAAACACCATTTTATTTACAAAAAAACATACAATTTTTGATTTAAAATAAACAAATAAGGTACCAACATGTTGTAACCATACTTAAAATTTAAGCCTATAATATTTAGATTCATTTTTGGAAATGGCGTATGTCGTGGCAAGACACACCACTTAATTTGCCAAGCTTTAAAAAAGAAAAAACCACACAGAAATAATAAGGTATCAAAACAATAACAATTGTGTTGTCATCCATGTTACATGATTTCACAAATTATGCAGACCAGCATCTTGATTTGTATAAAACAAATTATAAGAGCAAAACATAAAAAAAAAGACAAACAAAGGCTAAATTGCACATTTTCTCTTTTGTTAAGTTTCATAATACATTGACAAAAAAATCCTTTAAAAGCTGTTAATAAAGACTAAATAAAAAAATTAAAATAAAATCCAAGTAAAAATTTAAATAAACACAAAGATGGATTTTCCATAAACATAGAATGAAAAATGTAAAAATCTACTTTTCAGTGACGAGACAGACAGAAGATTGAATATCCATACATGGCATTAAGTTGATAAAGTAGCATGTGTACAAGATAAAAAATAAAATAAAAAACTTCATGTTTCAACCTGGCCATTTTACTGCAAACTACCACTCAGGCATTAAATGTGCAAAAACAGAATATAAAGTAGGTGCAAAAATTCATTATGTTAATTGGTTGTTGCTGGATCATGTTTTGACTGGTAACGTGTCTTCTAACTATAATGAACAGATCATTTTACAAACCAAGGACATCAGGAAGTCTTGCTTTTAAAGCACTGATCCAACAACAAGGAAAGTCTAACATTATCTCACGACCAATTCGTAAGTATTTCTGCGAGGCGGCTAATTCATTCAAATTCACATGATTTGTCTAAACCGCAGTGTCGGGTAGGTTTAGGGGTGGGGTTTGAGGTTAGATCATTCGTACAAAATCATGCGAATTGGGAAAAATTGCATAAATTCATACGAGTGAGCTCTTACAATTTCGTACAAATTAGCTACCTCGTAAAACTGCCGTGAGATCGGTTTGGAAAGCCCTGTGCACAGAGAGTTTCACTGCACCTAGGGGACAGTGTTTCACACTACGATAAAGCACCAGGACAAACACAAGGAATGGTCAAATCTAAGATTAAAGGAGAGATGTGACAAAAGTCAAAACAGTTGTTCGAGACTGATATCGGATCAGACGTTTGCGTAACCTCGCCTGTTTCTTTGTTTTCGGGTCTCAGTGAATCAAGGAGGGAGGTGATTGAAAGAGAATATTACCTTTAAAACATTGCACACACACAAAAAAAACACTTTAGGATTGATTCATAGAATGAAAACCACAAAAAGTGTTGTAGGATACTACAAAGGCAATAAAATGCAATAAAAAAAAATAGATAAAATAATTCTCCAACCACAAAATGAGTAAACTGATTTCTTCACATTTAAAAACTTCTCACCCGAGCTAGCGTAAGGCACCGAATATATAAACAAACAACACTGGAAAAATCATAAATCGGACATTTTAGAATAAGAGACTACCAGTGACATCAACAAAACCAAAGGTATAATAACTAGGGGCATAAATGTTCATACTAACCACAGTGGACCATCATATACACATTTGTGTGGTGTCATGAATTAAATACATGCAAAACGTACATATATACAAACCCTTACTGCTTCTGAAAGCTGTACAATTCAAACTTAACTGACTGTAAAATGGAGTTCATGTCCAGAACTGAGCAATACACACATCCCATCATGCTAATTAAGAGGAAAAATGGCTGAGCTCCAAAAAAAACAAATCACAAAGTTTACTTAACCAGTTCACTTTGGAGTAATCGATGGCTATGTCAAGCCAATTTTATTTGCTTTTTCTTTTCATAAGTCTAAGAAAACTAATTAGATCGTTCCTTCAGTGTTTCCTTAATTACCTACTTTACGCAACCACTTGCCTTTTCAGCACAAATCCACTTCCTCCTCCTTTAGACAGCTCCGATTGGGTTTTTCTGCCGGGGATCCTGGTATTGTTCATCTCCGTATGGCCCGTAACGATCAGGACTGGCCGTCCGATAGTTCCCCTGGTTTAGTGTCTCATATCGGGGTGGTCCTCTGGCACCTGGGTTTAACAAGGGTGGGACGTCCTGCCTCATGGGACCCCTCTGTTGCACTGGAGATGAAGGGAAGTCACTGCCCGTGGCCTCTATGGGTCTGGGTACAGGCAACCGGGGAGAGCGTGAAGTATAGTTGTCTCGATGGGTCTCGTAGATGGGGTTCGGGTACTGTATGGGGTCTCTCTGGTTGGACCAGTTCTGGTTTGGGTATTCCTCTACGGGCATCCTCCTGGAAAACCGATATCATAGTTAATGTAGGAACTAGTAAGGTTAGGGTTGTAATACAAAACAGTAAATTTTGACAAGGACAATTGATAGTCAAGCTCCAAAAATTCCATGAATGTTATTCCAGCACATCTGAAGTCACATGACTTCATGATAACTTAAAGGGATCGTTCATTCAAAAATGAAAATGTCATCATTTACTCATTCTCAGGTTGTTCCAAACCTGTATGAATTCAATGGCTATCGTCAATTTTCTGTTTACCAACATTCTTTAAAATATCTTTTGTGTTCAACAGAAAAAAGAAACCCATACAGATTTGGAACAACATGAGGGCGAGTAAGTGATGAGCAATGAGAACTATCCCTTTAAAGGGTTAGTTCACCCAAAAATGAAAATAATGTCATCGGATTTCAACAAAAATATCTTAATTTGTGTTTCAAAGATGAGCAGAGGTCTTACGGGTCTGAAACGGCATGAGTAATAAATGACATTATTTTCATTTTTGGTGGAACGAACTCTTTAATTATTTGACCAGTGAAGTCAAACAACATTGTCATTATTAAGATACATTCTTGCCCAATTTTTGGCGTCATATTTGCTGTGGGAAATTGGAAGATTTAAGAATAACAACTTAAATTTGAGTTAGTTCATCACAAAGCTGATTGACTTCAGAACACTTCTCAGTAAAAATTCTCAGTATTTGTTCCATGGCATAAATAAAAAAAGGGTTGGTAACAACCAGAGGAGGGTCAGTAAATAACGGCAATTTTCATGGTTTAACTGGCGAATCAACAAAACCATGCCACTCAGCCTATAGCGAAATTTGCCAACCAGCATGGTGGTTTATCAAAGAAGTCTTGCAGGTTAAGCTAGTTAAGGAGCCTTGCTAGGAAACCAGCACAGCATCATCCCATGCTAGTGAACGCAACAGGACCTAACTTTTGGATTTCGGCCAGTTCTTCATGTACAGCAGAAAATATATGGCAACAAATGCGCTTCAGCAGGGAATGCTGACAGCTTTATTCTGGTACAAAATCAAGGAAGGCAAACAGCAATAAGAAAGGTAAAGCCAACAACTGGAATACTTAAAGTGTAAACTTCCTGCAAATTAAACATTTACATTCACTCAAAGATAGCTGATTTGCAAAAAAGAAAAAAAGAAAAAAGAAGAAAAAGGTTGCACTACTTACAATTCTCAAAGGAAAAGCAACATGTCACTTGCGAATAATAAATGAAAACCAAAAGCGTTTGTTGTATGCAGTCTGGGAAATTAAGCCAAACAGGATAAAGCAGGACCAAAGAAATAAATAAAATGAAGCAGGGGTCTTTAAAAAAACTACATGAGTAAATGGAGGGCATCTGCAGATTTAAGGGTAATGGATGCAATATATAAATATATATATATATATATATATATATATAAACGACATTATGCATGGGCATTCTTAATATTTGCAGGGCTGCGGCCTGAATTACTTATCCGAGTGTTGCATCCGTCTATGATCCATCAAGCTCCATGTGGCCTCTAAAAAAAAAAAAAAACACTAACAGGAGAGCCAGCAAACTTTATGACAAAGCCTGCACTGCAGAACACGTGTGTGAAGGTTTCATGCACGCAGCGGATGATGTTTAATATAGTTCACTCTAAAGCATGACTGTAGTCCGTTCACTATTTCACCTGTCAAAGTTAGTTACAAACAGAAGTGTGTGGGTGTGTGTAGACTGAGACTGTACTCTGAGGTGTGTGTGTGGTTTTAATCTGTCAGCAGTGTGTGTAGTGTGTCTGTCAGCTCTGACCACCCAAGAACAACTGAAACTGAAATACTGCAGTCTTAACCCTAAATGCGTGTGTGTGTGTGTGTGTGTGTGTGTGTGTGTGTGTGTGTTCGTTTAAACGCTAGAGATAGATAGAGGCCAAACATAGCCAGACTCAAGACTCCAGGATAATATTACTAAATGCAGTTTCATTTTGTTCTTTTGGACTGACTACGTTGACAGCACTCATAACACAATTGCACAAAAGTAATGTTATGTTTACAGTTAACTAATAGTTAATATACTATAATAGTTATATACTATTGCCAAAAGTATTGGGACACCCCTCCAAATCAAATAAATTCAGGTTTTCCAATCACTCCCATGGCCTCAGCTGTATACAATCAAGCACTAGACATGCAGATGCTTCTACAAACATTTGTGAAAGAATGGGTCGCTCTCAGGAGCTCAGTGAATTAAAGCGTAGTGCCGTGATAGGTTGCCACCTGTGCAATAAGTCCATTCATGAAATTTCCTCACTACTAAATATTTGATGCTCACATGTTAGTGGTATTATAAAAAAGTGGAAGCAATTGGGAACAACAGCAACTCAGCCAGAAAGTGGTAAACCAGGTAAAATCACAGAGTGGAGTCAGTGCATGCTGAAGGTCACAGTGCACTGAAGTCGCCAACTCTCTGCAGTGTCAATAACTACAGACCTCCAAACTTTGTGTAGCCTTCAGATTAGCTCAAGAACAGTGTGTAGAGCGCTTCATGGAATGGGTTTCCATGGCCGAGCAGCTGCAGTCAAGCCTTACATCACCAAGTGCAACGCAAAGCGTCGGATGCAGTGGTGTAAAGCACGCCGCCACTGGACTCTATAGCAGTGGAGACGTGTTCTCTGGAGTGACCAATCACGCTTCTCTGTCTAGAATATATAATGTATACACCATTTATACTGGAATACATTACACATACCTCACGCACACTATACCGTGAGATCAACACAGTGGCCTTCAAGTAAGAGTTAGCATGCTAGATTAGCCATAATGAGAAATGCCGTTGGTTATAGACTGTATGCTGGCAGCTGAGGATTAAATCAAACTTGCACAACTCTAGCGTGAGCGACTCACTACAGCCGTACCCTACAACTGACCCCGTGATCCAGTGACCTAAAGTAAGCCCAGAGGCTTAGGGTCACAGCTGAGCGAGCAACGGGTGTGCGTGTGTGTGATGGCCAGATGTGTGTAAGTGTTCGTAATTATGTGTGTGAGTGTATGAATAAGCACATGTGTTTGAGATCGGCGGACCAGCGCATGTGTGTATGGGTAAGAGATGGAAATGCTGTTATGGTAAAGGTTATGTTTGTGTGTGTGTTATAGCACCACATGTGCTTATTTGACCAACTGCGGGTCAAAATGTCTTTGAATTCAAATTAATAATGCGACGGAGAACACAAAGCCTGTTTGGGAGTGAACAAATGTCTGTGAGCGTGCGTTTGTGTGTGAAAGACACTAAAGCCTGTGGTAGGTGGTGTGATTTAAAATACACGGGTAAAAAACAAAGTAATGACAAGTCCTGCAATCCATCTCTCTCACACTAGCACTAATCAACACTCAACGCTCGAAGAAACCCGCGTGCGAATGAGCGAGCCGTCCGCTAACATATTTTCCGTCTTACGAAAAGGGAGGAATCAGTTTGCATGAGATCCCTGCACCTGCCCAAGACGTTCGGAAGGAAATTCTTCTCTTGGCTCCTAATTTGACCTCGACTCCTGTGTCTTCCCCCAGAGACAGACGTGCACACACAATGCCAAACAGCTGGGGGGTGAGGGCGAACAAAGGAGGGTGTGTGAATTGTAAGTAACAGGATGAACTTATGACCAGTCAATGAGTGAGAATGGATTAATGGACTGACTAAACAATAAAGCACAACAAAAACAAGATCAGGAAATTACAGTTTGTACGTAGATGGATAGACAAATAAATAGGCAAACAAACAGACAGACAGATATCTAGATAGATAGATGCAATAAGTCAATTCATGAAATTTCCTCACTGCTAAATATTCCATGCTCACATGTTAGTGGTATTATAAAAAAGTGGAAGCAATTGGGAACAACAGCAACTCAGGCAGAAAGTGGTAGGCCACGTAAAATCACAGAGCGGGGTCAGTGCATGCTGAAGGTCACAGTGCACTGAAGTCACCAACTCTTTGCAGTGTCAATAGCTACAGACCTCCAAACTTTGTGTAGCCTTCAGATTAGCTCAAGAACAGTGTGTAGAGCGCTTCATGGAATGGGTTTCCATGGCCGAGCAGCTGCAGTCAAGCCTTACATCACCAAGTGCAACGCAAAGTGTCGGATGCAGTGGTGTAAAGCACGCCGCCACTGGACTCTATAGCAGTGGAGACGTGTTCTCTGGAGTGACCAATCACGCTTCTCTGTCTGGCAATCCGAAGGACAGACGGACGGACGGACGGACGGACAGACAGACAGATAGATAGATAATCCATCTCACTGAATAGACAGACAGACAGGCAGACAGACAGACAGACAGACAGACAGACAGACAGACAGACAGGCAGGCAGGCAGACAGGCAGGCAGGCAGGCAGGCAGGCAGGCAGGCAGGCAGGCAGGCAGGCAGGCAGGCAGGCAGGCAGACAGACAGACAGACAGACAGACAGACAGATAGACAGACAGATAGATAGATAGATAGATAGATAGATAGATAGATAGATAGATAGATAGATAGATAATACATCTCACTGAATAGACAGACAGATAGATAATCCATCCTTCTGAATAGAGCGATAGAGAGACAGACAGACAGACACTATATATGTCAGACTATATAAATCTATAGCCAATTATCTGTGTGGAATTGTTTAGATATATTTAATCTATGGCACTAGTTCCAGACATTAAGGCCGTAGGGAAAACAGGAGCTGATGGAGGCAGAAAACAAAATAAGAGTTTCATTTCCAAACACTGATTTCATTACGGCTCCTGTGTTTCAAGGCAAACAATGTTAAAGCAGAGCACAGTCGCTGCGCTTTATTTACTTGGAAGCAAAGCGGCAGTCGCAGACAAAACGCAATATAAAGCAGAGTGAGATGTCATGAGTGAATGAAAAGAAGTAATAGTTGTTTCTGTTGCCAAGATGAATAAACAAAGAAAAGCACACTCCTTCCTGATAATCTGAATCAAAACATCCTTCTCACAGAAGCAGAACCTCGCCATCTTAAACAAGCCAATACATCTTAAATCACAATTTCACTGCATGCTCTCTAGCAGATCTGAATGTTTTCAGGAGAGCTGCTTTTATTGGCAGTCACACAACTGGTGGCTTTCTTGACGGCTCTGTTGTCTGTTCCAGCTACATGGAGCTCTCCTTTCATTTCAATGATTTGGTCTCGGAAACTATTGTTTCAAATGAGCTAATTTTAAACACATGCTGAGATGGAGAGATCCAAACTGTACTCAGCGGAGTCCGTTCACAAGCTCTGTTTGCAGACAACCGTGGTGTTGTGTAACCTCCTGCCTCTGGCTGATCTTTATCCAATCAAATGCAGGCTTAAGACTCAGGCCGATTAGCCGACGAGTCTGCTGGGATAAAGCTCTTCACCCTAATCCACCTCCTGCTGAGGTTAAACACTGACGGAAATTATTCTTTTGTATGCAAATTCAATACCTAAGACGCAAAGCATTTCTAAAGTTTATTACTGTTTTCTCACAAAGTGACGAGGGGTATGTGAGACTTTAAAAAAGCTCTTTCTTCTAAGATTTTGAGCAGTAAAACAAACCTGTTGGTAACAAAACATGGATGTGTTTATATAGTTCAATATATGAACTAAATATAGAAATACATTATTTGATATGGAATGAAATGCTATACAGTGTGATGCAACACAGCATGACTTGTGGTGTGTTCACACGTGGCATGTTTGGTTGGATTAAAATGAACCAAGGTGCGATTTCTCTGTTAGTACGGTTCATTTGAATAAGTGTGAACGCTGAAACCTGAACCCTGGAGCACACCAAACACCACTAAACACTGCGACCGCTGGAAAATGAGTTTTGGTCCGGTTCCAAACAAACTCGGCTCGGTCTCCTTGCAGCAGATCTTGGTTTGCGTGTGTGTGTGTGTGTGTGTGTGTGTGTGAGAGAGAGACAGAGGGATTCCTGCCATGGTTTTGACTCCTTTACACATTTTATAAGCTCTTCATGAGTTCTCAGCTGGTCAAAATACCATCATATGGAGGGCCCTATAAAATCCGCAAAAAATTTTCCCAAATTAATTTTTTTCTGGTTAAATATTTTTGGATTCCATTTTTTTTACTTCATTTTAATAGTTAAATGATAGTAATCAAAAATCATGTCTAATTAACTGAAATCATGAAACACAATTCAACAATTTTAACAAAAATCTATCAAATTTGATGTCATTTTTTTTTTTAACCAAATTCTGTTTTAAGTTTACTGTTAATGGTTCCATTTTAATGGTTTGATTACATTTTAATAATCAATAAGCAAATCGTATTAATTAAATTCATTAAAAAAGTACTATATGTTATTTATTTTTATTTATATAAAATGTTTTTGTTTTTTTCAGAAATGATGTGTTGTATATTTTTTGGCAATCAAACAAAGGCATAAAACATACATTTAATTTATATTTTAAATATATGCAATTAAACAAACATTTTTGTCAAACAAAGTGCAACAGAGCTTTACTGTTAAAAATAAAACACAGAAGAAAAATTCCTTGAAAAATTAAGATTTAATAATATTTTTTTAATTATTATTATTATTATTATTATAATGAGTGTTAGTATTATTACATTTAGAAGTACATTCTACTTTACAACAGTATAACAGTAATATACCAAACTTTTATTTTGATGGGATGTCATGAAGACCTTTTGAATTTCTGTGTGTTTATATGACGACAATTTTTTTTCTGAAAAGAACTGTTAAAATGCTCATGAATGACTCTCAGAGCAGCTCTGGAGATGAAGATCATGCATTCATGTCCTCATGAGGCTGAAAACACAGCGAATGTCACACGTGCTGAGTGTGTGTGGGAAATGAAACCGCACGTCTGCGCCATTCATTTACAGGATTCACATTTAAATAGTCTTTTTGCAGTTTAATGCTGCGTTCCAGACAACCTGTAACCTGTGTTTTTCCAAACTTCTACCCGTGAAAGTGCACTGGAACGACAGTCAAACCCGTGACTTCGCACCCGTGAACTCGTACTAGACCGATGTACTCCCAGTTATGAGCTCTGACATCACAGCCCAATGGCAGCCCCTATGGATGCGGTGTTTATGGAAGTCGTACACAGTATTTTACAAATAACGAAAAATAAACAGTAAGCACCTTTGGTGTTAGAAATAATTGTAAATGAGCATAAGCCCTGTATGGTTCGCCATGTTTTGTTTACATCTAGCCACCGCATTTCCTTGCACTCAGGCAATTTGACGGGACTTTGCCTGGAACGCTGCAAGGAGTCGTGGTTTAAAGTCGTAACTTACGGCTCATAAACCAGCCTGGAACAGAACATAATATTTACATACACTAGTCTATATTTAATTTAAGTGTGATGATCTGCTTTTTATTTATTAATCAAAAATTTGACAAATTCCATGAAATTCCGTGTTATACATTAAATCATAGGGCCCTACATATGCAGGCTTATACATCCAACGAGCGCATTTATCCCAGCACACAGCACTGTTTTGGATGTTCGTTGAGTTCCGTCACAAAACATACGTGATAAAAGCCAACCAATCAGGTTTTGAACATATGCCTATGCCTTTATGTTCAGTATCTTTAGGTTTGGTGTTAAAATGCCACTGTGAATGCTAAGCGGACCAGGACTAATTGCTTTTTTAATTTATTTTTGGTCTGGACCGAACAAATCAAGCGAACCAAACTATAAGTGTGAACACACTCTTAATATAATGCAGCATAGTTTAACAAAAAAAACAAACAAAAAAAACTTCCAATTAATGATTTATATAGTGTTATATTGAATTAAATTATAGAGATAATTAAACCTTTAACCTTTGAGAAAATTTTTGATTATTAGTTATATGAGAGAATGATGTAAAAGACATTTAAAAGGAAACATTTTAAAAAGAAATGTAGCATGTATGTAAATTTCACACAATGTTGCCGGCTTGCCACTGAACAATAGAGATCGCTCATGGTTAGTTTCAATTGGGATTCAAACCAGCAACCTTCCTCTTACCAGCTCTGTGATTTAACCACTACACCACATCGCCCAGCCTCAGGGCCCGTGTGGCTGCTGCAAACTGAGTGATCGTGTGTGACTGCTGCATTATGGCTCCTACAGAGGAACACGGTATAAAATTGCTCTCTGAGACAAGAGTGATGTGACATACTGTTTGAAGTGATCGGTTTCAGCCTTAAGGAACTTTTCAAAAAGACAGAAACAAGCACTTTTGCTTCTACTGAGCCACACATACACACACTGGGAGAGAGAGAGAGAAACAGCGCGCAGGGAAATATATGCTAATGTAACGGAGCACAGTCATTTGAAAGGAAATGGGCCTGAATGAGCACCCCGAGGGAACCACAGCACAAAGTTCAACCCTGAAAAATGTATTTCATTTCATTTAAATGGTCCGCTCTTATGAATACAGCAGGGCTTCGGGGCGGCCCCGCTACTTCGGGGAGAGCTGGGAGCCGCAGGAGGGCTGAGGTGGGAGTTTATTTTTGGGGAATATCAAAACAAGATGTGGAGAGAAGTCAAAACAAATGATTTTATAAGTAAGGAAAACTTTGTCCAACTTGCTCTGATGTCTCTTTTGTAGGTGTTTTACAGGTCTAAGTTCTAGAAAACATGCTTTGATGTGGCTTCGGGTGGATTTCAAAATGACTAAAAGGTCCAAATCTACGCAAATTGCATAGATTTAGCTACAGATTATGGTAGTACACTATCACCATGGTAAAGTGCTAACATAAACCAATTTACTGAATATGGTCCACGTACAGGGCTTGACATTAACTTTTTTTGCTCACCAGCCACTGAGGCTAGTGGTTTTCCAAAATTACTAGCCACTCAACATTTTCACTGGCCACAATTTTTGAGATCGATACCATGGAGGAAAAACTGCCATATGGATATTTTTAATAGTCTCTGATCATTTTGGCAGCAGGTATATGAACTGCTGTCCCTTTAAGACCTGATACACGGATCCATTATACTGTTACACATGCCTTTTCCTTCTCTAATGTTTACGTTCACTTAAAAAACATAACTGTTTACAGAAATACTCGCAAAGACTGGCATTTTGACATTATTTTGTTTGCATTTGACTGTTTAAGCGCAAAAACCAGCAAAAAAGAACAGCATTTATGTATGAACACTTTGAGTGTGGACATAAAATCTGCAAAAATTAGTAAAATTATGTAATTCCCACGCTGAAATTCAAGGCCTATAACACCAACAGTATTCATCCGGACCAAATTAAACTAGTGAGGGTAGATATTTCAGTATCGATATGTTTTGAAAAATTTATATTTTTGACAACACTACATTACACTTAGTTTATTATTTCAAATGGTTTTAAAAAAATACTCTGTCTAGAATTACAGATTTCCAAAAGCTAAAGAATAAAAATATTCCAACGAAGGAGCAGACCTCACATGATGCAGGAGACCATTCCCAAGCTTGGGCCCAGCCACAGAAAAGCCCCAATCACCCTTTGATTTGTAGCGACAACGTGGCACAGTTAAGAGCAAGTAATTAGAAGATCTAGGTCCCCTAGCAAGACAGTATAGCACAAGATCCTCACTTACCGGATTTTAAAATCAAAAGTCCTGTGAACGCATTTTGAACAACTTGCAATCATGATAATGAAGATTGAGGGAGACCAGAATAAAGAGAGTTGCAATAATCTAATCTAATCGTGATGTTACAAGTGCATAATTCACAACTTCTAAATCGTTGATCGAAAGTAGACTCTTCAACTTTGCAATAGATTTTAAATGGAAAAAGCATACACTGATCAGGCAGAATATTATTACCACTGACAGATGAAGTGAATAACACTGATTATCTCTTCATCACAGCAGTGGGATATGTTAGGTAGCAAGTGAAAAAAATTGTGTCAAGTTTTTTTGTTTGTAAACTACAAGAAACCTAGAATTGTCCATGTTCTTAGTGAGCATTTCCATGAATTTCTCCCCATCAATCATGTAAGCTCGCTTAAAAAATATAAACATAGTTAGGTTTAATTCAAATATGACTTTAACTGCCCTTTAATAATCACACAAAACCATTTTGCTTACACTTTGACCTACTCATAATCAGACACATCAGTTGAGCAACGTCATATCTGCGTATGTTTCTGGAGGAAAATGATTGAAGCACTTAAGATCCTGGGATGTGAGCCAGAATAGCATTCCCAGCTTCCTGTCTGGATCCCGGTCCTTCGGGAGCAGATCAGGTGAATATTCCGGGATGAGAAAAGCTCTCGGAAGGCAAACACTCAAGATTTAATTAGGGAGCTGAAAGAGGATTAGACTGAGTGTGTGTGTGTGTGTGTAGGAAGGGAAGTCCCTCCACCTTCCTCCGTCTTGTTTTGTTGACTCTAAGGATTTAACGGTGCCACATACGTCCAGCATATGGTACAAGAGCACGCAAACCTGGGTACAAGTGAAAATACACATGCAAACACAGGCTCACCTGGGCACAGAGGCATACAGCCGATCGGCATCGTTGTATCTGGGAGCCATTCGTGGATCAGGTCCTCTGATCTGCGAAGCACAGAAAAATTAAATTTGATTATGTGTCACATTTAGCTAATGTGACATGTAGATGTGGTTATAAAGGTGAAGAGCGTAATCTCTGTACACAAGCATCATCAAACAGAATTACAAGATTTTTCTTAGTCTCTTAATCCAAACATAGTAATAGTATTAAATATAATTCCAGTTTAAAAATCACTGTTTTCTATTGTAATATATTATATTATGTAATTTATTCCTGTGATGCAAAGCTGAATTGCATCAGAAAAATTGTGATACATTTTTATCAGTATTCTTTGATAAATAGAAAGCTCACAAGAACCGCATTTATCAGACATCTTTTTTTTTTTGCAATATTATAAATGTTTTTATGGTCACTTTTGATAAATTTAATGCATTCTTGTGGAGTAAAAGCATTAATTTCTTTAAAATAAAATACTGACCCAACAACAGAATAATGAACCGAATAATGCTGTTTACTTGCAGAGTGAATTCAGTGTAAAAATCAAGGTGTTCTGATAGGTTTCACTTAAAATGTTCATTACTTTCAACCAATTAAAGAACAGTTCAAGATTCTAAACCAGTTTGAATTCTGTCCCAGTACCTATGACTAGTTGCCATGTCACAGGAGTGTACAAAACAGTCTGAATCTTTTTGTCACTTCAAACTCAAAGCATCAAAAGGTGATAAGCTTGAGAGTTGTAGTGTGTATTGAGGCAGGATCATATAATGGAGATACATAAATTCACATCATATCTATATGACAAATAAATCAGGAATAGGGGGAGAGAGGGAGAGAGAGATATAAATGATGCAGTTCAACTGATTTAGTGGAGAAAAGAGGAAGTCTGCAGAGGAAGTATTCAACAAGACACTTTTCCTCACCCTTTGGATGTAATATGATATATGCAGGATTCATGAATTATATAACTATCTTGTTTAATGCTATAATTACCATCAGCATGAGCGGGTAACCTGTTAAGTTAGCACAACCCTCAAAGTGCAAAAGAAAAAACGAATGTGCAATGGCTTACTTAATTATCAATGCATTTTTTTGTCTCTGTAAACAGAGGAAAATTTGTTATGATTACAATGAATAATTCAAGCTTATTTCTCCTTATGTGACTATTCCAAAACTTTTCAAGCTTGTATAAGAGAAATAACTGGAGTTCACCACACATGGCAGGGTTTAACAGTAGTCTCATATGACCACAGTGGGATTGTGGGAGTGCTGCGTGTGGCAGCGCCTGATAGATGAAGGTTAGAGGCATTATGTAAAGAAGGGCAGCTCATTTCTTTGGACTATGTGAGGAAAATGGTGGCATTTGTCTCAATGAGGCGTTTATAAGTGCACGTCCTCCCGTGTGTAATGGCGGCCCTCAGCTCTACCCTGCATGCTAAGTGTGATCTTTAAACACAAAGGTGTCTCGCAGGGATCGAATGTCACCCAGAGTAAGAGAGAGAGTGAGAGAGAGAGAGTAAGAGAGAGAGAGAGATAGATGACGACGTGCACACGCCGTAAAGGTCAAATTTATAGAAGCGAGAGATGATTGTGGGAATGATAGACTGCTGCGTGCGCCAAATGATCAGAGAGATATACAATTCCCCGCTTTCCTCTGTTCCTGTCATTCATTCTTCCATCTATTCTGGCCGTACAGGTGATCAGTCATGCCCATTGTCACAGATGGACGTATTTATACAACTGCTTCAATCTCAAGCTTCTCTGTTTCTTCACAGATCAGATCCCATTTTTGGGTGCAATGACCTAGGGTTGTATGTAGAGCAAAAAAGTTACTAGCCACTCACATTTTCACTGGCCACGATTTTGACATCAATACCATAGGGAAAAACTGCCATATAGATATTTTTTATATTATCTGATAATTTGGCAGCAGGTATATTAGGCTGCTGTCACTTTAATTCTGCTTTATGTGCACAGACTTTGGGTGTGAGCAAAATGTAGTAAAATTATGCACATTATATGCCATCCCACACTGAAATTCAAGACCTGTTACACCAACAACACTCATCCGGGGCAAATGAAATGAGTGATTGATGGGATTGTGTCACTCGCTGTCAGAGAGATGAGAGAGAGAGAAAGCTCAGCTGGTCTTGTGTATCTGTTCTGCGGAAAATGAGTATCGGAAGCATTTCAGTATCGATAAGTATTAAAAAAGGCTGCTGTCACTTTAAGACTGAACGCACGGATCCAATATACTGACACACATGCGTTATCTTTCTTAACAGTTTACGTTCCCTTAAGACATGACAACTTTGCATTGTTAGAATTCATTAAAGGTGACATGAACTGGCTTTAAAAAAAAACAAAAAAACTGTTGTCTGAGGTCAGCTTATGACGTTTGCCTGGTTTTTACATTCATAAACATCATAATGAATAAGTAATAGGCTATTTTCTACACTGGTTTTGGGGCTCTTTCCTGAACACTCAGTTTTGATGGTAGTGCCACACTGAAGACTTGAAAGTAAATGCCTACGGCTAGGATTGGATCAGATTTGCATATTAAATGAGCTTCTGCTCCCCTGTCAGTTCATGTGAGAGATTGTTTTGAAAGCGGTAACAGGAAAGATTCTCCCACAGGGCTCTCAAACTGTATATATCAAACAAACACAATTATTTATCTCTTATCCACCTGTGATTGATTTTTTTTTATTACTTGGCACGCCAGATCGGTGGATTTAATGGCGAACCGCAAACAAACGTGCGGGTTCTGTTAGACACGTACACATAATCAGTACGATCTGTAACAATGCAATACTATCACATATAAAAACATGTTTTACTCACATAAGTGTGTTGTACCATTCCTGTCGGATCCATAAGAAGGTACAGAATTGTGTTGTAATCTCAATATGTCTGCAAATCCAGTCTTGACCTGTGTCTTGTTTACAAACGATTATCTTGCTCTGTTCGGCATGTTTATTGCTGGATCAGTTTAGCTCCACGAGTCGGTGGGCGGGGCTACAGAAGCAGGCGTACACATTTATCTGCAGAGGCGACGTTTCCCTCTCCTATTACGTCATTGATCAGTATATATTTGAAAGCTCTCGTTTTCTGGGCCTGGTGTCAATAAAAGCTTTTCTTTGACTAACAAGGAAGTTTTCAGCTATGAAACTTACAGGATATTCTCATATTACAATGACCTTCTACATATCAAAGGCTCAAGGGAAAGTTTATTTCTCAATTCATCACCCCTTTTAAAACATGACAGTTTCATACACTCGCCATTGACAATTTTTATTGAAAAATATTGTGGTATTTATATTTATTGTGTACAAAAAAGTGTAAGATAATAATCTGCCTGCTTTAAAAGATAAATATTGCTTTAAATAATAAAATATTAATAATTTTGACAACAAAAAAAAGCCTTCTTTACCATAAACACTTCCTAAACACTCAGTAGATAAATTAAGTGGAAAATACTGAATTGGTAAAAAAAAAAAAAAAAAACTAAAATCATCGGTATCTACTTTTAAGCCTTTCAATAAAAATGCAATATTCCTGTTGCCCTGCTAAGCATCAACACACTTACTGACGTAGACTGTTTTGAACTGAAGTCAACCAATGCAAGTAACATCAACTTGTATTGAATGTTGAAAGCAACTCTTCAAATAGCTTAGGGTGTCATGTTGAGTGACCAGAGACTGCCTGATGCATACTGCACACATTGATTTTGAAGGCTGCACGCAATTTCCTTAAGTCACAGTGCTCAGATTTCTATCAAAAAACAAAAGACATCCTGGTTTGGAATAGCTTGAGGCGGAGTAAATGATGACATAATTTTAATTTTTTGGTGAACTATCCCTTTAAGCAATAAAATCGCTAAATGAGTGTGCGATAAAACACTACCTAGTTGCTTGCACAGGGCTGGATATTACAAACAACAAGAGACTCCAGCGACTTTGGATCTTCCACATTACCCACGTGTTTCTCTTCACTGCCCACAGATGTTATCTTGGGCACAGGCGATTGATCTTCACTGGGTAATTAGCATTTTAGGCAGAAAGGACAAGACGTGGGCCTGCTGCCAGACGCTTGACTCCAATCGAGAGAGAGAATTTGAAACTTTGCCACGGCAGGCTTGGTGGTCCGGGCGAGTTTTACCCTGTGGGGTCAAAAAGGATCAACAAAACCTGCTCAACCCTGTTAAACCTCACCAAAGGGGGACATTGGGGCACCATGGCAACCGAGCTGGCAGAAACCAGTTGAGTCTTTGCGGTGCTGTTATCAGATCAAAACGGCTGTGTGGACGAATGAAGGACTCGTGCGCTGCTGTGAATGCTGAGAAATGTGCATGCTACGCCGGCGAACTGGACTGAGACGGCAAACACTAGCCACAACAAACGTGCAAACGCTTACAAATAGGCATAAGGCACTCATGCGTACAGATGCAGGGAGATCATACGCATGTGTATGAGAGGTTTGATTAAACACAAAGACACACATGTAGAGCAGCAAGGTCAGCTGGACTCATTCCGTCAGACCTTGTTTATTCCTCAAGAATAAAACAAAAAAAGACATAGAAGCAATGATGTTTAGCAATAAACACTTAAGCTATACATACAAATTAAATAATATATAATATGTAAAAGGCCAAAATATTTAGGTACATTAAGATTTTTTTAATGTTTTTTTAAAGAAGTCTCCTTTGCTCACCAAAGCTGTATTCATTTGATAAAAAACAGGAATATTGTGAAATATTACTACTGTTTTGTATTTTAATTAGGGCTGTCAATAGATTAAAATATTTAATAGCGATTAATCACATGATTGTCATGAGTTAACTCACGATTAATCACAACTTTTTCACATTTTTATCAGTTCTAAATGTACCTTAAATTGATATTTTTCAAGTTTTTAATCCTCTAATCAACATGGGTATAGACAAATATGCATGCTTTATGCAAATGAACGTCTATTATTAGTGAAACCATACTCATGAAGACTAAACATGTATCAAAGGTCATAGATGTTTTTCAAAGAACTTTTTCAAAGAACATAATCAAAACAGAAAATGTGCACTGCGTTAATAAAATTAGTGGCGTGAAATTATTATTTTTTTCTAATTCTTTGATAAATACAAAGTTCAAAAGAACAGCACTTATTTGAAATAGAAATATTTTGTGACATTATAAATGTATATTTGCTGCCACTTTTGATCACTTTAATGGTATCATTATATAACTAAGCAGGTGCCACTACCAATTTACGTAAATTCCTCAGTAACTTTTGTTCTTTATTCTAACTTTTTGGTAATTAGATTCCATTGATCTGGGCTCCGAGTCAAACTCCATTCCAGAGGGAATTGGCAGTCTGGAGTGAAGTTTTGTGGTTGGACTCCAACAGGACTCAAACTTAGCATGTTTCCCAACAAACACAAACTGTTCTCAGCATCTGCCACAAGAAACTCAAGCTGTGAGCGACGTCCCTGAAAACCCAGCGTTCCTTCGTCATTTGTTCAGCTGATATGTGTGGACCACTGTGGGCTGAAACTTCACCAGACATGCTTTTTATACATCCCAGTTGCACAAACAATTAAAACAGCCTGGCACTTAATCAGAAATACAAAAAAAACAAAACAAACAAACGTATCATACACCCGGCGCAATGTGACGGCTGGCATGACGCAAGCGTTTTTTGTAGTTTCACCCCGACGCAGTTATCATTTTCACATCCAGTGCCATGCTGTTTAAATAGCAAATGCACTCGCACACATCTGTTCGCCCTTGGGCGTGCTGGTCTGAAAACCAGGTGTGTTCAGGTGCATTGTTGGCGCGTTGCTATTTTGAGGAATTGCCATTGACTAGCAAAAACCTGGTCTAAAGTCAGTATCACAGTATTTTTTTGTGTTATTTAAAGGGCGCATTAGTAATATGCGCCTATAGGTGGGTGCACAACGCACGTACACTCTGTTCATTACACACACAGGGACGTGCAGCAACACACAAACATTTTTAAATATTAAAATAAAAGAATTCCTCTCTGGTGAAGCGTTGCCATTAGCCATTACCAGAATGCCATTACCTATTAAATTCCTCTAAACTACAAGAGTAAATTCTACTTCCTGTAATCATGTGTTAAAAGCCAATACTTATAACCTATTGTGAAGCCGCTTGAAGGTTGCAGATTTGCACAGGCCCTGGTTGTGCGGCTATTTAGTCTTTAATTGAATGAATTATCTAATCAACACAATATCTTGTTTTAGTTTGGTTTAGGTAGGACTCCTTCAGTTTATAAGGCCTTGATTCATGACATTACAAGTTAGACAAGCTACTTTGGTCAAACTTTCCACAAAGCAGGCACCATACTCCACCTCAGTGCTAAAACAAACACTCCTTAAACATGCCGTGATCCTATCGCTTGTTGATTCTCTCCCAGGAGTCTCTGTGGCCGTGGTGTGTGCAGTATTCTGATCTTTGATGTAGTGGTGCCATGGCCCAGTGCCCTCTAACGTGCCCTGAAAAGCCACGGTCATGCTGCCCAGACGGCCCAGGCTTGTTAGCAGCAGATGGTGGAACCATTTTGAGAGGGTAATTTAGACACAAGGCTGTAGGAGGCTGGTCATGACCTCCTCATGTATCGAAACCAAACCAGTGAAAGGGAGGTGCTTTTCCTGTCTAGTACAGGAGTGATGTTCTGTCTTCTGTACGACGTGCATGTTGATTGCTGTGGATGTTAGTTGGAAATTTTGATTTTGAAAAGATGGCACAAATGCGTTTGGACATTTTGGCCATTTCATATCAACATCAACAAATACATTTTCTTAGAATTTAACATTGAAACTTCAAGGCGGCGTCCAAAAGTGCTGATTTGTCATATTACAACTCTGGAACTGCTCCAATGAATTAAAGTTTTAAATACATTAAAAACTAAATGAATCAGTTTGATGACTCACTCATATTGATAGTAGCGCTGTCATTCGAGTTTAAGTTAGTGCTTAATTTGTGTATTAACTAGTGCCATCAATCGATAAAAATAAAAAATATATAATATTATACGTTTTTAATATATTTTTATATTGCAATAATTTCACAATAAATCTCCAAATTAATGTAGAAACAACAAAAATACAGTAGCCTATATTTTAAATATTTGTTATGAAAGAAGGCCGTTATCACTGATACTAATACTGTTACTGATCTATGAAATTGATCAATTTTAGCCATGGAACATTACATTATAATTGAAAACTAATTAAAAACCAACATTTTAGTTAATGTTTTTGAGCCATGTAAACAGTGCTTTAAGATTAGGTCTACCAGGTATAGGATATATACTGAAATTGAAAAAAAGTGAATCCTTATTAAAGCTACAAATGTTTTTCAGTCATGGGCAGTAATAGAGTTTCTTTCTTTTTTTGTTCTTTGATTAACATTAATGACAGACATCACAGCAGCAGTTTTATTAGGCATAATAAAACATTTTTAACTGTGATTTAGAATGAATTAGTTGAGTGATTCAATGACTCAACCATAAAGACAGTCACTTGCTTTATTACTGAATGATCTAGCGTTTTTGACCGAATCAGTGAAGTGATTCGAAGACTCGCTCATAAATATGTGCTTCATTTCTAAATGATTCAGAGTTTTTAAATGAATCGGTTGAATGAGTCATGAGTCATTTGTCATCACCTGCTGGCGTAGCTATGTAACCAGCAGAAAGATTGACTGTACAATCCCACCACTAATACACAGACTGACAGCCTGTGATGCAAACAGAAAAACGGCACACAACTACCATTTAGAAAAAGTTAGGGAAGTGACATCTACAAATGTGCTTTTTATGAAACATACTGTTTAAATTTCCATAATCAACCACCAAATTGTAAAACATTTTAAATCCAAATAAAGAATTTGGGATACAGTTATTATTATGTCCTTGCTCATTCTTCCCTTGAGGTCCTCTGACTGCTCACTCCCACCGCTCTTTTCTTGTTTTAGTGGCTTCATTCAGATTCCCAACCACAGTTTCCTGTTCTCAAACAAAGGCTAGGGCTACGTGATATGAGTTGGAGTTCCTGCAAGACTCGTCTTTGACATACAGGAGAAGGTGTGACCTGCTTGCTAGAGCAAAGATGAGTCAAGGCCTTTTATTCCTCGTCCACCCCAGCCTTTCTCACTTTCTTTCACTCTTAATCTATCTCTGTGAGCTCATGTTGATATGTTTTGACATCCCAGGCACCTGGTTTTAGGATTTGGGATTATTTGCCGGTTCTGTGGAGAGCCACCTAGTCGCTGTCACTCAATCTTTTTACACTCTGCCGTCACGGCTGCCCGTCAAGCGTGAGTTTGGAGATGCAGATGCTGGCTTAATTAAACCTGACAGGGCCAGGATGCTCGTCTCAAGCTGTTCAGTTGTGAGGAAGAGAGGATAACAATCTGAATGACAACCGTCTTAATTCTTAACCGTCCATCTTTCTCTCTCTCTCTTTCGGACTCTTTTGCTTCAGTCTCTGCATCTTGCCTGTCTCCTCTCTGTTCTCATTTTACTCTTGAGCCGCTGGACTCACGTCAACTTAAAGGTACGAGCATGACTTGTAAAGGGTGTGCAATGTACCTGTGATCATATCAGTATCACTTTTTTTAAAGGAACAGTGTGTAATTATTATAATTTTTTCATCTCTTTTCATCAACTTCATCTCCCAAATATTTTATCAGCAGAAAACAGGTTTGACACACTAGTGTCAGAGAAATAACAAAACATTTAACTGAACATCATTATCCAGTAACTAGGGTCCAAAAAGACTTGATACTGAAGGTGGCAGGTAGAGTGTATAATGTGGGCATTCTGGGTGGTTGAAATGGTGTTCTAAGTGGTTGTTAGAATGTTCTGTGCGGTTACTTACTGGGCCCAACCCAAAGTCTCTATGATAATCTGCTCTATATATACCTTTTGGGTCCCTCCTTCAATGTAAGCAAGAAGGCAAAAGTGTAACTTAGAAAAGTAACAGCAAACCTTCCCTCAAGCCGCCACACAATTTTCTGTCCACACACATTGCGTTTCCATGTTTTATGGGGACTTTCCATAGACACAATGATCGTAATGATTGACCAAAACATTTCCAAAAATGATTGTTATTACTATCCTTGTGGGGACATTTGGTCCCCATAATGTAGGGAATACCAGGTGCCACACACGCACACACACATACAGCAGACAGACTCAAGATGTCTGAAAACCAGTCTGTAATCCAATTAAATTAGTCTGTTGTTAATGAATCATACCCCACAGTCCCTGCTGCGTTTGTGTGCGTGTGTGTCTGTGAGTGTGTGTGTCTACACCGCATGCTAGTCCTTATGGTGGCCTGAAAGTCCTCCATTTCTTCTGTTTTTCTGACAGCAACCATTCGTCTTTCTTCTATTCATTTCACATATTCATTCATCTATTTCTGAGTAAACTGGCACTTCTCAGTGAAGAAGATCATTTACTACACAGACATGGTCAAAACCCTTAGACTATGGATGATTTCTACAGTAAACATTAAAACCACCAGTCAGCTCCAAATATGACAACATACAACCAATGGTCCAATAGAACTAAACAGTATGCATTACTGTCCACAAGATTTTTTATGTTTTTGAAAAAAGTAATGCTCACCAAGGACCAAGGCTGCATTTACAGTAATATTATGAAGTAAGATTACAATTTAAAATAACTTATCAATTTGATTATACACTATATTGCCAAATAGGTATTGGTACACCCATTCAAATCATTGAATTCAGGTTTTCCAATCACTCCCATGGCCTCAGGCGTATAAAATCAAGCACTAGACATGCAGACGCTTCTACAAACATTAGTGAAAGAATGGGTCGCTCTCAGGAGCTCAGTGAATTCAAGCGTGGTACCGTGATAGGTTGCCACCTGTACAATAAGTCCATTCGTGAAATTTCCTCACTACTAAATATTCCACGCTCAACTTATAATGGTATTATAACAAAGTGGAAGCAATTGGGAACAACAAAAACTCAGCCACAAAGTGGTAAACCATATAAAATCAAGTTGTCAACTTTTTCCAGTCAAAAGCTATAGACCTCCAAACTTTGTGTGGATTTCAAATTAGCTCAAGAACAGTGTGTAGAGCGCTTCATGGAATGGGTTTCCATGGCCGAGCAGCTGCAGTCAAGCCTTACATCACCAAGTGCATTGCAAAGCGTTGGACGCAGTGGTGTAAAGCACACCGCCACTGGACTCTATAGCAGTGGAGACGTGTTCTCTGGAGTGACCAATCACGCTTCTCTGTCTGGCAATCCGATGGACGAGTCTGTGTTTGGCGGTTGCCGGGAAAATGGTACTTGCCTGACTGCATCTTGCCAAGTTTAAAGTTTGGTGGAGGGGGGATTATAGTGTGGGGTTGTTTTTCAGGGGTTGGGCTTGGCCCTTTAGTTCCAGTGAAAGGAACTCTTAATGATTCAGCATATCAAGACATTTTGGGCAATTTCGTAGTCCCAACTTTGATGGAACAGTTTGGGGATGGCCACCTCCTGTTCCACAATAACTGCACACCAGTGCACAAAGCAAGGTCCATAGAGATATGGATGAGCGAGTTTGGTGTGGAGGAATTTGACTGCCCTGCACAGAGTCCTGACCTCAACCCGATAAAACACCTTTGGGATGAATTAGAGCGGAGACTAAGAGCCAGGCCTTCTCGTCCAAAATCAGTGCCTGACCTCACAAATGCGCTTTTAGAAGAATGGTCAATGGTCCCATAAACCTAAACCTTGTGGAAAACCTTCCCAGAAGAGTTGAAGCTCTTATAGCTGCAAAAGGTGGGCCAACTCCATATTAAACCCTACGGATAAAGAATGGGATGTCAGTAAAGTTCATGTGCATTTAAAAGCAGACATCCCAAAAGGTTTGGCAATATAGTGTATTTTAAAATGTAATTTATTCCTGTGATGTAAAGCTGAATTTCAGCATCATTACTCCAGTCTTCAGTGTCACATTATCCTTCAGAAATTAATTCTAATATGATGATTTGTTGCTCAAGAAACATTTCGGATAATTATCACTGTTAAGAACAGTGATGCTGCTTCATATTTTTGCGGGATCCATGATGAATAGAACGCTCCAAAGAACAGGATTAATTTGAAATATTAGAAATCTTTTGTAACATTAAAAAAGTCTTTATTGTCGATTCTAAACAATCTAATGCATCCGTACTGAATAAAAGTATTAACTTACTAAAAAAAGTTGATGCTGGCCAGAAATATGTTTAGACTGGTCTGAATAGGAGTAAAATGTGTAATTTTATTCAGACATTTTATAATGGCAAGTTATTCAAGCCAAATTTAATCACTGAAGTTTGCTGGCGGCAAAAGGAATCCAGTATCACCAACTAGTAACACTGTTAATCATTGTTAATCATTACACCATTCATTAGAATAACTGTGATGTCAATTTGCTTCAATGCATCAAAATTAAAGGTCAATCTATTGACAACTCTAACCTATAATTTAACAAACATGCAACATCTGACACTGGATACGTTACTTTTTTTACAGCATCAGAGCTTCTATTTTCTTACTCAGACATTCCTGGAAAATCTCAATGAAGTTGGCTTTTCCAGCAGATGTGTGTAATCATATAAACTATAATTGTAAACTTTGCTGAGCCCTGGACACAACCCTCAATCTCTCGAAAATGAAGTAGTGGACATCTGGGTGGACGCGAGTGTGGCTCCGGGCGCTGAAATGACAGAGTTCAGGGCTCTGATAAGTGCTTCTGAAAAAAGCCTTCGTTCCAGTTTAGATTGAGTTTTTGTTTTAAAGTTCCCCAGAAGAGAACGGCTGACAGTCACCCTTGCCATTTTCAAACCATGTGGTTTCTAGAAGGGATTTGTGCGAAATTGTAACATTTTCTCATGTCTGTGGTTCTGTCTGGCTTTCCGCCCTCCTTTTCGTACTGTTTCAGCATATTTGTATTCATATTTTTTTGCTATCTTTCATGCATTATAAATCTCATGTCTTATCTTCATGTTGGATGCCCCATTTGTCATTTATTATTTTATTTTTACACAAGGTGCCAAGAGAGTGCAAAAACTCTTGAAAGGCAGAGAGCTGAGCAAGTGTTCTCGATACTTTTTTAACACTAATAGGGATAGATCACACAGAAATCAAAGTTCTTTCACTCCAAACCTGTATGATTTTCTCTCTTCTCTCTATATATATATATAAAATATTTATAATATAAACAATACTTAAATAGTGGTGGTTTGGAGTGACAAGATTCATCTTAAAAAAATGGAATTCAATTGTCTTGCTTTGGTTGAATTAACTGTAGAGAATATTAAAACATCTACGGCTGTTGAAAGATCTTGCCATAATAGTCTCATATTTATGACCGCAAAGAGAGCATTAATGCTAACACTCATCTCTGAGCATCATCACCATGAATGACAGACTCCCATAATGCAGTGCAGCACGGATCAAATGGCGAGATGTGTATATCTTGCTTCCTTAATGACCCAAAGAGTTATTTATTAATACTGCTTTAGTTATGCATTAAGTGAGACATGTCTGGTGCTGGGAGTTTATGGGTGATAAACAGCCCTCAGATTGCACATTAAGACGTTCGGCTGTCAAACAGATAAAAAAACGAAAAGGGAAGCTAAGAGGATTATTGCAGCTGAATTTGCATGTGTGCCCAGCAGTGTGGCATGTAGGTGCGAGATGTCAAGGGATGGGTCAGCTCACTTAAAGCTCTGGTCAATGCAGACGCCCCAGTATACACACCCACGCACACATCCACAAAAACTACTACCTAGTGAACATGCTAACTAGGCAACATCAGGAACTAAAAATACATCTGGGTTCATACAGTATGCATGCAGAAGAACAAACCACGAATATTGTAAGCCTTTCATTTTAAACCAAAAAAGACACAAAGGGATTGAAAAAGAAAGGTGGGGATATATGGAAATAAGTGGTTATGATATAGTTTACAGGGCAGATCAGAAGAGTAACTGACATGATTAAAGGGTGACAAAGCAATTTAATTTTAACACATTAACCTCTGACAGTGCACTTTTGAAAATGGCACGCAATGTAAAAAAAATAGGGCTTTAAACCCTAAAAAAAATTTTTCCAAGACAGTGGAAAGGAGGATCCTAACCTTTAGAAAATAAAAACAGAAATAAATCCTATATTATTTGTTTCTATGATGTCTAAGTTTTTTTTTCAACTCAGTTACCAAAATCTGGGACATGACTAAAACCCCCCCACCCCCCAAAAAACCCCTAGTGAAATGTTGTTCTTTTACTAGCAGTACACATTAAATAAAACAAAATAGAAATATCTTGAATTATATAATAATTAAATACATTCTGAAATACAAAATATATACAATATGTTTATTTATAATAAATATAAAGAATAACAAAATAAATACAAATAATTTAATAAATATAAACTTATATATTAATAAATTGTTATAAAACATAATAAAATAAAAATGTATTTAATAATATAATAATATAAAAAAATTAAACTTAAAGGGGTACTTCAGTGCTGGGAAGATGAATCTGTATTTAAACTGGGTCATTAATGTAGTAGAAATGTGAAATTATTTTTGAATTTGGTGCCTTCGAGAAAACACAGAAAATGTATTTTTGTCTCATGGGGATGAAAGACAACAATTCCCAGAACGCACTGCTTCACTGCCCTCCTCTAGGCACGGCTACTGGATTACTGGATCACTTGCCCACCGCGTTCATTTTCATAAAATCAGTTCAGTTAGAGACACTACAATTAAAAACTGAACGTGTCTGTTCGATATAATGCGAGTGAGCCGATTGAGTGTCACGGCACAAACGCAGCAGGAGTCAGATTACATTCATCACATGAGCTGAGGTAATCGCGGGATTCACGGCTGCGGCCGCATTCACAGCACGTGTTCAGTCTGGCACATTTTCAGATCATGTCTTTGGAAGCTTAACTTTCATAGGAAGTTCATTTGAAAAGTTGAAACACTCACTTTGCTCTCCACCGCTCCGTTTACATGAAGCTCCGCGAGCCGAGTGCTGTAAGTGCTGTGAGTGTGATGTTGAAAACATGAGGAAATAGCGCCTCCTGCTGGCTGTAGTCTTAGGCCTCTGGTCAAAAACTCCTCCGATGACGCAAAATGACGATATTTGCATCATCGGAGGAATTTTTCCAGAAATAAAAATACATCATTCTCTCGTCTCAGGGTCATATGAGGGTATAATAACGATAATTTGAATATACTCCTGGGTTTCTACTGATACAAAGCTTAATGCTAATCACTGAAGTAACCCTTTAAAGAAATATATTAATTTGATCTTACTATAATGTTGGTAATAGTGCTGGATGGTTGAGCTTGAAAAAAATAAATACATATAAATATATATACATACATACATACACTCACCTAAAGGATTATTAGGAACACCATACTAATACTGTGTTTGACCCCCTTTCGTCTTCAGAACTTCCTTAATTCTACGTGGCATTGATTCAACAAGGTGTTGAAAGCATTCTTTAGAAATGTTGGCCCATATTCATAGGATAGCATCTTGCAGTTGATGGAGATTTGTGGGATGCACATCCAGGGCGTGAAGCTCCCGTTCCACCACATCCCAAAGATACTCTATTGGGTTGAGATCTGGTGACTGTGGGGGCCATTTTAGTACAGTGAACTCATTGACATGTTCAAGAAACCAATTTGAAATGTTTCGAGCTTTGTGACATGGTGCATTATCCTGCTGGAAGTAGCCATCAGAGGATGAGTACATGGTGGTCATAAAGGGATGGACATGGTCAGAAACAATGCTCAGGTAGGCCGTGGCATTTAAATGATGCCCAATTGGCACTAAGGGGCCTAAAGTGTGCCAAGAAAACATCCCCCACACCATTACACCACCACCACCAGCCTGCACAGTGGTAACAAGGCATGATGGATCCATGTTCTCATTCTGTTTATGCCAAATTCTGACTCTATTATCTGGTTATTTCAGAAAGTTGCTCTTCTATCAGCTTGAATCAGTCGGCCCATTCTCCTCTGACCTCTAGCATCAACAAGGCCTTTTCACCCACAGGACTGTCGCATACTGGATGTTCTTCCCTTTTCGCACCATTCTTTGTAAACCATAGAAATGGTTATGCGTGAAAATCCCAGTAACTGAGCAGATTGTGAAATACTCAGACTGGCTTGTCTGGCATCAACAACCATGCC
This sequence comes from Gobiocypris rarus, assembly GCA_023029165.1. Classification (NCBI taxonomy): domain Eukaryota; kingdom Metazoa; phylum Chordata; class Actinopteri; order Cypriniformes; family Gobionidae; genus Gobiocypris; species Gobiocypris rarus. Next base: position 10,287,239 of record CM040914.1, on the reverse strand, counting down.
ACGCTCAAAATTGTTTAAATCACCTTTCTTTCCTATTCTGACATTCGTATTGGAGTTCAGGAGATTGTCTTGACCAGGACCACACCCCTAAATGCATTGAAGCAACTGCCATATGATTGGTTGATTAGATAATTGCATTAATGAGAAATTGAACAGGTGTTCTTAATAATCCTTTAGGTGAGTGTATATAAATATATATATAAATATATATATATATATATATATATATATATATATATATATATACACACACACACACACACACACAAGCAAATGGAATGGAATAATTTACCCATCATGCATTAGAAAGCGTAAAAAAAACTACTGTCAGGATTTACTAAAGGCACGCAGTGATAAATTGGTGCTAAAAAAGTGTGGACAGGGTTATTTTTGCGTATGACCTTATTGCATATGCATTTGTAGGAGTTTCCCTGTCAGATGCAAAATTTATGTGAGGAGGGTATTTAAATGAATCATGCAAGGTGATTTATTGAGGTTTGTGCTAGTCAATTTACAGGTATTTGCGCCATTATTTACCACCCAAAAAAAGCATGTGTTAAAAAAGACACTAACTGGTAGATTGTGTTGGTCATTAGGGGAATGATCCGGCTGCGTCTGTGTTTTTTAATTTGTGCGTCGTCAGTAGATCACACGCAAAACTTTCCACTCCCATTTGCACTTTTATAGAATTGTGCTCTCACGCTAAATTGCCCTGTTTAGTAAATCAGGCCCTAGTAGTACTGAAAAAAAATAAAAATAAATCCATATTTATAAACAGTCACATTATAATATGTATTCCCGTGAACAGGAAGACAGTGAGCGGGTCCTGAGTCTAAGCAGATGAACAGATTAGTGGGAGTGCTTTAGATTTGGCCTGAAACACACCACGAGATGAATCCTGATAATCTGAGCTTTGAATCAGTGCCTGAGAAACCAGCCAGAGCTCAGACTTACACGTCCTGAAAGAAAGCAAGAGAGCAAACAGGCACTCACTCGTGAATGGTCGTATTCCTGGCGTCTTCGGGCGGTCAGGTCTTCATATGATGGAGCCGGTCTCACCTTCTGAAGCTGATTTCGGATTTGCTGCAATCGTTCTTCATTACTGCAACATGCAGAGAGAGAAACAAGACAGACTCCAATCAAACACTCTGGAAAACATCTTCACAAATATATTCAATGAACTCACAGATGCTTATACTGCAATCGGTTGCACTTTATTTTACAATTCTTACTTAATTCTTAGTTCACCCAAAAATGACAATTCTGTCATTAATTACTCACCCTCATGTCGTTCCAAACCTGCAAGACCTTCGTTCATCTTCAGAACACAAATGAAAATATCTTTGATGAAATCCGAGAGCTCTGTGAACCCTTCATAGACAGCAATTGAATGAACACTTTCAAAAGACATTATTAAAATTGTCCATTTGGCTCCAGTGGTTCAATCAGAATTTTATGAAACGAAGAGAATATTTTTTTGTGCGCAAAAAACAAACAAAATAATTTCTTCTCGTTTGTGTCAGCCTCCTATGCTGTTGACGGAGTAAATACAGTCCAACACTTCCGAGTTATGTCCGAGCTACGCCAGCACGCGGCCTTACCATTGGCCGATGCTGTTCACGTGAATAGCACGACGCATGCGTGATGCTGGCGCAGGAGCAGACTAACGTAAACTGCGCAGGAGACCGATACAGGTGAGAAGATATTGATGAATAAAGTCGTAATTTTTGTTTGTTTTTTGCACACAAAATGTATTCTCATTGCTTCATAACATTAAGATTGAACCACTAGAGTCGCATGGTCTATTTGAACGTTCTCTTTCTGGGCCTTGAAAGTGTTCATTAAATTGCTGTCTATGGAGGGGTCAGAGAGCTCTAATATGTCATCAAAGATCTTCATTTGTATTCTGAAGATGAACAAAGGTCTTACGGGTTTGGAACGACATGAGGGTGAGAAATTAATGACAGAATTTTTATTTTTGGATGAACTAACCCTTTGAGGTTAGGTTTAGGAGTAGGGGTAGGTTCAGGGTTAGTACCTAGTTATTACTCAGTTATTGTAATTGCAGAACAGGACTGTAAAATAGTGATACCCTATTGATACCCTGCAATCAATCAAAATAAAAAGAAAGTCCATCAGATGAAAACGTAAGCAAGGGTATAAATGAAAAGTAGGGGAAAATATAGAAGCGCATACAAGTCACCACAGCAAGTACAGTAATCATTTATCTCACAGTAAATCTGTCTCATCCTAACGTTTAAAAAGTGTTTGACTTGAGGCCGAAGTTAATGTGCAATTCTGTTTGTCAGATTCTCAAATCAAATGCAGCGAAAATAAACTGCACTTGATGTAAAATTCAGTGTATTAAATTATCCATCGGTGAGCTCCATAAACACACATGTAACCTAAGGGCATGTATTGATTCAAAGCAGAACTAGCATTATAAAATCAACCATTTAAACTGCTTCAACTTTAATTCAAATTCATGGTACAGCACCTCAAACCATACCAAATTGTATTATAGAAATTATTTATATATAAATTGTTTAAAATATATCAATTGTATGTAGTTATAATTAAATATGCAATTATTAAATAAACGAATTGTATCATTATTAAATCTAAACTACAACTGTATGAAATTGCCAGGTAGTGATGATACATGTCCAAAAAAAAAACAAAAACAAAAAAACAGCATTGGACTTGCACTACACACATATATGACTTTCTAGAAACTCCATCCACAGATGTTGGCAACTTCAAAATAATTGAAAATACTACAAGCAGCAATCTACGGCACTCCAGCAGCTGGCGGAGGACACGCGGCGCGGGAACGGCATCCATTATCTAATCCCACAGAACGCAATTAGAGCTGCCATTTTGATTGAGAGTCCACATGACCCTCTGAATGAGAAACACTATCAATGTTTAATTAGCTCCCGTCGAGCATGTATGCATCATATTCATATTGGTTACAGGACTGGAGCAGACCTGGAGTGCTTTCGAGGGAGAAGGTTGAAGAAACTGAATATAGCACACAGAAACACTGCAAAAAAGAACACACATTTACATGGATCGTTGAACCACACATACACGTACAAATGAGAGAGCATCTGAAGGCCTGCTGTCATCACCAGTTCATTTGGTGTGTTATGATAGCGGGTACCGCGCAAAGCGTAGAAAGGCCGGAGATATTACCTTTCCTTCTTTGAGGCAGAGAATTAGACAAACAGCAATCTGAGATCATCATCACAGAGCGTGGCTGTTTCCTGCTGTGATTTACCTGTTTATGTTACGTTTGAGTAAAGCTAATTAGCGCTTGTGTTGAGCAACAGGAAGCAGCGCTAGCTATGAGCGTGTGCATGATCTAGTTGTGAATTTGAGCGATTTTCCTACCCTCTTCACATCAACTCGTGTAAAAAGTTTTGGTTAGAAAATCTATATTTTATCATATTAACATATTATAAAATGTTTATTATTTATTAATTTAAAAACATATGTATTTATCTATATATTAGTAAAATGTCAAAATATTCCTTCAATTCAAATCTGAAATCAAAATCAAACAATTCATTCAGGTATCCAAACTTTTTTTAGTTTACAATGGATGAGGTATCAATTAGCCTGACGTCGTGATACTCAGATTCTAGTCAGAATATGAGTCTGATTCTGCTCCATTGGGATGTGATTATGGGACGTGTTTCAACCGAACCAGGAAATTAAATGCCTCTGCACTCAATTGGATAGACCTATATTCAATCAGAGCAACGCAGAGTTGTCAACTCCACTGCACGCTGGAAGAAGTAGAAGAGGAAGATGAGTGTAAACGATCTTTGCGGGTATTGTAAAAATAATTTCAGGATACAAAGAGTACTTACCAGCACGATCATCATTTTTGAGAGAAATAGTATTAACGAACAAATTCTCCATTCAGTAAACGAATTCAACCCAAGCACTCTTTGGTGATATGGATGATTATGTTACTGTTACTGTTATGTTACGATGTATCTGTCCATCATCGTATAAAGAGCTCCCTGACAATTTGATTGGAATTTAAATTATTTAAATAATTGAATATATTTTAAAATGTAATTTATTCTGAATTTTCAGCATCACATTTCAGTGTCACATGATCCTTCAGAAATCATTCTGATAAAATAATAATAATAATAATAATAATAATAATAATAATACATTTTATTTGTAATGCACTTTATATTGAGCAAAATCTCAAAGTGCTACAGATTTAAAACAAACAACAACAAAAATAAATAAATAAATAAATAAAACTGAAAAATAAGAAGTAACAAATCAATCAAAAGCTCTCCTAAAAAGGTGGGTTTTAAGGCCATGTTTAAAAGCATCTACAGTCTGTGGGGTCCGCAAGTGGTCAGGGAGAGCATTCCACAGACTGGGGTCTGCTGAGCAGAGGGCCCGATCTCCCATAGTACGGAGTTTGGTCCTGGGAGTTTTGAGAAGATAAGTGGAAACAGAACGGAGGTTACGTGTGGATGTTTGTGTGGTGAGGAGTTCCTTGAGATAGGTGGGTGTGTCACCATGGAAGGAGTGAGATCTTCTACTCGATCCTGAGCGAGACAGGAAGCCAGTGGAGTGATTTGAGAATGGGGATGATATGCTTGGATTTGCACACTCTCATCAGGATCCTAGCAGGGCTGTTTTGAATATACTGCAGCTTCTGGAGATTTTTGCCAGGGATGCCGATAAGGAGCGCATTGCAGTAGTCCAGCCTAGAGGAGACAAAGGCATGGACAAGCTTCTCCGCATCTGCCAGTGTTAGTATAGGACGAAGTTTGGCAATGTTTCTAAGATGGAAGAAGGAGGTCTTACACAGATGTTTGATGTGAGCTTCAAAAGTGAGTTGCGATTCCATTCTGACCGCCAATGTTGGTGACTGATGTAGAAAGTGGATTGTCCTGAACTTATTGCACCTCTCTTCTGTGGCTTCTGAAAAAGAGTGAGTTTGCGGTTTGAGGATGTGATTTATAGTGGAGAAAAGCTTCTTGGAGTTTCCAGGGTTATTGTTAATGACGCAAGAGTAGAACTGTGACTGAGCATCTCTCAAGGACCTTGCGTAGACCTTCTGATGTTCTCTATAGGATTGCCTATGAACAGTGGGTCCTGAAAGCTTGAGATGCCTCTCAAGTACACACCCAACCGTCTTCATCCTCCGGAGTTCACTGGTGTACCAGGGGGCTGAGCACGAGAAGGTGACCATTCTAGTTCTGACAGGGGCGTGAAGATCTAGAATGTTGCTCAGAGATTGGTTGTAGAAGTCAACCGACTCCGTGACTGAGGACAGATCAGCAGAGGAGAATTGCTGGACGTCTATAGTTAAAGTTTCCTGGTTAATCTTTTTCAGGTTCCTGAAGCAAATTTGACGGGTATCTTTGGTATGGGAAGAGGGGCGTGACAGCTCCATTGAGATGGCCTTGTGGTCAGACACACTCATATCATACACCAAGAGGTTTCTAATATGAGGAGAGTTGGAAATGACCAAGTCCAGAGTGTGTCCCCTGGAATGAGTGGGTACATCCACATGCTGTTGGAGATTGAGGCAGTCCAATAATTGCAGAAACTCATCTGCCAGGTGGCAGGAGGGGGTATCTACATGAATATTAAAATCTCCTAATATTAAAATGTTGGCAGAAGTAGAGCAGAGTGTTGTAAGAAAGTCATGCATCTCAGTGATTAAAACAGAATTTGTTCTGGGGGGGCCGATAAATAAGGAGTATTGTCAAAGAAAAAGGGGGTTTACATTTAAAAGCAAGGTATTCAAGTGATGACACTGTGGGCAAAGTGAAAATAGACAGCTCCAATGTTTGTCTATGAATTACAGCTAAGCCACCACCACGACCAGTGGAACAGGCTTTTTCCAGGTAGCTGTAACCAGGGGGACAGGCTTCATTTAGTGCTGAGTAATCTGCAGGCTGATGCCATGTTTCCGTTAAGCACATAAGGTCTAATTCCTTATCCATGATGTGGTCTTGAATGAAAGATGATTTATGATATGTGAGGGATTGTGCATTAAAAAGTTCTATTTTGAGCGTTGATGGGGTGGTGAATCACGTTATTGGCTGTAATACACTAATACACTAAGATCTCGCGGTGTTTCCTGTGCAATCCAGCTTAGATTGGTGAGATCTTGTGGTGTTTCCCGTGTTACCAACACAGAGAGCAACACTGTTCTGATGACGTGGTAGATGTGCGACAGTGGTCCAGATGGATGGTATGGCTGAAGCAGAGTGTTCAGGCTGATGGTAAACAAGCCCACGACGAGAGCCTCTATGGATGTAAAGTGGTCTGTGCAGAAGTCCACGTTCCTTAATGACTGCAATGCACGCCGGAATGGTGCGGTTGTTGAAATTTAGCAGCTGCGGGATGGAATATTTGAGCTTCATGACGGATGCTGGAAGGTTCTGACTAGCGCTAGGCATTATCCAAACACAGATCTGGAACACTGTCAGGCACAGCGAGAAGATGGTCCATACCAGTGCATGAGCCAACTCCCAGCAATCACTAGCAGCCGATACTTAGAAGAGATAGCAGTAGGTGAGTAAATGTCCTTCAGATTAGAAGCAAACCATAAAAATCCATACAAAAGGTTTTAGACGTAGAAAAGCGGTGAAACTGCCAACTACCAACTGTCAACAGCCAAGTAGAGTTATCTGAGACGATAAGATCTAAGGAACAGTCCCAATAATAGCGCTAACTGATTATACTAGTTACGGTCAAAAAAATTAAAATAAATTCTAAATCTAACATTAAAGTTTAAACTAGAGTCGGGTGGAAACGCGGCGAACAGACAACACCAGCGTCCTCTCCCCCTCGTTGCTCTGATATGATATGATGATTTGCTACTCAAGAAACATTTATTATTATTATCATCAATGTTAAAACAGATGAATAGAAAGTAAAAAAACAGATTTTATTTTAAATAGAATCTTTTGTAACTGTCACAACCTTTTCTGTCACTTTTGATCAATTAAATGCATCCTTGCTGAATACAAGTGTTTATTTCTTTCATTTTTATCAAAAAATAAATTAATTAAAAATTCTTATTGACCCAAACTTTTGAACAGTAGTGTATTTTGTTACAAAAGCTGAATATTTCAGATATATGCTATTCTTTTGAACTTTCTATTTATCATACAAATTTACACAACTGTATACAGGGCCTAAAATTAACACTAATTACTGCTCTTAAAATCGCCGCTGGCGGGTATATTAAATGGTGACAATCGCCAGTTGGCTGAAAAAATCTTTTCATGAATTCTAACAATGCAATGTTGTGAGAGCATGAATGTGAACAAACACATTATCACTGTCTACTTAAATATTCAAGCTCAAGAAGATGCAAAAGGGAACTCAATTTGTTACTCAATTTATTCCAGTGAATAGTTTAAAATTCTGTAGCACGTGCCCAGAAATCCACATCTCAGACAGCGCATGAATACTCAATTGAGCTCATCGTCTTGAACGGACAAATTTACACATCGGAAAGTATCCAAGTAAACACAGTCTGTTATGTCTTAAGTGAGCGTAAACAGTTGAGAAAGACAATTGTGGATCCGTGCATTAGGTCTTAAAGTGTCAGCAGCCTAATATTCCTCCTGCTGTCTGTTTATAAAACAACCAAGGACAAAGAAAAAAAATTAAAAAGTGAAAGCTAGCATATACTGTATACAGACTATATTTACATTTATAGCCTACATTTATTAGTTAGGCTAGTAGTTTTAGCTGTGGTATCAAAAATTGTAAAAGAGATTTGTGTATTTAAAAAAAAAAAATTAAAACAAAGATGTTTTATTGCTGGTAAAAAAAATATATTTTTGGCCGGTACATTTTCTCAAGTCACAACCATATATATTTCTATGCTGTCTGACAAGGAATGCTGGTCTTGGATCAGTTTTCACTAACTAATGAATATGATTATAGACCGCAAATTAATCCACAATCTGACTGTGAAGCTGTCAACACACGGAGCCTGGACGCCCAAATAATCCCTGAATGAATAGATATTGACATACAAGTAATGCTAGAAAACGTGATGCACTTCTCTCCGCTTCCCATTTCATCACTATACCTCTATCTTATTTCTGCAGGACGTGTTGTATAACGAGATATGACAACAGGCTGCCATCTTTTCCAGCTGGACGCCACCACACAGGCCTGTAATCAGAAGTGACACCCTTTTCTAAACATACCTGCCATTGAGGTCTTAATGAATATGTCCGCTCTTCAATTATGCAGTCTTACTCTGTCGTGATAGGGCTGTCAGAGATGTGTGTGGGCACAAGGATCAGCACAGGAAATGCTCATGGAAATGAGATGCAATATCTTTTGATTTATTTTTGATTAATTGGATAAACAATGCAGTTGAAGTTTCAGGATTATGGTTAACGTACTGTCCAACTTTAGGTTTCCCCTTACACACATTCCACAACATTTCAGGAAAAGAAAGAAGAAATCTGTTATTGTTCCTACAATTAAACTGTTGTACATTTTTATATTAAACCTAAGATTTGTTTTTTCATACAAATCATTTTTAATACTACTACTACTTCTTTTAGTACCAAGTATTGTTATAGTTATTATTACCACTGCTACGACTATTACAGTGGATACGGAATGTATTCAGACCCACTTAAATGTTTCACTATTTGTTATATTGCAGCCATTTGCTAAAATCATTTAAGTTATTTTTTTTCTCATTAATGTACACACAGAATTGTTGACATTTTTGCAGATTTATTAAAAAAGAAAAACTGAAATATCACATGGTCCTAAGTATTCAGACCCTTTGCTCAGTATTTAGTAGAAGCACCCTTTTGATCTTATACAGCCATGAGTCTTTTTGGGAAAGATACAATAACTTTTTCACACCTGGATTTGAGGATCCTCTACCATTCCTCCTTGCAGATCCTCTCCAGTTCTGTCAGGTTGGATGGTAAATGTTGGTGGACAGCCATGATTAGGTCTCTCCAGAGATGCTCATTTGGGTTTAAGTCAGGGCTCTGGCTGGGCCATTCAAGAACAGTCAAAGAGTTGTTGTGAAGCCACTCCTTCGTTATTTTAACTGTGTGCTTAGGGTCATTGTCTTGTTGGAAGGTGAACCTTCAGCCCAGTCTGAGGTCTTGAGCACTCTGGAGAAGGTTTTCGTCCAGGATATCCCTGCACTTGGCCGCATTAATCTTTCCCTCGATTGCAACAAGTCGTCCTGTCCCTGCAGCTGAATAACACCCCCACAGCATGATGCTGCCACCACAATACTTCACTGTTGGGACTGTATTGGACAGGTGATGAGCACTGCCTGGTTTTCTCCACACATACCGCTTAGAATTAAGGCCAAAATATTATATCTTGGTCTCATCAGACCAGAGAATCTTATTTCTCACCATCTTGGAGTCCTTCAGGTGTTTTTTTTAGAAAACTCCATGCAGGCTTTCATGTGTCTTGCACTAAAAGGGGAGAGGCTTCCGTCGTGCCACTCTGCCATAAAGCCCCAACTGGTGGAGGGTAGCAGTGATGGTTGACTTTCTACAACTTTCTCCCATCTCCCGACTGCATCTCTGGAGCTCAGCCACAGTGATCTCTGGGTTCTTCTTTACCTCTCTCACCAAGGCTCTTCTCCTCCAATGCACTGTGAGCTGTGAGGTCGTATATAGACAGGTGTGTGGCTTTCCTAATCAAGTCCAGTCAGTATAATCAAACACAGCTGGACTCAAATGAAGGTGTAGAACCATCTCAAGGATGATCAGAAGAAATGGACAGCACTTAAGTTAAATATGAGTGTCACAGCAAAGGGTCTGAATACTTAGGACCATGTGATAGTTCAGTTTTTCTTTTTTGATAAATCTGCAAAAATGTCAACAATTCTGTGTTTTTTGTCAATATGGGGTGCTGTGTGTACATTAATGTGAAAAATAATTAACTTAAAATGATTTTAGCAAATGGCTGCAATATAACAATTTAAGGGGGTCTGAATACTTTCCGTACCCACTGTATATATTTGTATGGGAATGTACTAAAAATATAATAATAACAATAATACAAATGTGTTATTATATTTTTAGTACATTCTCATTAGGAACCTATAAAAATACCTATAAAATAAGTCAATCATAACATTTGCAAGCTTGCAGACGCAAGCTTGAAATGCCTCAATAGTGTATAATTAAATTTTTTCCATTAGAAACAACATGGTGTTGTTTTGTAATCTAGTTACCATTATAAAAAAAGATGGACAGTACACTAATTGTTTTTGTGAGAGTAACACCTTATTCTTAAGCACTAATTTTAGAGTACAATTTAGAAATACAAGCAAAATGGCTACAAATCCATCTTAACAGTATTTACTGCCCCAGCGTGATGGAGAACAACACGGAAATGGAGGAACGGCGTTAAGAAACAGCCGTTTCTTCAAAGAATTAGAGTTGGCCACAGTACACGGCTGGTGGGCCATTAGTTCGATTAAGCCCATTCCTCAGTGCTGGATGCTGTCCAGATATCTGGAGCTGGGGCCAGCTTTTTTGGCTGCCACTGACTCTGTGTCAGCATTTCTGCTGAAAAATGGCCATGCGGCGCTCAGACTCTCCTAAACAAGGAAAGCGAGGCTCTATTTTCCATGTTTGATCAGCACTAACATTTATTAGTCACATCTATTATGCACAAAATGCCAGCGAGAACAAAGGGCTGTTAGGAGCAGTCAGGCGACACACGCAAGAGAGAATGGTAATTAAGTACCCTGCTAAAGTAGATGAGACATCAGCACTCGGAGAAAGCGAGACAGCGAGATGAGGAGGGGGCTTTCGCGTATCTGTCTGGCTGTTACTTTGTGGTTAATTGACCGTCTCTTTCCCGCTATCTTTCTCTCTTATTTGCTCTCTGACATGAAAATCAAGACTTGTGCGCACACACTCTTCAATTCATAGGTCCAGGCGAGACATTTCTCACACTTTCTTCTTTGATAAGACCCTGTGTAATCTACTCATAGTGTCACATTAGCGCGTTCCACTTGTCAGATGTTGACTGATTTTACTCTGTGGTGACCCACAGCACATCACACAAAAATGGCATTATAGGGACAGTTCACACAATAATTAAAATGTCATAATTTACTCTCAAAACTCAAAACTACAATCAAATGAAATAAAATATAGATAAAAGAGCTGTAGTACCTATGTTTGTTTGTTTCAAATTAATACATAATATATTTTTAAGTGCATAATTATCTTAAAGCGGTGTATAAAACAGTGCAGTCAAATCGATTAATTGTGATTAATTCTAACATACAAGTCTGTATATATATATATATATATATATAAATATATATATATATATATATATATATATATATACACACACACACACCAATCAGGCATAACATTATGACCATCTTCCTAATATTGTGTTGGTCCCCCTTTTGCTGCCAAAACAGCCCTGACCCGTCGAGACATAGGTTAGCAGCAGATCTTTTAAGTCCTGTAAGTTGCAAGGTGGGGCCTCCATGGATTGGACTTGTTTGTTCTGCACATCCCACATATACTTGATTGGATTGAGATCTGGGGAATTTGGAGGCCTGGTCACTACCTCAAACTCGTTGATGTGCTCCTCAAACCATTCCTGAAGCATTTGTGCTTTGTGGCAGGGCGCATTATCCTGCTGAAAGAGGCCACAGCCACCAGGAAATACTGTTTCCATGAAAGAGTGTACATGGTCTGTGTCAGGTGGTACGTGTCAAAGTAACATCCACATGTTTGGCAGGACCCAATGTTTCCCAGCAGAACATTGCCCATCACACTGCCCCGACCAGCTTGCCTTCTTCCCATAGTGCATCCTGGTGCCATGTGTTCCCCAGGTAAATAACATACATGCACCCGGCCAACCACGTGATGCAAGAGAAAACGTCATCAGAGCAGGCCACCTTCTTCCATTGCTCAGTGATCCAGTTCTGATGTTCACGTGCCCATTGTTGGCACTTTTCGGCTGTGGACAGGGGTCAGCATGAACACCCTGACTGGTCTGAGGCTATGCAGCCGCATACACAACAAACTGTGATGCACTGAATATTCTGACACCTTTCTATAAGAACCGGCATTAACTTCTTGAGCAATTTGAGCTACAGTAGCTAGACTTGCCCATTGTGACTTTGTGCATTGGGATGGAAGTTGGAAGGACTTCAGAGTCATTTATGATGCTTTTACAGTAATACTACTGTAGTATATATTGTGCTTTGTCAGAAACTCTGAATATCATGGTATTTTTTCAACAGGAAATGAGAGACTCTTGAGAAGGTATTCATATGTGTTTTTTCAGTGTATTTCTCACAGTAACATGTACCAGAGCGAGTCTGAGAGAGTGATAGGATTACAGCTCTTCTGAGCTCGGTGGACAGCACAGCGCAAGGAAGATAATCTTGTGCGAATCGATGGTAGGACGAGAGCAAGAATGAACACGGTCCCCACAGACACTGCAACACTCACGCATAATTACCGCCAGACAACAAATCAATGGGCTCGGTCGTTGAGACCACTCAGCCCGGACTAAAAACTCACCAGTGAGACGTACATTCCCTCTGTATATACAGACTGTACAGATACACAGCAAATCACAAATGACTTCACAGACCCGCCTGTCAATATTTCAGCTTGATTCAACTAAAAAGCCAAAGTGTTCGTTACCGACGTGCCTGGATGTTTGGTATGTTGGATGTACAATGGTACAGCAGAATGTTTTATGCTTTTGATAACAGGTTCAACAAGTACTAAAACGTCCATTGATTTACTTTTACTGAGTGACTATCATAAGGAGTTTTTTTTAACAGAACATAATTATGGAAACTTGTTTCCGCCACAAAAATAATTGTGACTTTTTCCTGACAATTAAAGAGTTTATATCTAACAATTATGACTTTTTTCTTCAAAATTGCATAATATAAAGTCGCAATTGCGAGTTACAAAGACAGAATTGTGTGATATAAACTTGCAATTCTGACTTTTCATGCAATTGCAAGTTAATATCTTGCCATTCTGACTATAACTTGCAATTCTGACTTTTTTTCCTCACAGACTGTGAGAATTTAATATCTTGCAATACTGACTATATATATATATCACACAATTCGGACTTTATATCTCACAATTCTGAGAAAAAGTCAGAATTGTGAGATTGTTTATCGGGTAATCAGTTTATCCGTTTGACCAATAATAATAATCATAATAATAAAATATATTATATATTGAGCAACAGTAAAATATCATATGTATTAAAAATATTTAATAATAGTAAATATAATAATATCAATAAAATAAAATAAAGAATATTTCCAAATATTAGCATTAAATATTAATAATAATCAAATAAAAGGTAACACTTTACAATAAGTTTTCATTAGTTAACATTTGTTAATGCATTAACTAACATGAACTAACCATGAGCAGTTCATTTGTTACTGTATTAGTTCATCTTTGTTAACGTTAGTTAATATAAATACAGCTGTTCATGGTTTGCTCATGTTAGTTCACAGTGCATAAACTAATGTTAACAAGATTTGAATAATGCATTAGTAAATGTTAAAATTAACATTAACAAAGATAAATAAACGATAAGTGCAGTTCATTATTAGTTCATATTAACTAATGTTCACTAATGAACCTTATTGTAAAGTGTTACCAAAATAAAATATATTTAAAATTAATATTGTGCATAATATGCATTATGAACGTTATAATATTTTACATATAATAAGATATTAAAACTATTAATATTATTTTATGTGTGTGTTTTACTCTTGTAGTCTAACTGTATACTTATACTGTATATTATTGCATCAGAAAGCCAAAATGATTCTGCTACTGGTTATTGGATACATAATCAATACTGGTCACTAAAACAAACAAAAAAACACAATATTGCACAATATTTGCCATTTTATGCAAGGTATCCATAGAAATCTGTATGGGCTGGTTCTCACCTGTCAGTCTTTGGAGGGCCGGCTCTTTGCTTGTTGACTTTTGCATAAAGCCCCTCTAGCTCTTCCTCATTGAGCGGCTCTCTGTTTGGGACGGGGACAGAAGGCTGAGGGTAGTTATGGCTGGGAGTTCCAGGTGGAAAGGGGGAGTGACTGGAGGCAGGGGGTTCTCTGAAATTGTTGATGCGAGCATAGTTGGGATCCAGGTCATCATCTTCCACGTCCGGGAAGACAAAACGCTCAGGAGCGGGGCTGTTCCTTTCACTCCTGTGGGATTAAAAAACATGCTCTTCAGAATATTCTTAGCCACAGTAGAAATGTTCAACATCCAAAACCCAGTTAAGTAAACATATGCATAGACATATATAATTGAGTTTTACTTTTTTTCCTTCATTACTCTCGTGTCTTTAATTACTGTACGAAGAGCAGAGCAATAATCATTCAGAACTGGTTTAATCATTTCTACAGCTTCACATTAGTGTATTCTACTGTTTCATAATTGAACTTCATGAGTTAAACAATACAGTGTTACATTAGCACTCTGAAAGGCAAACATACTTTGACAGAAACACCTCAGGTTCACTCTTGTCCATCTCCTCTTCGCTCAAAGCGCCCAGTTGTTTAGCCTTAGATTTAGCTTTCTCCTCTTTGTTTTTCCTCCCAAACCTGGATGAGAGTTTGAAGAGAGCGAGGAGAAAAAGAAAGAACACGGACACACAAAGAGAAAAGGGGAGGATGTGTTATGTTTTCGTAATTGGTGACTCAACACATTCCCAGCGCTTCCAAGTACCAAAGCAGAATTTGCTCTAGAAACTTTAATGATTGGTTCCCCATGTACCAGCCTGAAAACACAAACTCCTGCAAAACCAAGCACATCAGTGTCCAATGCCCTGGAGTGATTTTTCTAGCCCATTTCCACGCCAAACCTTCAAAAAACTCACATATTCTGCACTGATCTGAGGTCAGACGGGGTCTCCTTGCTGACAGGCAGATAAAGACAGAAGAGGAAAAGGTTATACCAAGAATAAAGCTAATAATGAGAGAGAGTGGGTGAGGTGATCACACAGACTCAGGACAGTGACGTGGTAATAAACCTTCAGAGTCATGTATAAAAAGAAGAAGCTTTTGGTTCACTAACATGGTGATCAATGTAAATCACAGGAATAGTTGACCATTATTCTTATTCTACATTAAAATCCACAAAAAATCTAATCATATATATAATTTTTTTCTTTTTTTGCATTGTGATGTTCTTTTCATGAAATTTAAGAATGATTACATTCAGTAAAAAATTATAATAATAAAATTAATAAAATAAAATAAAATCATTTTAATTTCTGTAACAACAGGGTTTAACAACCAAGAGTCCAAAAAGTTCTACGGGGGCTTGAGAACAAGTATATAAAACATAGATACACATTTAGAATATTCTATATTTTATTGCATAAATTTACTTCAACAAATAATACCATGATGCAAACTTACAATTGTATTTTTCCAATAGTATATCATTTTAATTATAATTTATATTAATATACAATTTTTTAAAAACATTATTATTATAGAATTATAGAATCAATATTATTAAAACATTTATTTATATAAAAATATTGTGCAATGTAAATATGGAAAATAATAAAATATAACCATTCTGTAAATATTATAGATGCAAATATTATTATTATTTTTCATTATAGTGATGAGAATGAAATCAAAGGCGACTAATTTGGGGAGGAGAAAAATCTGCTTAATTGTCATGTCACAAAGGAAAAAAATCTTAATGGTCCAAAAAATTGGCTTCATTATCATAATGAAAATATAATATCCACTTTTTTCATTTGTTGTGTTCATTTTCTGAATATTGCTTGACTGTTTTCATGAGTTTCATCCTGATAAACATACTTTTGAATAATATCGACAACTGCACAACATCTATTAACAATTGAGGATTCAATTACATTTCCACAAACGCACACTCTAGTCAGAAATAATCAAAAACCCCCGCTCCCAAGATTCCTAAATTTCTTTTTAATTTGACACAGATATCGCCCAAGGCTTCAGTTTACTAACATAACGTACATGCATGTTTGCTAAAGATAAGACATGACTACATGATCCAAACGCTGGCCCACGAGCGATTCAAGGGTCTGTTTGGATCCAGCATCCCCTCGCCGTGTCTCCTGTGCGTTATGCCTCAATAGTACTCCATTTCCCAGCCCCACACACACACTAATGACTGTATTTATCTCATTAGGCTGGAGCGATCTAATACCGGCAGCTGGCATGCTAGCTCTGCCTTGCCCTTAAGCACTCTCATTAAAACCAGAGGGAGTCGTGGCCAGAATATCAATGTGCCGCAGTCTTGCTCAATCCATGTGAGAGCAGCGGTGGTCATCACGCAACACAGAGCTCGTACAACTCCACTTGATTATTGGCCACTCGACATTTTTCATTGTGAACATATACAGTACAGAGTGACCTGTCCCTAATGAAAACTGACTATGATAAGCATAGTTTCCACAGGTAGGTGATTGTTACTACTGAAAAACATAATAAATAATTTGGGATCTCATTAAAACTTTTCTGATTGTATGGAAAAAGTGTATATGTGTATATGTAACACTAAAATATGACTTACTAGCCCATAAGTATGAGACAAAAAGTAAGAATTGACATAAGCGAATTAAGACGTCACAATAATTATGACAAAATGCCCAAATTGATGAAAATTAATCATAAGTATGAGATACAGCGCTGAAATCCACATACTAAAGGTCCTTTCACACTGGACGCGCGAATATTTCACGTGATGGTTTTATTTTTTGATCAGCTGTTTGTGTAATGAGTGCTTCCACATCAAACGCGAATGTGATGCGGCGGGGGAACATTTTTTTTTTTCCCACTTCAATGTCTATTTTTCTTTAGCTCCCACGCAGACAGAAAAGGCTTCAACCAATCACATACAAGGAAACAAAGATGATGGCTAATAGATGTCTCTAGCTATTCAATCAGCATTAACCGTTGCCAGGTATCACATTTCTCATGAGATTACAGCTGTACAGCTGCAGCTGTGTTTGCCCACTGTAGGCTACAGACAATGATAACATAACCTTTTGAGTTAAAACTCGATTTTTTCCTAAACCTAATTGTGTCCGCAACTTTGGAAAGTGAATGTGTTTCCGTCAGTAAAACTGTGGCACTTAAATATTTACATTGCCACTCAACTGGAAACAAAGCTGGAAACAGCTGCTCCGGATTGATTGGTTCCCTGAAGTGTGTGGTTTGTCTCGTCAGATGTGGTGCTCAAATTGTCCCATGGACAGTAAGTGTGGAACGGGCCATGATAAAGTTGTAACTCCTGAACAAGATTAGCATACTCCCCTTCAGACTCTTTTAAGACTGGGTGCACCCAAAACCTTCTTTTCAGTCTTTTAAAGAAAATGAAAAGCTTGTCTTCACTGGAGATGAAGTATCTTTGTTTTCTCAGCTGTCGCCACAAATGTTTTGGAAGGTTGGCGTTCTGAAACGTCACAGACGTCGCAAATTTGCGTCGTGGCTGATGTAAATGGTTTGGACATGAAACATTCGCTTTTACACTTTGCTTTTTTGTAACTTGTCCGGCGTGACCGGGCCTTATGTCATAATTATGAGATTAAAAAGTTGAAATTGACATAAAGCAAACTGCCATAATTGACTAAATGCCATTAATTAAGTATGAGATACAAAGTTGAACCATACACTGCAGAGCTGCTTTCTGCCATCTGTCATGTGGACATACCCCTTCCTAACCTTGCCTAAACATAACCTAAATGGCACGCACAAACAAAATGAACTATAGAGGCTATACATTACATGTCATATCTGTCGGTTCTTGGCCATGATAAGCTGCAAATAGATCCAGACTTCAAGCTGACGTCTGGTTAAGAGAGACTAAGTCTAGCACTAGGTTTCCCAACATTAGTTCGCAATTCAGCCCGTGTGTCTTGAAAACCCAGCTGATGGCTCAATGTACCTGAGGCCTGAAGCGTTTAGGTGGATTCGAATGTCTTATAGTAAATGCGAAACATGCCCTTGGAAGCTGATTACACTTCTAAGAGTTGTCAGCATATGGTTGAGGTATGTAGCCCAAGGTAGCATACTAACAGTTTAATATGGTCTAAATTGAGTTTGCAAAGTGAATTAGCATCACTTTGGTTGTTAACCTGAGATTAAGATGGTCTATGTAGCTCTTGGGAGACTTAAAATTCAGGCGGTGGAAATTGCAGGCTAACGTTAAGGGCGAAGATGTGTGAAATGAGACTAAATGACACGAATGTTGATGAGAATCATGTGCATGTGCTGTAATTACAAATCTAAAACCCAATTATGTCATAATGAAACCTACAATACTAAAGCCGTCTTTGTAAAGAGTTTTTTTTTTTTATCCGGCTCTGTGCTGGCAGCTCTCGGTTTATCGATTGACTCGAGTTTACTGAGTGTTGCAATTTATCAGTCTAAACTGGAGGCTCATATTTTAGCAGACCAAACCTCAATTTTCACACAGACACACAGGCTTGATTCATGGGAATTGGGGACGTACTGCTAAGCTGATCATTATGTTTGCATATATTAATGGCTGTTTGTCCCTCTTCTGGTTTTTAAGGATCTTTCTAATTAGGTAAAACTGTCAGGAGCGGATCTGCCTCTTTCTTTTAAAATCCACGGTCTCTGGTTCCGGTCTGATAAATGTTTTTATGCCTTAAAAAAGTGGACAACTTGTCAAGTTTATTTTACAATAAATCGCTCCACACAATCACTACCGTTTAAAAGTTTGGGGTCAGTCTTATGCTCTTCAAATATTATTACAATTTAAAATATTAGTCTTCTATTTGAATATTTTTAGAATGTATTCCTGTGATCAAAGCTGAGTTTTCAGCATCATTACTCCAGTCTTCAGTGACAGTATGATGATTTTAACATTTCTTATTATTATCAATGTTGAAAACATGCTACTTCATATTTTTGTGGAAATCCTCACGCCTATTTTTTCAGGAGTCTTTGAAAAGTAGAAAGGTTTAGCATTTATTTGAAAAAAAAAAATTTGTAACATAATAAATGTATTTAGTGTCAATCAATTTAATGCATTTTTGCTGAATAAAAGCAATAATCTTTTAAAGAAAAAAATTAAAGTTGAACTGAAGCCCCAAAATGATGAAAAGTAGTGAAATGTATCTTTAAAATGGCTCTTGAAAACCACAATTGCACCCACTTATATTTTTTCAGTGAGGTTAATGAAATGAATGAAAACAGTTCAAAATATCAACAAAAGCAATCAGACATAGACATTTCACATGGAGGATGATACAACTGGAAACAAAATGACAACAGCAACCACAGCCTAGCAGTCCCACCCTGAACACAGTAGAGGCTCCCTAACAAACCCTAGCACCTGCTAATCAGAGTGGTTCTGGTTTCATCTGTCAATCATCATATAAAGCCCGCCCTGACAATTTGATTGGTCCGAACAGCTCTGGTTCAAGCTTAGTTGCTCCAAAACGGATCAAGTCCAGACCGAACTTCCCAACCTCAAATGTTGTGGGCGGGGCTAAGTTCGGCTGGCATCCAGGCTACGCGATCGTGTCAAGGATCAACCAAATTTCCACGTGCATCTTGAAAAGTGGATGTTTTGGAAAGTGCTGAGGCTATTCGTGCCAACTAGTGGTTTAGAGAAAAATAAAATCAAAGGAGCCTTTTACCCTGTGGAGCCTTTAGTGCCGTTGTACCCTACCAAAGAAAAATGCAACATTTCAATGTGGATATACTAGTATGAGAAAAAGCATTTCCCACAATGCTCAGATACGACTTCATTAAGTGACGTTTAGGTGATAATCAAGGACAAACTGAGTGCAACAGAGTACATGAGACGAGGAAACAATAAATGAGCTACACTAAGAAAAGAGGTTTGGCGGATTAAACGCAGTAACTATAATTAGTCTCAAAATCTCAAAAACACAGTAAAAGGGGATTATCATACTAATTCCAAACCAGTGAAAATCTGACTGATTAAAGCTATATTCCAAATGCTCTTGCATCATTAGCAGTAACAGAGATCAAAAAGAGAAAAGGCTAGTATCTAAACAGAAAAATATAAAGCAGGAAACATTGACTACTGAACCAAGATTACAGTCACAATCTTTTAATTACTTGCTAGATCCAGCCAGTCTGGCAACAAAAAAAAAAATGACCGTGGTAAACACTGTAAACATCCCATTCCACAGTCGCGTTTGTCAGTTTAATCACTGCTCACCACTTCCATCACTAATTAAACATTAGACACCGACAGTAAAGTTCAATGTTACACTAAATGTAAATGTTTTCCTCAAATATGCTAAATGTTAGTGTTACTTGTATGGAGCTACTGCACAAAAATAAGATGAAATATAGCTATTGCAATGATAGTCTATTCTACTTTATAAACCAAATTGTGACACTAATTGGATGAATCATATTCTCCATCATCTTCAACTAGTGCAGAAAACCAATATGTTCAGACATTGCACTAATGATGCAGATTTATCAAAACAGTTAAAAGTTGTCATATTTTTTCACCAGCGTCAGTGGTGATGAGCACATTCTGTGACACAAATCTTGTCCTCCTGGCATTAAATGTTTTAAAATCATATGTGTGTTATGTTTTACACAGTTGACCAAACTGTAAAGTCTTGTTAGTTTTGAGTGGCACGTGTCCAAGCTGCAGATGGCATCTTCCATAAAGCGCATATCAATCAAAACGGCCGATGATCTGCCGTAAGAATGACACTTTGACTGTCGTTTGACAGCAAGCATCTGTCACTCGCCGCAAGACTGGGGCAACATCTCCGAATCTAATATTCAGATAGATGACGTTTATGGAATTCTCACCATATCCATCTGAAAACATTAGCTTTCACCCGCAGCATTAAAAATGGTTTCTGAAGCAAAATTAAAAGTGATTCCTGACATATTAAAAGTCTCCAATTATGCTTTTTCAATTAATACTTTTTATGCAGCAGTTTGTGAATGTAAAAGGTCTAGAAAAGTTTTAAAGATCAAAGTGCATGACAAATAAAGATATTGGCTGCTAAGAGAAAGAATCGATTCTGAACTGCCTGAAACGAGTCGTCAGCAAGTCTCACTTCCTGTTACAAACAGTACATGGTCTTCACCTTGCCCTGCCCTCAAACACTGTAGTGATAGCTGGAGTTTGGTTCATGTGGCTGACACAAGAAGATTCTGTTTTCTGCACTTCAAAAGGATGAGGACTGATGCCATTTTTACTGTTCGTATTACTGCACAAGCGCTGGGGAAGATCTGGAGCTGAAATTTAGATATGATAATGGCTGTTTTGTTTCAGACACGTGCTGTAAGCGATAGACCAATCATAACAGACTGGGCCATCTGACCAATCAGAGCAGAGGAGGCTCACAGAAAGAAAGGGTTTAGAGAGACCGAATCTTCGAATGAACTGTTTTCACTCTTTGAAAAATTAGGTGATGTGCAATGTTCAGGATTAGAAAATTAAAAAGTGTTTTTGACCTTGGATGCATGGAAACCTATTGTAGAAGAACAAAATTAGGAACTTTTAAAATAGGAACTGAGCCTCATAATTTTGGGGATTTCTGAGCCTGTAGTGGTGAATTTTGCATAACCATTTTAAAACTTCCAACAATAATTTGCCCATGAAAAAAAGACTGAAAAGTTGAAACTGCCGTTTGTGCTGTTCCTCTATACTTGAGCGTGTTGAATCTCCATGAGGGGATTTTCTTTATGCAGCACTTGCTAATATTAAAAAGGCGTGAAAGTAAAGGTTAATGTGATTTGACCACTTCCAGGCCAGGCGTGTCTCTGATGGGAAAGAGGCTGTTAACCTTTACCGTCAGAGCAGTGTTCCCTGAGACCGGGCCTGCTGGAGAGAAGTCCATCAATCACAGGGCTGTCTCATAACGCCGTTCATACTGTGCGTGTGCAGGAGATGGAAGACGAGGAGCATGTGTCATGGGATACTACTTGTGGTTTCCAGACTAAACCTTGACACACTCAATACAACAGTGTACAGTTAAACTGACACTCTCGCTATGTGTATAATACAGAAACGAATGCACACATACAGTAATTCAGTACACGCGTAGTTGTGAGAAGTTTTTATATATCCTTATCCTTGCGATTCATATTAACAAGCATGTTTTTTTTTCACAAAACACAACTGTATTAGCAGTGCACATTTATGCTATTTTATAATGTGAAATATTAAATATTTTAAATAAATAATTAAACTAGTTATTATAATGTGCCAACAAAAATAAATAAGCTCATGCCTCAATACATAATATGATATTATAATAATACAATATTGTATAATGTAATAAATTATTAAATGGAGACACAAAAGGAGATATTTATAGCCGAATGTCTACAACAATGCATAGATAGAAATAGAAAAATAGAAATAGAAAAAAATTTAATTTTGTAATTAATTGATATAATATATAATATAATATATAATAATTGTATAATATATCATTTTACATGGACACAAAAATGAATGTTTATAATAACACATCCATGAATAAAATGCTCATATTGCCACTGCAATATATACAATAAAAGCTCATATTGTATAATATAATATAATATAATATATAATATAATACTAACCCCCCAGTTTCACAGACTAAAATGCATGTTTGAGCTGTTTTAACAGAAAATAACTTGCACTGACATATCTTAAAATATGTCAGTGCCTTTGTTCTGTCTGTAGACAACAGTAATATTTTTTTCGAAGGCACGTTTATAAAAGCTACTTAAATGCCTTAATTGAACAAAGACCTAATCCTGACTTAGTCTAAGCCCTGTCAGTGAAACCGGGCCATTATGTCCAAGATGCTCATTTCCATACAAGGAAATAGAATAGTGACCACAGTCAAACCAGATTTTTAAGGCAAAATTATTAGTGAAGATCAGTTTGTCACAGAAAGTTATCGTATAAGACTTGGAATACAGAGCATGAGTCATATTTTAGGATGATGTTATGGTGTTTTCTTGTCCCTGTTGGAGCTTGACAGCACCTGGTCCCCATCTTATAAACCTTAATATGAGCAGAACATCTGTCATCATTTTACAAAAGTTATTCTTTATATAAAGTGACTGTGTTGCGTCTTAAACTGCCATCTTGAGTTGTTGTAATACACACAGGCTTTAATACCCCTCGTAGACAATTTAAGCTATGTTCAAAAAGTTTGAGAGACGTGCACTGCGTCTAGACTTGTGAAGTTTGAAGATACAGATGAACCTACAAATGAACCCTCACAAACAAACACGGAGAGGAGGGCCTGCCACGAGCGATTAAGTATGCAAAAGCTCATTAATATTCATAAGTCGGTGTGCCTTCTCTGCTAATATGAATGTGTGTTTTAGTCCACAACGCCTGACTGACAGAACACATCGGCACGAATAAATGAGGAAATCACTGCAGAATGGGGTTCAATTTTAGAAACAGATTTCAGTAATTAGCCTCTCGCAGGCTGCACTGAGCGATTGTGTTAACAGCTTCATATGTTCCCACTCAGACGGCAAATAAAACATGATGTGTCCATCTCGCACCCCCGCTGAAGCATGTGTGCCATGCTAAATATCAGCTATAATTCTAGACAATAAAAACAGATATTGAATCCATTATAAGCGTCATTGTATGATTATATGGGCACCAAATGTCATTTATGTGTGTGCAAAGGCAGATAAACATACTAACTACTTTTCACACACATCATTTGTCTGTAAATCAGCTCTTAAAACCAAATTAACCCATTTTTATATTTCTGTGAGCATAATCAAAACAGTTTCATCTACTACATGATTAACAAAAATGAGCAGACTTGCGTTTTGACATGGCAGACGAAACAAATCTTCCAAAACACCTTGGCAACCAAGCCTTAGAAAATGGCTTAGCAAATACTAGAAAAATTGTCAGACCATATTCATCCTCATGGCAGTGCAAATACCATTAAAACTTCCTTCAGAAAATGTAAAATCAAAAGTAGGTGTTAAAATATTACGGCACTTTAGAAATGTAAAGACCCATTTCCGTTAGATTGTCAGTCGCTAATGCTTGTTTTCATGAAGCAGTAAGTACTAGCTGTTTTATAGGCCGTGTAGCTCACTGTAATTGAAGCCACGGCTAAATGTTTCTCTATGGAGCCGTAAAAGATTGCCATTACTGTACAGATTCTCAAACCCAAACAATCTTTCCTAGCAAACATAATTCATAATTGTACAACTTTTGTAAAAAACCTACAACTTCAAACTGCAAGAGCACCACAAACTCAGCGACATTCAAAAACATGTCAAGAGCGCAGTGGGAGAGCGCAGAGTTCCTTTAAAAGCACCCGGGGATTAAACAGAGCCAAATGCTAAATTTAAGTAAATTAAAGAATCATCTCCATTTCAGATTACTGTCAAAGCCATCTGCTCACTCATAAACAAACACTATGAGCGTGTTCATAGCTAAACTAGTATGTGTCTAACTGCTGTTGGCTTAGGAACGCAAGATGAGGGCTGGTGTGTAATCTCACTGTGCGACACGACTCTTGTATGATGCATTCTGGGTAGAGAAATTAAAGGCGTGCTAATTGGCTTGATGCCGCATTGGATTTGTTGGTTCTGATTTGGAACGTTAGACGGAATTGAGGTGGACGGATTGGGAAGCAGCAGACGTGAGTGTGGGTTATGATGACACACCAGAGAATGGTGTCAAAATTTGTGTTTAATGTCAAAAAAAAACCACATATGACAGGGTTTTATTTATTTGATCGTTGTATGATGGATTTGCATGTTTAAAAAGATGAATTTTGTAGTGCATATTTTTAAGTGACTTTCAGCAAAAATATTTGCGGCCCCACTTTATATTAGGTGGCCTTAACTATTATGTACTTACATCAAAAATTAAGTACAATGTACTTACTGTGTTCATATTGTGTTGTAAAACACCTTTGCTGATATTGAGGTGGGATACGGGTAGGGTTAGGGACAGGTGTGGTGGGATGGGTAAGTTTAAGGATAGGGTTAGGTGTAAGGGAAGTGTCAATAGTGTAATTACAAATGTAACTACAGAAATTAATTACAGATGTAATTACATGCAGGTATTTTTAAAAATGTAAGTACAATGTAAAAACATGTATGTACACAATAAGTGCAATGTATCAAATTATTAATTAAAATGTTAGTACATAGTAGTTAAGGCCACCTAATTTAAAGTGGGTCCATATTTGCTAAAGGGGTCCTATTATGCCCCTTTTTACAAGATCTAAAATAAGTTTATGATGTCCCCAGAGTGTGTATGTGAAGCTCAAAATACCCCACAGATCACTTTTTACAGCATATTAAAATTGTCACTTTTTGAGGGTGAGCAAAAACGTGCCGTTTTTGTGTCCCTTTAAATGCAAATGAGCTATTGCTCCCGGACCCCTTTCAAAAAGGCGGAGCTTCAAGAGTCAGACTCTTTGGTGTCTTTACCCCTCACCCTTCACAAAAGGGTCAGGGGTAAAAAAGGTGAGAACATTGGGTGGAAAGAGAAAACATTCTCCGGGGTCAGGATTTTTGTTTTGTTTTTTTAATTATATTTACTTTTCATGTTCATTTCTAGTCACTATTAAAGGGATACTTCAGTACTGGGAAGATGAATCTGTATTTAAACTGGGTCATTAGTGCAGTAGAAATGAGAAAACACAGAAAATTTGCTTTTGTCTCATGGGGATGAAAGACAATAATTCCCAGAATGCACTTCGCTGCCCTGGCACGGCTACTGTATTACTGGATCACTTGCCGACCTCGTTCATTTTCATAAAATCAGTTCAGTTAGAGAGACTACAATTAAAAACTGAACGTGTCTGTTCAATATAATGTGAGTGAGCTGATTGAGTGTCACGGCACAAACGCAGCAGGAATCAGATTTCATTCATCACATGAGCTGAGGTAATCGCGGGATTCGCGACCGCATTCACAGCGCGTGAACAGTCTGGCACATTTTCAGTCCATGTCTTTGGAAGCTTAACTTTCATAGGAATTCATTTGAAAAGTTGAAACACTCACTTTGCTCTCCACCGCTCCGTTTACATGAATCTCCGCATGTCCGCGAGCCGAGTGCGATGTTGAAAACGTGGAAATAGCGCCTCCTGCTGGCTGTGGAGGAATTTTTCCAGAAATAAAATACCTAATTCTCTCGTCTCAGGGTGATATGAGGGGGGAAAGTACGATAATTTGAATATACTCCCGGGTTTCTACTGATACAAAGCTTAATGCTAATCGCTGAAGTAACCCTTTAAGTATCTTTGCATCTGCCTGAAAACTAATTCTAACAGGTAAGAGGTAAAAAAGTTTGTGTGTTTTATGTAGGGCAAAACCCTTTATAAAACACAATGCTATTGAAACATTGAAATATATAACATTAAGAGAATAGATCAGAACATAACTTTGCAGAACTGACTTTATTTGCCAGTAAATCTGTCATGCATTGCTGTAGAAATGCAATTAATAGGAACATTCTAAAAAGATAAATGTGAAATCACTTAACGTGCTTTATGTTCTAAGACCAAGTCTTTAAGACATTAAAAGACCAAGGCCAAGTTTTAAGACAGGGCTTAGCCTAAGCTTAAGCCTTGTCTGTGAAACCGGGGGCAAATGTAGTAAATAGATGCATTTCTTTTCTTTTTTTTTGTTATTACTTTGTAATGTCACTCTTCACAAAACGAAAAAAAAAAGATCAGCCTAAATGAAATCTTCAAGTCAACTACTGTATCTTCAAGTCATCGATTAGCATATTTTGTCATGATAATCTATAATAATCGGTCATGTGGGAACTGTTGTAAGAGGCACAGAGCCAGAGAATATCTGCTGCATGAAGATATAACAGTAGTTTAGTTTAATTACGGTTATAACTTATGTTGTCATCTTGCTTTATGACATGCTATTGCATTTGTATTACGTACCGTATTTCAATAAATGTGAAAACACGGATGCGACAGCTTGAGCAGATGGGCCTAAATATGCTCTACTACAACAACTCTTCCTCTTCTGAACATGGCCTTTGTTGCTGAAACAGCGACATTACACACTTACAACAGTTAAAAAAGTAAAATCAAAAGAATATCATCCAGGAATATGGCCCTGATGTGTCTTCCAACATGGTTGTTTAAGAAATGAAAAGCTACACACTCCAATTAGAAGAACTGCTGCCAAACATGCTAGAAACATAAAAATCACTGCAATAATGATCCAATCATTGAATCTTAAGCATTTGCCTGTTTAAATCCAAACAGCTTTTTATTAGGGGTGGAGGCGCTGAGCAGTGTATATTGTTGTCATGCAAGCACCACAGATAACTACTGTACATAGTCCCATATAAGTCCCATATATATTGAAACTGAATGCCAAAACACACGTTATTATACATCCATAAAAGAAACTCAAATAATACAGACAATTCAATCATTGTTTCGCCGGCACTTTGCTTATGCAATGAAATACCTCTAATTGAGAAAACACTGAAAGAAAAGTGATTCTGAATACATCACGGCAGGCAGCCAAAGCACAAAGAGCAAATCTCCAAAAATCTGATGCTCTATTGTTGTCTGTTGAAAGCAGTCCACAAATCCATCTGTAACTGCAGCCCAAGCAAACAGCGCATCAGTCTTCAAAACCACACTCTGTCATTCGATAAACACAACATTTTCACCCCCAAAAGGGAAGAAATGAAAATCACCAGTTTGTCCTGCTGCAAAGTTGAAAAACGATCCATGAATCACGCTCTCACATGTTTACAATTTGCCTTTTTCTTTTTTTTAAGATGATGAAAAGCACCCATAAAGACTTTACAATTAGATTAAATTGCACCATAACACAATGGCTAATTAAGTCATTTTTCAAATTCAATAAGGAAGCAGATTGGGAAGCAAAGATGTGATACGAGTTGTTTGGCAAAAACCCTTGTTGAATACGTCCAAGCTGTTTGGCTGACTGATTTTTGGCTGCGAGTTTGAATATCTGGGAATTTCATCAGCGTTAAAGAGAGAGACCACATGACTCGTGTAAGCGTTTCAACGCATCTCTCAACACAATGGTTGACCCCTGCGTGAAAATTGTTGCAGTCATGGAAGGACTATTTTACAAGGTAGCTCAGTAGCAAGAAGTGTACATCATAAATGGTGAAAAATGTTTTTTCAAAAATTGATTTTTTTTTGCTAAATATAAAACAGACTTTCACATGCTTCCATTTTAGTACTTAGACACACGTGGCATGTTTGGTTCTATTAAAACAAACCCAGGTGCGATTGCTCTGTTAGTGCGGTTCATTTGAATAAGTGTGAACACTGAAACCCGAACCCTGGTGTGCACCAAGTGGACTGGGTGCACAAGTGGACTGAGACCATTGTGCGTTCAAATTAAATATGAACGCAGCACAGACCAAAGGCATGTAAGTGAGCGAAAAACAGGACATGATGTCGCAACCCTAAAAAGAACAGAATGCTCAAGCATATTTTCAGAACATTTGTGTGTGTGACGGAGGGATTGCTGCCATGGTTCTGACTCCTTTACACATTTTATAAACTCTTCAAGAGTTCTCAGCTGGTCAAAATACCATCATATGTAGGCTACGCACATACAACGAGTGAGTTTAACCCAGCACACAGAAATGAAATGGATGTTCGGTGAATTCCGTCATGAAATATACATCATAAAAGCCGACCAATCAGGTTGTAAACATATCCCAATTCCTTTAGGTTCTGTGTTTAAATGCCACACAAAGCTGAACAGACCAGGACTAAACTTTTTTTTTTTTTGGTCGGGACCAATGGCGCTTTTCCACTAGCTCAACTCGACTCGCCTTGACTCGGCTCGGCTCAGCTCGGTTCGCTTTTCGCTCCGTTTTCCATTACAGACAGTACCTCCACAATAGTACCTGGTCGTCATAGCGACGCCGCAGGAAACTGCCATGACGTAATCTTCTCTCGCTGGATCCTCTCTTCGGCAGCCAAACAAAGGAAAGTCTGCAGCTCCTCGTTTGACCACGGTGTATTCTTCCGAGTAGCCATAACAGTAAATAACACGCAATCTCTGGACTATTTAAAAATGGCACGGTTATTCAGGATACTCCGTCTGGCGCGTGCAATGATGACACAATGAACAGTGACGATTCACTCTAACCAATCAGCAGTCTGCGGTGTTTTCACGTCACATTTTAGTATCCCCTCAGCTCGCTCAGAACCTCGCCGGAGGTGGTACGAAAAAAATTACCTGGAAGCAGGTACAGGTACAACTTTTACACAGCGGAAAACCAAACAAAGGCGAGTCGAGTCAAGTCGAGCCGAGCCGGTACTGTGTAGTGGAAAAGCGCCATAAGCAAACCGAACTACAAGTATGAACACGCTCTTAAAGCTCATTTTAAACAAACCAAATGATTACTGATTCATAAAATCAAGCCCCAACCTACACTACCCAATCTTCAAGCAGAAGGAACTGGATGAAATATACTGAATGTCTTTTGGTCAGAGGAAAACTGGTTCCCCAACTGATATTTTTCTCCATTCTGTCACCCAAAAGAGTTTAAGTTCCTCGCCATCGCCACCTCTGGCTTGCTCAGTTGGGGACACATAATATTCAGCAATATTATTGATTTGACTGTCCTGACACTATCGCATAAGAACTGAACTGAGCTGGACGATGACATCACTGTTTTCCACAGAGCTGCTTTATAGCTGAATTTAACTCATATTTGATGATCTTTAAACAGTTACACTGAACTGACCTCAGCTGAACATTGACACAATCGTCTTTTTAGAGCAGAATATAACTCTGTTTGCATCATTGAATCTTTATTTTCCTGTTTATCCCTGTAAAGCTTCTTTGAAACGATCTGTATTGTATCAAGCACTATATAAATAAAGGTGACTTTACAAGCCAGGTTAACAATAAAAGTATAAGATGATCAATTGAGAGTCAGAGCTGGAAAAACAGGGGGCAGTCCTCACAAAGGAAATTTAGAGGGTCTATTTCAAAGTTTAAAGAGACATGCACTGTCCTTCAATCATCTTTCATCTCATACATGAAAAGAGTTCTCATGTCCGTCAAGATGGAAAGGGATTATGCATGAAGCCCAAAAATAAAACCCTCAAACACAAGCCTGTCGATCTCAATTAAAGACATGGATTTCACTGTATGTCTGTCATCTTATATGTCTGCCTATATTTATAAAATCACACAAAGACAGCATATAGTTAGTTCCCTTGCTTTATCCTCAAATACCATGGTGCTGTAATTATCCATATGCAGCTGCGTCAGGAGGCCCTTATGCATTACCGTCACTCACCCTCTCCATTGCCTTGACTATATATCAACGGATCAGCACAGGGACAAATTTAGACTCCTTCATTTCAAAAGACACAGGATAGTCCTGTTTCCACGATATGGATCCATTAAGAGCTGCAAAAACTGCATCGAAACACTTTATGGGGAATCATTTGACACAAATCACTGCATTTTTCATGAAGATTTCCTTGTGTCACTTTATGCTCGAGTGAAAGTGTGATGTGTGTGAATTTCTAGCTTTCAGACTCGTACCTCAACAATCCAAATCCTTTTTTCTTTGTCTTTTTCTCAGGGTCTTCGGGTTCATCCTTCTTTTTGCTCTTTTTCTCTTTCTTCTTTTTGGTTTTCTTTTTCTTTACTTTCTTGTCATCATCCAGTTCCTGTCGAGAGGAGCCGCTGGCGGGCGTGTCTCTTCCAGAGTCTTCCTCAGAGTCATCTGTTGGTGAAGAACAAAGACACAGACATGAGCAAACTCCTAATGTGATCTAATCATAAGGAATCAAACAACGAGCTCTGAACCAGACTCTCGCTTGTCAATAAATGATGAAGAAAGTATTTCTTTGTGGTATATTTACCTGTAAATTATCCTCCAGAGGGAATTTTTAGAAAACGTAAAATTGGATTTAAAAATGACACATTCTAACAATTTGAGCTTTCCCTTAAGCTTTTGATATATTAAAGGTCATGGTAATCTAAGAATATCCTGTTAATTTCAGAGATGAAAACTATCAAAGAAAAGCTTTTATTGACACCAGGCCCAGAAAACGATCAATCTCAGAATATGTCGACACTTGACATCAGAGTATGGTGAAACACTGCCTCTGCAGAAGAAGAAGAACGGCTGATTCTCGAGCCCTGCCCACCGACTCGTGCCTGACATGACATAGGCCTACATAGAGCTAAACCGGATCGAACTTCTAAGCAAAAACATGCCGCATAAGATTAATTTGGATTCCAATATTATGAATGCATAGATGAACTTTATTTTGAATGAATATCCAGCTCACGTGGGGAAGACATTGCGTGTTTGTTACTTCATTTCACCGCGGAATCGTTTGTAAAAAGAGACTGGATTTGCAGACAGGATGAGATTACATGAATGAATGAAGCAACACACTAACGTGAGTAAATCATGTTTTTTATATGTAATAGTATTGCATTGTTATCGTTTGATATTGATTAGGTGTACGTGTCTAACTGAACATACCCTAGCACGCTGTCAAAGGCTGGAGAATCCTTTATTCCAGGTGTTGTTGGTTCATTGTGCTGCAATTCGGGATCAGACTAGGACAAGTATGGGCCAGGGCTCGCAAAGTTGAACGTCCCGGGGCTGTGTGTATTCAAGACGGGCTACCAAAATGTAATATTTGAAGGAAAAATACAAATCGCAGAAGTTTCGGTCATGCTGTCAGCAATGTACTTGGCGTGTGTGTGTGTGATGCGTGGTTTGCGCTTATATCCACCGATCGGGGGGCCGAGTAATAAAAAAATAACATTCCAATCAATCGCAGGTGGATGAGAGCTAAATCATTGTGTTTGTTTGATAAAGACACTTTGAGAGCCCTGTGGGCGATTCATGCCGGTTGCCGTTTAAAGAAATAAAAAGGTAAACATCAGCAAATTCTAAAAAATTATCAATAACTTATCAATTAAATAGCAATACAATTTT
>CM040914.1:10187706-10250206 GCA_023029165.1 Gobiocypris rarus | reverse complement strand
CTTGTAAAAAAACAAAAGCAATATGATAGAAGGCATTTTGAGTGCTTCATATTTTTGTAGAAACCATGATACATTGTTTTAGGACTCTTTAATGAACAGAATGTTCAAGAGAACTTTTGCAACATTATATGTCACACTTTTGATCACTTTTGATACTGCATCCTTGCTTAAAGGGGTCATGGCATGAGAAATTAAATTGGCTTTGATCTTTTGACATTTAAGAGGTCTTTCCTGCAAGTTTCATAACTTAAAACAGCCTCCTCATTATAAACAGAATGTATTTATTTAATTAAGCTACAGAAACAGCTCGTTTTGATGTTGCAGGATCTGTGACGTCACACGAGCAAACACATCTGCATATGTCCACTGCCGTTCAGTTGCTTAATGGCTGACATTTGCCTATGTTTGAGCACTTGAGTGTCGAAAACAGGACAAATGGAAGAGTGAAAGAACGTTCGTTTTGGCGAACCCTTGTTTGAGGTTAAACAGCTCTTTTGCATCTCTGTACAGACTTCAGTGTATTTTTTATATTTTTTAAATGGCGTCTCTGATCTCGTCGGATGTGACCAGTGTTGGCAAAATGAGGTGGAATGAGTATAAGGATAATTACGAGCTACAGGCAAAACAAGTGAAAAATGCCCATTTTGGTCGAATTCAAGGTTTTCACAAAAATGACTTCATTCAGCCCTCGTCTAGCGATCCCAATGCTCCCAACAGCCATTAAACATCTAAAACATTTTCTAAGAGGAGAACTTTCCTTTGTCCATGAAAATGCAGTTTTTCTCTGCTCGATTCCCGAAGACTGTCACTTCCTCTCAGCACACGTTTGGTATAGTTTTTATTGCACAGCATTCCAACTTTATGAATATTCATATAGTGAATTGTTGATGGCATGAGTTTGAACCGATGAAATGTGATTGTCAAACTCACATGTAAACAAAATGATCTTACTAACGCTGACTGACAGATCCAAAGTGATATCAAAATCAGACATCAAAATATCTGTCTTGGCAAGTATTCACGCAAATAATATCTGTTATGTCTTAAGTGAACATTTGGTTAACTGTTGGGGAAAAACATCTTATCTGTAACATTATATTAAATCCATGCCATACAGTAGGTCTTAATATATAGGCTGTCTGTCTCAATGTTAATCAAACAATTGTGGTCTATGGAAGAAAAAATATATATATATATTTTTTCCCTATAGATATGGGTTTTGACTTGGTGTGTGCCAAATTTGGTGTTATTACCAGGGATTTTAAGGTATGGTTGTAGGTGATTTTTTTGGAACCTTTAGAAAACTTTAACTAAATGTTGCTCAAAATTGACTTTGCTGACCCTATCGACTTCAAATAGGTGTAGCTCATAATTTTTTTGTCTGATTCCAACAAATCATACAACGCTCATTGCGACTCATTTGGCCAGCACGGGTCACATATGTTTGTTCAGAGCATTTCGCAAAAAAACTTGTTGAAGCAGAGCAGCCAACTGTATTGGATATGACAGCAGCTGCATCGCAAAAAATATTTCATAATGTTTTGTCTGTAAATGACGTCTGGATAAGGTTTTCAAAACACCTACTCGCATGCAATAGCAAATGGGTGTTGATACTGTTTTCTATGCAATGATGTTAATCAATCATAACAGTGTCTTTTTTCCTGACAAGCCTTAAAAGGGGGCACTACTTAAAAACTGATCATTTCAGACAGAGGGAAGGAATAAAGGTGGAAAATAATCACTTTTTTCACATATATATTTCACTAACATTATAAGTGAACGTACTGAAATATATTTTAAAAATCCATGCCATAACCCCTTTAAAATTATTATTATTTTTTAAATCATACTGATTTCAACATTTTGAACAGTAGTATATATATAATTTAAACTGAAATTAAGTTGGAATGAACAAATGTAGAATAAACAAACTCTGGGATCCATGATCCATGATCCATGGTCCTTGTTCTGGGATTTCATTACGCACAAATTAAACATTGGATGCATGTATATCATTTCCACGAAATGCAGCTGTAATCATTAGGATCTAAGCAGTGAAATGTTTAAAATGTAGATTTCATTACCACAGCACTGCATGCATGTGTGCCGACACACATAAACATTCGACACAGATGGTCCTCTCTGGGATGCTTAAATAAATCAATCTAAACCAGCACAAACATGGCTGCTCTCAACCTGAATCAACAGCAAACTAGACGATCGGGGTTCAGAAACAGACCAAGAGACGGGAACATTATTTGAACAAGTTCTTAGGAAATAAAACAGTAATTGGCAAAGTCTCTCTGGCAGACAGGTACCTGTATGCTGCCATTATCACAAAAAGGGAAAATAATGAGAAGGGAAAAAAACAAACAAATCAGCAGAAGCAGCACTGCTGGGCCGAAGCCGGGCGAACGGTAACTGGGAGACTGCCATGCAGCTCCAGGAAGAAGAGGAAGAGAGATGAATGGAAGATGGTGAACTGTGAACTAAAGCGCTGCAGAGCCTGTGAGCAACTCAGGCTCTATGAGTGGTCTTCATTTGGATGAGAGGTGCCACAGGAAAATGTGAGTGTTGGAGGGAAGCCAGTGCCTCCAGCATCTTTCATCTATCCTCTTAATGGACATGTTCTCCTCTCCTGCGGATCCGGACTAGGCTCTTCATCGTACCAACTACACGCATACAGTATACAAACATATACATGTTGCTTTGTTGCTAGCAAGAAGGAGAGTTATACTACACTAATTCAGGCACAAACGAAAGAGAGTAGTATTTAAAGTCGGAATAAAATATTATTTTCTTAATAAATGTTTCTGGTATTTATTTCGCCCATCGCAAAACAAGCGCAGTTTACAAAAAACTACCTGACCCTTATGCAAAAATCAAACAGTCTGTGATTTTTTATCATTATCTAACAGCTTCTATCTCCACAGAAAATATTCAAGTTTACATTGGAAAGAGTTAGCAAAAATGATGAGAACAGTCAAAATACATATGTGCATTCCTGTGATTGGTGGAGCACACATCGGGTTAGAAAATTGAATGAATATTAAAGAAATTTTATAGAAAACTTCGCTGGTTTTAAATCGCCACAAAAATAATAAATATAAATAAATAAATAATGATAAAACAATAACAATTAAATAAAATAAGTAAAATAAAATAAAAGTGTGTGATTTAATCTGTAAGGTTTCAATGTCAAATGAAACATATATAAAAGTTGCAAATGTTTGGTAAATAGTAAACATTTCTTGTTTTTAATTAAACAAAATTATAGAGTTTCATTAATACAAAATATTTTATAATAAGTTCACTAGCCATTAACAAGTAAAGCAAAACATTTTGGACCCTATGCTTATAACCACACAGACAGACGGACAGACGGACGGACGGACGGACGGACGGACGGACGGACGGACGGACAGACAGACAGACAGACGGACAGACAGACAGACAGACACACACACACACACACACACACTCAAGACTCCCTTTAGAGGGATATTCAGTGGTTGAAACTAGTGTGCAACATATGACAACCTCTTTCTTATGTACTTTTTATAGAAAGCATGGTTTCCTGGATACTATTTTTACAGACAAACAAGTCATATGATTTGTTACTTACCATAAAGAGAGCATCACATGAGTGCTGTGTTTTTCGAGGTTGCTTAAGGAAAGGCTGGCGTTCAGTCGTGAAGGCAATACATTTGGCTTCGACATTATGGATAAATTACATTATAGCACACTATTCCTGTGCTAGATTTTTTTATTAATAATAAATAACCTAAACCTGATGTACATTTTTACTAAACATTTAGTAGACACCACAAAAACCTAATAATAATATTAATAATAGACATAACGTTGGACTACACAGTGAATTTACAGGAAAAATACATTTAAAAATATTGCGTTTACTGCAAAGCAGATGCAAGGAGAGAGAGAGAGAGAGAGAGAGAGAGAGAGAGAGAGAGAGAGAGAGAGAGAGAGAGAGAGAGAGAGAGAGAGAGAGAGAGAGCAGAAGAGAGAGAGAGAGAGAGAGAGAGAGAGAGAGAGAGAGAGAGAGAGAGAGAGAGAGAGAGAGAGAGAGAGAGAGAGAGAGAGAGAGAGAGAGAGAGAGAGAGAGAGAGAGAGAGAGAGAGAGACTAATCCGCACAAACAGGATTGAGCTGCCAGAGAGAGTACCGCAGTGGTTGGCTTGGCCGGCACTAGCTAGGGGTTTTTAGTCAGATTAAACTCAGAGCGGCCACGTCTTCAAGACCATCCTTCATGTATTTACCATTGTCTCTGACCCCTGAGAAGTATACAAAACAGGCGTGTGAAGACTATGCATGTAAATTTGTCTGTGTATGTTTTTTTATGCAGGCACATGCTGTGAGAGCCGCTAAATTGACTGTGTGCATGTGGTTTTGATTTTGATGCAATTTAGGATCTAATGCCATGTGTCTGAGTTTAAACGTACTGTACATCTATGATTGGGTTGTTATTGTGTGTGTGTATGACTAGGGTTTTGGAATATAGTCTGTAGTTGTTTGTGGTCTTGTACCGTGTGGTCACTACTTTCACTGTGTGTGTCTGTTTCCTCCACTAACTCGATCTCTCCTTGCTGCAATTCACTCTCTCACCTCAACTGACAGACTACAAATGGGTAGCAGTCGCCCTCCGTTTATCTTCATTTGACTTGGCTGAGACGCAGCCACTGATCTGGGGTCAGATTACTGGCCTGTGAGTCAACTAACATAGCGCTTTACAGATCGCAAGCTTGATCTTGGGCCAGCCTTGTGGCGTTTGACCACAAATGAGATGTTGGCTATTAAAGCAGTATGGTGGAACTGACAGTGCGAGGCTGATAAACTCTACTTCAACTTGGCAGAGGAATTGTTTACTGCAATTAATGTTTATTAATAACATAAATTACATATTGAACACTGGTGTCTTTTATCATATTTCTGTTGCTGCTGTTCATTAAAATAAATTAAATTTTACCATGCTTAAGGGGGTAAACAAAACTCCTTAACCGTAGTAAAATCATGTCCTCATGTGCCTTGCTCCTTTAATGTATGTATGTGTGTGTGTGTGTGTGTGTGTGTGTGTGTGTGTGTGTGTGTGTGTGTGGGCATGTTTTTGTGAAATATCAGGACACAAATGTGTATAATGACATGGGTATGACATAGGTATTACAAAAAGAGGGTGAAATATGAGGACGTTCCCCATGTCCTCACTTTTCAAAATGCTTATAAATCACACAGGATGAGGTTTTTTTTCACAGAAAGTAAACTGCGCAGTCTCCTGTGATGGGTAGGTTTAGGGGCAGAGGCAGTGTAGGGGGATAGAAAATACGGTTTGTACGGTATAAAATGCATTACGCCTATGGAATGTCCCCACATTTCACAAAAACAAACGTGTGTGTGTGTGTGTGTGTGTGTGTGTGTGTGTGTGTGTGTGTGTGTGTGTGTGTGGACTGGTAATCCCTACGGTATGTGGACAAAATGTCCGCACAAAGATGGCAATATCCGAAATCCTTGTCCTTGTGGTGACATTTTTTGGTCCCCATGAGGAAAACATCTTATAAATCACACTAAGTGATGTTTTTTGAAAATGTAAAAATGCAGCATGTCTCCTGTGATGGGTAGGTTTAGGGGCAGGGGCAGTGTAGGGGGATAGAAAATACGGTTTGTACAGTATAAAATGCATTACGCCTATGGAATGTCCCCATAAAACATGGAAACACAACGTGTGTGTGTGTGTGTGTGTTCTTACCGGGTCTCTGTCCTTGAATGGAGGCCATGTTACTTTCATCCGCCACTGAAATACACAAACATAAAACATCCATCAGCTCCTCAAACACTCATTTGTGTCTCCCACTGGACGTTCCAAACTGTACAGGGTCATGTTAACAATAGTGATGTTTAAGTGTTACAGTAATACTTTTTAAACATGTGCATTTTCACTTCAACTGTAAGTTGATTTTGTTGACATTAGCATATAAACAGCTTCAAAAGTCAAAGTTTAAACCAGACTGAGCTGGTCTCAGAAGGTTTAAACCAAGTGTGCCACACACGTCCTGAAAAGCGAAGCCAAAGCGCCTCGATCACCCCCAAGTGGCTGGTCTCAGTTTAGCTCATAAACCCCACCCCCTCCATGTATTCTAATGGGACACGAGAAAAACGAAACAATCAAATTACACTTCAAACACATTTTTTTCCAAATATGGTTTCTGTCATTTTAGGTAGTTTTTATCATACTGATGTAAGTTTAAGTGTTCGTATTTTGTTTAAATAAGTGTGGTTTTACTTAGTTATTTAATGCTATAAAGACGTCATGGGGAGACGTTATGATTGACAGCTGAGATTGACTGACTTTTTTCGGCATTTACAGGAGGAGATTGGAGCTTTAGCTTTAATTTCTACATTTCCATAACTGTTTATTTCACACTGACATAATGAGTCTACAGTAAGCTGTACTAACGGTTGGGCGGGGTTTTGATACCGCGGCTCTACTTCCGACAGACTCAGGTCCCGAGGTCACTACTGTACAGACGCAGGTCCCTAATCAGCACAATATGTCAGCACCATATTCGGATATTGGTGGCTTAATTTTTCTTCAAAGGAAGGTAATAAAGGGTCGTCCATCTTTTTTACGGTCTATTGTTTAAACTGGTCTTCAAGCCTGGCCAAGCTGGTGTTCAGCTGGTTTAACTGGGAGGCCGATGGTTGACCAGCTTAAAATTGTCTAAAACCAGCCAACTGACAAACATAAACCTATAAGGAAACCAGCTAAGACCAGCAAACCATCTTATGCTGGTTTAGGCTTTTTTCAGCAGGGTTAAAGCCACAAAATCTTTTTTATATAGCCCTTAATAGCCCATTTTAATACATCACACCTCAAATGAGTCATTGCATAACTTATATACTGAATTATAATGAACCATTATAAGAACAAAACTTAAAAAACAACTGAAAAAACAACAACAGAAGCTGCATGAATAATACATTGGGTTTGGAAAAATCTCTTCAACTAAAATGATTTTACAGTCCTGTTTCTCATGAACAAACTAGGTCTTTGTTAAAGTAATTACAATAACTGGGTAATAACTATAGGTGCTAACCCTGAACCTACCCCTACCCCTAAACCTAACCTTAACCAATGTAGTTACCATATAGTACCCAGTACTTTCTTAGGTAAGTACAATGCTAAGTACACGTACTATAAAATAAAGTGCAACCATTCTTTTTCCACATGTGTGCTGGTCTCTCTCTCTCTCTCTCTCTCTCTCTCTCTCGCTCTCTCTCGCTCTCTCTCGCTCTCTCTCTCTCTCTCTCTCTCGCTCTCTCTCGCTCTCTCTTGCAAGTAGCAACACTTGGCTTTAATTAGGAAGAGCTGTGCAGGTCCAGCTACGCTTCTGTACAGCTGAGAACATCTGCGGTTTGCCTGAGCACACTACACACATACACATCCTAGCAGCTCGAGTTACAGTGTGCACACATAGCAGAATTCAGAACAATGAAAAAAAAACAGGATTTTAATTTTGGATTATATATACATATACATATACAGTTATTCCCGTGATTAAAGCTGAATTTTTCAGTGTCACATGATCCTTCAGAAATCATTCTAATATGATGATTTCCTGCTCAACAAAAAAATATTATTATTATTGAAAACAGTTGTGTTGCAACTTGCTGCATATTCTTTATAAACACTTCAATGAATAGAAAGTTTAAAAGAACAGCATTTATTTTCAATATTAATCTTTTTAACATTACAAATATCTTTTGATCAATTTAATGCATCCATGCTGAGGTATA
Source organism: Gobiocypris rarus (assembly GCA_023029165.1). NCBI lineage: Eukaryota > Metazoa > Chordata > Actinopteri > Cypriniformes > Gobionidae > Gobiocypris > Gobiocypris rarus. The sequence goes on along the minus strand of CM040914.1, from coordinate 10,242,398 downwards.
CATAAAAAAAAATCTCTGACACAATTTTTAAACAGTAATATTATATTTTGAACATCATAAAATATCTTTTTGCCTTCCATTTAGCCTCTCAAACAATCTTTTTTAAAGAAAACTCAGATGTTTTCCTTAACAAAACAAAAAAACTGGATTTCTGCAATGCATAGGAGCGGCTACATCTATGCAAGCCATGATGACACATCTAAGACATTTACAGTAGCGCCCCGTGGAGGAAAACAAGGAATTATTAGTGTGTGGGCCTGAGTGTGAGTGGTGAAAACGAGAAAGTGTGTGTGAGAGAGAGAGAGAGAGAGAGAGAGAGAGAGAGAGAGAGAGAGAGAGAGAGAGAGAGAGACTAATCCGCACAAACAGGATTGAGCAGTGAAGAGCAGCTGCTGCCACAGGCATTGCACCATGGGATACAATAATGGGGTTTCATTACACTGCAATTTCTCTTAAATAAGCCTTTTCATCTTTTATGAGCTCAATTTCCCCAGCAGAGAAATAACACTGGAAGAGACCGGTGTGCAAGCCGGTGTGAGTTTACACACGTGTGTGTACACATGGACAAATGTGAGAGAACACAAACAGGGTTGATGGGAGAAAAATAGACACAGAAGAAAAGAAGAAAAAGAAAAAAAAGGAGGGGGTATAATAGTTTGCCTTTGAATGCTTAAAAGTGCCTACAAATCTGGATTATCCACACTCAACATAGCACAGACACAATGTCACACTCATGCATGCAGAAAAACACACATGCACAAGATGACAAACACTTCATTCACAAGCAAATTTATAAACATTTATAATATATTTAGCTCTGTTTGCCAAGTCCAGCAACCACCATGAACAAGTTAGCAACAATCCTGAAAGCCCTAGCAACCACTCTGAACATCCCAGCAACACCTATAACAACCTAGCAACCACCCACAGCAACATGCAGAATACCCTAGCAACCACCCAAAACACCACAGTGACAGCCAGAATCCTCTAGAAATTCCTTAGCAACCAACCACCCAAATCACCTTAGTGACACCCAAGCAGCAACCCTGAACATCTCAGCCACACCAAACACACCATGCAACATGGAGAACACTGTTACAAGCACCCAAAACCCCAAAGCAACACCCAGAACCCTCTAGGAACACCTTATCTATCTAACTCTAGCAACCATCTACAATCCACTAGCAACACCCTAGCATCAACCCTGAACATAGCACTTAAAACACCCTAGCAATGTATTGAACGCTCTAGTAACCAATCAAAACCACTGTCTGTTTGGTTTTGGTAAAGTTTACTAAAGTAAACATTGTCTATGTTCTTCTTGCCACTGTCTCCTGATGGTTTATAGAACAATTACTCCAAGTCGCACTTTGTCGTTTCAAAGAATAGCACAATGGCAAGCGTGTCGAGTATAAACCATAGACAGTAAAAAAAATATTGACATAGTGTTAGTGACAACAACCATAGGATTCTGAATGCCCAACCAACCACTCAAAACACCACAGCAACACACATAATCCTCTAGAAATGCCTTAGCTACCAACCACCCAAATCACCCCAGCAACCACCCAAAACACCTTAGCAATGCCCTAGCAGCAACCCTGAACATCTACCAACCCAACCACTCTAACAGCCATCTAGAATCCCCTAGCAACTCCCTGGCAACCACTCTGAATATCCGAACAACACCTAAAACAATCTAGCAAAGTGCAGAATCCCTTAGCAACCAGTCAAACATACCACAGCAAAACCCAGAATCCTCTAGAAATGCCTTCGCTACAACCACCTAAAACACCTTAGCAACAACCCAAACCCCCCAGCAATGCCCTAGCAGCAACCCTGAACATCGTAGCAACACTTAAACACCCTAGCAATGTGCCAGATGCCCTAGAAAACCACCAAAAACACCACAGCAACACCCAGTGCCTTCTAACGATCCATTCAGAACCACTGTTTAGGACCACTGTGACCTGGCATCCACCCACAACACTTCAGCATTAAATGTGGGTTTTTCACGAAAATGTTCTGCATACATTTAAAAAAGAAATCTAGTTATAGGCTACATATTCTGATAAAACCCAATTTGGCTAGTGTATTGCACTTTTGCATAAAAGTAAAGGTAAATGGCCTGAAAGCAATCAGCAAATGAGAAATTAAGAGCATTTTCACATGAACTCCTGCCCAGAAAAACACATACAGCTGCTAATGATGCAACTGGCAGAATAAACCTCTTTCTGAGAGACTCGAGCCGAGCCAAAACTCTGAACTCTAAAAGCTAGCATCCAGAACTCCAGCCAAACCTTTCACAGGGATCATGCTTGACTGAGGAAAACCTTTGTCTTTCAACGTTTCGCAATATCACAGAGGAAAACATTAGCCAGACTGAAATTATGCGCCTTGAGGACAAGAAAAGTGGACCCTTGGGTGATGGATATATTACCTTAAAGGTTTGTAGAATGCTTGTAAATTATAATGAATAAATATGCTGGCTATTTTTGTATTTGGATATAAATGACCTGTATTATGCTGACAGCGGTTCAGGCTAAAGTAAACGCCTGAAATTGCTCCCAACTTCACTCGCATTAGCGATGACCCACACTGTAAATCCATTACCCAAAAACCCTCCAAAAACAACCCCTTTGATGGAAATCGTTGATGAAATGTGCATGCAATTTACAGCTTTAAGGCTTAAAATTGAAAACTTTATATAATTTGGTTTAAACAAAATATAAACAACCACATATATGCACCACACTGATTCTAAATGTATGCACTTTTTTGTTAAATTATTATTTACACATTTTCTTTTTAGATTACTGTGGTTTTATTTAGAATGTAAAAAAATATATATATATATATATAGAAAGATAACAAAACATAAAAATAACATACTGTATCTAAAAATGATCAAAGACACAAATGTTATATAACTAAATAAATATAAAAAAATTACCTAATGCTGATGCCTATGCAACAATATGATTATGCTTCTTAATGACATTTTTTTAAGACTTAAAGGTGCAGTGTGTGAATTTAAGGCATCTAGCGCTGAGGTTTTGAATAGCAAATGTCCACCGCTCACCCCTTTCTTTTGAAGCACATAGAGAAGCTACGGTGGCCGACACAGGACAAAAATGTTGTCATCGGAGAGAGCAGAGAGTAGAGAAGTTTGCTCTATAGAGAAGTTTGTCCGTTTAGGTAGGGTGACCAAACGTCTTGTTTTCCCAGGACATGTCCTGTTTTCAAGTCCTTTCCTGGCCATCCTTTATAAAGTGATGGAAATGTCCTGGTTTTCATTATTTTCCATTGGGCCATTAAACTGACCGGCACTCGAGTTTCATTGAGTATCTCATTGCTGGGCCGAGTGTTCTGGTTTTCGGTAATCAAAATTTGGTCACCCTAGGTGACCCGTGGTGTATGAAGATTGAAATGGTTTATTCTAAGGTAATAAAAACCATAAAGGTTCATTATTTAAGCTCTTTATACTCCACTGAAAACATAGTTATGTATAATATATTGCATTTATGTCAATAGATCCTCATAAATACTACACACTGCACCTTTAAATGTATTCAGTTTAAAACAATAGTCTATATGTCCATTTGAATAGAAATAAAAGGACAAAAAGAAATGAAAAAAATGACAAAAAGAAACAGACACTGAACCACAGGCCTACACAGAAAAATTGAAAGAGTAACTTAAAGAACAAAACGAAAAAGCGAGAGAGAAAGATAAAGAAATAAATAGAGGAAAAGGTCTGGATGGAGGATAAAAGATGGCAGCAAAGCACGACACTATGAGATGTGGGTAATGAAAACCAATCAGCTTTCAGCAGCGAGGAGATTAGCGCAGTGGCAGTGGCGCTGAAGCCAATACTCCACCCTAATGAAATGTAATTGGAAACGGGCGAAAACTTCCCATTGTGGAGCACAGAAATATCCCTCATGTTTCCGAAGGCGGTGAAAAAGAGAGAGGATAAGTTATCAGGGTCATCCATGGTGAATACTGGGAAATGTGTAGCTATAGGGCTTTATTTTACACCGCAGGCAATCGGTTTCCACTATGTTCCAACACCTTAAAAAGTCTCAGGATAACCTTTAGTCTTTGTCTATAAACCTTTAAGAACAGTTGCAACACAATATTTCAATACTGACCAACCTCCCACAATCCAAGTTCACCAAGTGATAAATGCACAGAAAAAGCACTTAAAGTCATTGCCAGTGTGAAGTCTGTATGTAGTCCCACTATAGTAAGCTAGATTGTGGTAGTTCGCTACATCCTAGCTCTCAGAACCGGTCTGTAAGATGGGGAATTGCTGATTTTGTGTATTTAATTGAGTTGGGAGCTAAAATTATGTCCACAAGATGTAGTTCATTTTATCCAGACATTATTTTTGAGGGAAGTTTCTGGTAGATGTGTGTATCCATACCTAAATCCATGCTCTTAGAGGACTTGCTGCTGGAGTATTCTGGGAGTTTCTGTCGTTGAGTGTATTGTTGGTTGGTGGGGTGGTTCACATAGGAAGCAGGCTCCATTTCAGCCCTACAACACAGATATCACACTTGTTGATGGCATATGCATTCTCTGCCAATTGTTTTTCACAAGTCAGTTTGGTTGACCTAATATCTAAGCAAAATCCTGTAACACTGTAGTAATAAAACACATGCACTACAAAAGTTTGGTTAAAATGTTTCTGAATGAATTCTCTTATGTTCACCAAGGCTGCATTTATTTGATCACAAAAAAAAAAATACTATGAAATACTGTTGCAATTTAAAATAACTGTTTTCAATTGTAATACATTTTAAAATGTAATTTATCCCCGTGAGACCAAGCTGAATATTCAGCATCATTACTCCAGAAATCATTTTGATATGATGATTTGCTGCTCAAGAAACATTTCTGACTATTATCAATGTTGAAAACAGTTACGCTGCTTCAGTTTAAAAGAACAAAAAAACTTTTGTTGAACTTTTCTAACATTATAAACGTCTTTACCATCATTTTTGATCCGTTTAATGCATCTTTGTTGCATAAAAGTATGAATTTATTTTTAAGATTCCAATTCTTTCCAATTTCCAAATCCAAACTTTTGCTGAAGGGTAGAAATGAGTCAATATGTTATATCTAATGAGCTACACTGAACTATTTATTGATATGATTTCGTATTAAATCAACGTTCATTTTATTTCTGTCCACCATTTCTTGATTGTTTCTCTGTGTACATGTGAAATTTGTATATTAAGCAAATAAGAATATGTAACTGGATCAAATTGGGTATTTGAATGAATATTTGATGGCACAACTAAATAACGGCATAAATAATTCTTCTACATGGTATCATTGTGTTTCCAAGTCTTTGAAATAAGCCTTCAGGATACTGAGTGTTGATCAAAGTATCAGATTATCTGCTTTCATGATATGATTTCTCAAAGAAATTCTATGATCTACAGTTATTATCTCTGATGTTACTCTGAGCTCTATAACTAACCGATCTTGTTGGTGTTTGTGCGGAGGGTTTGTTTCTAGCAGGTCCTGATCAGAGGGCGGAGGGGGGAAATCGTCGTAGTCATCGTAGTCCTCCTCCGGCAGTTCCTGTCTTTCGTCATAGGATCTGTTTGGAGCTGTTTGAGAGTAAGAATTTTTAATATTATATACCATTATTAAAACTGATGTCAGTCACACAAAGCCATTGTATGGCTTCAGAAGACTTGTGTTTTTGTCAGTTTTAGAGCTCAACAGCTGCAACTCCCTTCTATTTTAGGGAAAAGAGCAATGTACAGCCTAACTTACATCTCTTTTTGCATTCCACTGAGAAATATAAAGTCATACAGGTTTGACATGAGGGTGAGTTATTTCTTCCCGTAAACCTGAAAATCCTCCCATTATGGGGAATATGAGACACTTGACCACGTTCACTCAGTTGTGAATCATCTACCATGCAAGAAACACACACGGCTGTGTTTGAGACCTTCTCAATGACCACGCACAGTTCAGATCAATGTTAGTACTAACATTAAAATATCTCCATTACTCCTCAATTTTCTGCACTACTGTCCCAGTTTCTTCCACCATTTAGACTTTTTTTCGTAAAGCGAGTCCAGAGTGACTGTGTCGTATGCAGTGGCATGAAATATTAATGCTGCTACTGGCAAAAACATGTGATTAAAAACTATACCTTGTTAAAACTCAACGAAATGGCATTTGTACGAGTTCTGTTTGAAATTTTTCAGATTTTACAAAATCTAAATGAAACGAGTATGGAAAGAAATCTGAATTTAAAATGAGATGTGTGTAAATATCACTTCCCTTTTTGTGCGACTAAAGTACAGTCACATACTTTGACGGACAAGAGACGCTAATCAGTAAACAATGGTTTCCCAAAAACACGGAAAAAGCCTTTTGTGCTGGCACGGCAACTCTCTGGAGAGCGCAGGGAAAGAATAGTGTGAATTTAAAACAGTTTGTTATCCGTTCTCGAGCGCTCGGCACAATTGCGAGTATGCTAATAAGGCCCACTTAGAATCCATTTCATCAGCTTAATGATTTCAAGGTCAGGCTGCGTTGCATAAAAATGGAAGGGAATGTAGCAAAAATATCGTCATTGGCTTTTTCATCCCTATTGATGAGATGGGCAGATTTCCAACTTGTATAAGTCGAAAAAGCTAATGGAAAGCTACGCTGGCATGGAAAATGAGGCGGCAGAGAAATGAACTCATTTTGTCCTCTTACAGAGGAGCAAAGCTCTCTTCTCGTGGTGTTGATGATGAACGCATGCTTTCTACTGCTTAGCACTGATCAATTTCCATTGGTTCTTTAACAGTGAGAGAATTGAGATGAGAGTACTTATCATTATATAAAAGCAATTACTTTTATCATTTGGTGTGCTTTTAAAAATGCACTCAATAAGTAAAGGTGCATTCAGTCAGAGCGTGATTTGGCGACCACCAATGCGATCATGTGAAACAATGAGATCCACCACATTGGAAACTACAGCTGTCCAGGAAGCCTAGTAGGAGCCAGAGCATGTGAGTGAAGCGGAGCGGTGCGACACTTAAATCCCACACTGACATAAAATGCCTCTATGCCATACATCTTTCTGTTTGTGATGAACTTCTCAAATGAATGTCTCATTACAGTGGGCCTATAGATAACAGTTATGATATTTTGAGGTATCGTGTACATATCCACATCGCTATGATCAGGTGCTTTCTTAAATGCTGTTTTCTCACCGCTGTTATTTTTGTATTGTTTATTTTGTTATTGAGAAAGAAGCATGCAGCACATATTTACATATTCATCTTAACAGCGCTTTCATTAGTGAGGCCGGCATCAGGACGTCTGCTAATAATATATCGCTTCAACTGTGTTTCAAACTGCTGTCACTGATCCATTATACTGTTACACATGCATTTCCTTTCTCAACTGTTTACATTCACTTAAAACATAACTGACTGTGTTCACATAAATACTCACTAAAACATTAATTGTAACATTAATTTTTGTGTATTTGACTGTTTAAGAGCAATAAGCAGTGAAAAATAACTAAATTTATTACTGAGAGGCAGCTTGATGTGCGAACACTTTTGTGTGTGCACGGAACCTGCAGGAATTATTAAAATTTTGCGCGATCCTACGGCGAAATTCAAGCCCAGTTACACCAACAATATTAATCCAGAGCAAATGAACCGAGTGAGTAAGGGGAGGCGGGTTTGTTGTTTTTTAACTTGCTGTCAGAGAAAGAGAAAGCGCAGCTGGTTTCATCTATATGTTCTGTCAAATATTATTATTGGAAGCATTTCAGATATTGTAGTATAGATATGCAACGGAAAAAAAAAAAACGTTACTTTTTTACAACACTACATTGCACTTAGTTTATTATTTCAGATGCCTTTTTAAAAAGACTACAATTGAAAAATGTATATATTATATATAAAATTCAACCTGCCAAAGTGGCTCGTAGGAGTGACTGCATTACACGCCACTGAAATCCACCCGTATTTGGTAGGATGGTGGGTGCTAATGTCAAGTCCTGCTTGAACTCCATAACCTATTCTCGAGCATATCCCAAAGGGCACTCTGGGTTGAGTGAGCGCCCCTGAGCGAGCAGAGAGGAATCTTCAGAAAGGTGGAAGGAAATATTACCGATCACATGCTCTGGTAGAAACTGTCGCCTCTGGCTTGGCTTGCTCAGTTGGGGAAAAAAAACTATTTTTCAAATATATTTCAAAATAAATCTAATTATTAAACTAAATTAACCATATAGACCAAATTACTTATCTAATTACTGATCTAAAGCCCACATTGTTACTGTATGATAATCAAAATATATTCTGTTGCATTATTTTTCTGTTTAACACTGTGAAGCTGCTTTGAAACAATCTGAATTGTTAAAAGCGCTATATAAATAAAGTTGACTTGACTTGACTTGACTAAGAGCAGCAATTGAATCAATGCCTGTGAGCACTTACCAGGAGCATCTTCGTACATACGGTTGTTCGCTGTGGATGGTGGTAAGGAACTGTTGGTGTGGTTGCTGTTAGGATGAACAGGAGAGTCGTTTCTTGAGACAGTTTGACTGGCTTCCTGAATTTCCTAGAAGAGAGCGACAATTTGTAGATAATTCATTTTAGACAATAAATAGACTTATACAAAATAATAATCTAGAAGATTATTATTATATAGACATTTTTAAAGCATGGTGACCAACTTCCATATTTGTTCCATGTTGGGTTCATGCCTTCAGGAAAACTTCACATGCAGTACAATAAAACAAGGTTAAGGTTCACTCAAAAATGGTTTACGGAAATAAAAAAGAAAAACAAAAATGCATGCATGTGTAGAAAAAGGTTAGGGTAACAAATGCATGCATTTTTGTTTTTCTTTTTTCATGTCTTGTATTTTTTGTCAAAAGTAACCGTGATTTTTCTGTATCGAAATGTAAAAAACCGACACTACTGTTCAAAAGTTCTGGGTTTGTACGTGTTTTTTTTACTTTATTTTATTTTTATGTGAAAACTCGGCAAGTATTTGAGTATTCACATAAAAAAAATGCAGTCAGTTTTTAATTTTTTTTTAATGAAAGCAGAAAATGCATGTGTAACAGTATAATGGATCTGTGCGACAGGTTTTAAAGTGACAGCAGCCTAAATATACCTGCTGCCAAATTAATATTAAAATATTATAATAATACTAATAATATATATTAAAAAATATCAGTAACACTTTACAATAAGGTTTGATTTGTTAACATATTAACTAACATGAACTAACCATGAGCAATACAAGTGTTACTATATTTGTTAATCTTTGTTAAAGTGGTAACGAACTGTCTTTTTAAAATTATTTTATACTGTTGTCTGAGGTCAACTTATTACATTTGCATGGTTTTCACATTCAAAAACATCATAATGAATAAGTAATAGGCTATTTTCTACTCTGGTTTTGAGCCTCTCTCCTGAATGCTTGGTTCTTATGGGCGTTCCTCACTGAAGACTTGGAAGTAAACGCCCACTGCTATGATTGGATAACAGTTTTGCATATTATAATGAGTTTCGACTCCCCCTTCAGTACACGTGGGGAATTGTGGGGAAAATGTCCAATGTGGAAAAATGGCAACCGTAATGAATCGCCCATACATGTTTGACCCAGAGTCTGATCCTGAATCGCAGGACAATCAAACAAGAACACCTCAAATAGAAAGGATTTTACAGCCTGTGACAGCTTGGTAAGTTATCCTTAATTAGGTTTATTTCTAATGTGTTGCACCATTCCTGTCGGATCCAATTTAGAAGGCACAGCATTGTATTTTAATCTCAATATGTCTGCAAATCCAGTATCGACCTGTGTCTTGTTTACAAACGATTTGTTTACAACGAATATCTTGCGTACATGAGCTGGAACTTCAACCACATATTCCTAATATTAGAATCTGAGGAGCTTATGCAGGGACTTCCACAACCAATCACAGCGCAATATCTCACTCTCTTCTGCATTGTATTGCTCGGTAGCGCGATCCGTTTAGCTCCACGAGTCGGTGGGCAGGGCTACAGAAGCAGGCCTACATATTTATCTGTTGATGCAGCGTTTCAGCATATGATGATGTCATGGGTCGACATATTCTGAGATTGAGCGTTTTCTGGGCCTGGTGTCAATAAAAGCTTTTCTTTGACTAACAATTAAGTTTTCAGCTCAGAAACTTCTGATATTCTTATATCACGATGAACTTTTATACATCAATGGCTCAAGAGAAAGTTGATTTCTCAATTCATCACTCCTTTAACATTAGTTAAACAAATACTAAATAGTTTGTTCATGTTAGTTCACACAACATTAACTAAAGTTAACAAATACAACTTTTGATTTTAATAATGTATAAGTAAATGTTGGAACTAACATTAACTACGTTTAATAAAAGCTGTAGAAGTGCAGCTCATTATAAGTTCATGTTAACTAATGTTAGCTAATGAACCTTATTGTAAAGTGCTATCAAAATATCTATATGGCAGCATTGGTGAGCATAAAATACTTAATTCAAAAACATCTTTAAAAATCGTAAGAATCCCAAACTTTTAAATGGTAGTGTACAATTGTGCATGTATTAGAAGGAAAACTGTAGAGACTTAAAGAGATTAACATCTCCAAAAAAAAAAAAAAAGAGAGAAATTTTGAGAACTACCCTGATCTAGAAAAAAATTTACTGGGAAAAAATCTGTTGAAAACAAACTGTAAATGACAAAATGATAAAAGCAACCATATGACATAGTTAGAAATATTCATAAGCCAAAGGCAATCCTGTCAGACAGTAGTCAAGAAAGACACGGAAACACGTGTCAATATGAAGACGCGAGGCCACCGACTGATGCATCCTGATGGATTCCTCTCAGACGACAAAGGAGCTACAGCTGTCACTGTATGAGCGGCTAACCCAGAGGAGGAGCACCGCAGACTTTATACTGTCATACAAACCACATGCTACAAACTCAAACACGCTACTCACAGCCCAGGCTGACTGGACGCACATGAAAGGTATTAGGATATCACCATATCAAAGTGTGCTTAAATGCATTCACACCGTACTATTCCACATGGCGGGGGAAAACAGATGAAAGCCTTGTTCTTTTGTTCCGACGTTAAGCCTCAGTTGGAGGACAGTCATTAGCGGGGATGATGGTTCTTTACATGTGGAAACGTCATTCTTGTCATCTGCCTCCTGCTCGCTGTCTCTCCAGACGCACAGAAATCATCAATGGACAGAAGGACTGATTCTCAGGCTCTCTTTCTCCTCAGAGATTATGTTTGTCACGAAAAATGACTCTAAAACCCCCTTCACTGAGACTCAAATTTTTTGCTGTCTTTCACTGTGATCTGTGACAACAGATAATGTATGCATGTGTCTAACACAAAAATAGAGAGCTGACAGGAAAATATCAAACGGTATTTGAAGACTGATGGGACAGCAACTGCTAGAATCCAGACAGAAGGAGAACTAAAAATGAAATGTCAATTTAAACAGTCGATATTATTGATTTACATGTTCACCTCTCACTGACTTCAGCCGCTGCATCGTCTGTATTAGTGGAGCTTGTTAAAGCAAGGATCACTATTACTATTGCTCACAACAAACCCCTGACCACTAGTACTAATCTTGCATGCAAAACGCATGCAGCATGTGTGAAACAGACATGAATGACATCTCAAATCATGTGGTTTGGTGAATAGAAGAATGAATTTTGCCTGGTGGATGATAAAATGCAATCACACATTAAAAACAAGCACCAAATATCCTCCCAGAGCACCCTAGCAACTGCATAGCAAAGCCCTGACAAGCACTCACAGCACATTTGCATCTGAAGAAAATGTTAAAGCATCATTTCTCTTCAACATCTAGCCTGACTTCATACTCAGATTCTAGTCAGAATAGGAGTCTGATTCTGCTCCATTGGGCTGTGATTATGGGGCGATTATGGGCCTCTGCACTCAATTGACAACCAATCGAAGCAACGGAGTAAGTGACGAGCGACACAGTTGTCAACAGAACTCAACTGCATGCACGCTGGAAGAAGTAGAAGGATGATTACATTACTGTTGCTCATCTGTCAATCATCATATAAAGCCCGCCCTGACAATTTGATTGGTCCGAACAGCTCTGGTTCGAACATAGTTGCTCCACAACGGATCAAGTCCAGACCAAACTTTCCAACCTCAAATGTTGTGGGCGGGGCTAAGTTCGGCTGGCATCCAGGCTAGTCAACATCAGTCTAGGACATAAAATTATGGCAAGCCATTTTGACTTTTATTACCCCCGGATTCTTGATATCAACTATTACATTTTCACTAGTTAAAATGACAACTTTTGATATCAGTAATTACATTTCCTAGTTAAAATGTGAATTCTTGATATCAACAATGACGTCATCACTCAACCCAGAGTGCCCTTTGGGATATGCTCGAGAATAGGTTATGGAGTTCAAGCAGGACTTGACATTAACACCCACCAACCTACTAAATACGGGTGGATTTCAGTGGCGTGTAATGCAGTCACTCCTACGAGCCACTTTGGCAGGTTGAATTTTATATATAATATATACATTTTTCAATTGTAGTCTTTTTAAAAAGGCATCTGAAATAATAAACTAAGTGCAATGTAGTGTTGTCAAAAATACAGTTTTTTTTCCCGTTGCATATCGATACTGCAATATCTGAAATGCTTCCAATAATAATCAAGAATCGAATTTCAACTAGTATAAACTATAATTTTTTATATCTTTAAAATTCAGTTGTTGGTATCAAGAATTGATTTCTTACTAGTTTCAGAAATACAATTCGTACTAGTAAAAATCATCATTATCAATAATAACTTTGTTACTAGTAAAAATATAAATTCCTGGAATCAAGAACTTTTTAGTAGAATAGTAGAAATGTTATTTCTTGATATCTGTAAAGGTATTTCAACATATACATTTGTTATTTCTGATATCTGAAAATGTATTTCCGATATCAATAATAAGGAGAGTAATTACAGATATCTAAAATGGCTTTCTTCCTAGTAACAATCACAATCACTCGAAGCAGTTCAATTGTTGATATCAAGAACAAGTATTTCCACTAGTAGCCATGTGAATATTGATATAAAAAATTATGATTTTTACTAGAATTGTATTTGAAAAAATAGAATTTCAACTAGCAAGTAAAATACTCATTACAATTTAATTTGAAAAAAAATACAATTACATAAATCAAGAGTTATAGTTTTTACTAGCTGAAATTAAATTGTTGATATGAAGAATTAGTATTTCTGTGAGTGATAACGTCATTGTACTTAAGACAGCTACTTTTTATAGTTTAGTAGTAAAAATATTAATGGTAACACTTTACAATAAGGTTGTATTAGTTAACATTAGTTAATGCATTAGTGAACTAACCATGAACAACACCTCTGTTCAGCATTAGTTCATCTGTGTTAACGTTAGTTTATAAAAATGCAGCTGTTCATGGTTTGTTCATGTTAGTTCACAGTGCATTAACTATTTTAATAATGCATTATTAAATGTTGAAATTAACATTAACACAGATAAATAAATGCTGTATAAGTGCAGTTCATTATTAGTTCATGTTAACTATGTAGTTAACTAATGTTAACCAATGAACCTTATTGGAAAGTGTCACCATATTAATTCTTGAAATCAATCAACTTGGATGTTTAAGTCAGTTCAACTTAAATTACATTAAACTGACTTTAAAAAATTAGTTGAATTTTGTATAACTTGTAAAAAGTTAAAAAATTGCTTAACTTAGTCAAAGCAATGCAAAAATGTTATGTTGTCATATCTTATTGATCATTTTTTTTATAGTGTAGTGGAAATGTAATTACTGATATCAAAATTGCCTTTGTTACTAGTTGAAATGTAATTACTGATATCAATAATTAGCATTTTAATTAGTGACAACTGAATCGTTGATATCAATGAGAATCATATTCTCATTCAGTGAAATATCATCTTGATTTTAGGAGTACAACTCCCACAACACCACACAGCCACACCAATAACCTCTCTGACATCTTCAAAGACTGTGTGATGCACGTCTTAATCAGACAACAATCACAAGGGAGCTTGAGTCCACCGTCGAAGACAAAGAGCCAACAAAACAAGACCCTAAACCCATGGACTCCTCCTCCTCCTCCACACACGGGCAGCAGTGAGGGTGAGCTGAGGTTAGGAACCCTTAGGGTAGCCCCGGGCAGCCTTTCATTAAAACACAAAATTTGCCTTTCATTCATGGAACCCACCAGCGTAATCTGATTAACTTGCTGAGCAAGAGGAGATCCAGCGAGGTAACGGGATTAGATATCAGACTGGGCGGGAGAAACGGGAAGGAGAAGAACATGGAGGAAGGAGGAACAAAGAAGGTGGTTTCACATGAAATTATTGTACTCTAAAATACCCTACGGTGCAAAAGATTTAAGAAATGAATACATTTATTCAGCAAGGATGACAGATCGAAAGTGACTGTACAGGTTATTCAATATTTTATTATTTCATTAAACTTTCTATTTATTAAAAAAAATCCTTAAAATAATGTGTCACGATTTTAACTAAATCAGTATATTACAATGATTTCTGAAGGATCATGCGACACTGAAGACTAGAGTAATGATGCTGAAAATTCAGCTTTGATCACAGGGAATAAATTACATTTTAAAATATATTCAAATACAAAACACTTTTTTTAAATTGCAATAATATTTCACAATATTCCATTATCAAATACACGCAGCCTTGGTGATCATAAGAGACTTTTTTCAAACACATTAAACAATCTTACTGACCCCAACAGTAGCGTACATTAAAAAAAAATTATGTTAATATAATGTTTTATTTGCTGTGCTGTAACATGGTACAGTGATTGAATCAGATGGTAATACTTTGAAATATACCACAGTACGAAAATTCATGCTTTTGTCTAGTATTAACCTAGTATTACCAATGTAAAAAAATCCATGATAATACCATGTTAATTGGTTTTATACTTTTTTTTTAATTTCAGGTTTTTTTTATTTCTTGAATTAGGGAACCATCTCATTAAGTTTAGTCCGCAAACACTTTTGATTCTCTAACCTCCCACTCGTTCTCTTATCACTCAACTGTGCCTGGGTGATTAATGGCATATTGATCGCTCCGTCTGCATGTGATTAATGAAGAATGCATCTCAGCGACACATCACCTTCTATTGAGCGTCATTACCGCCCGTACCGCTCACCATCTTTCTAGCACTAGATTGGGTTGAGGATAAGCTAATGTTCCCCAATAATACTGCAGTGTTCACCCACCCAAAGTCAGACCGCTGAAGGTAGAGTCAATAACTATTTGTCTTCATTTTCACTGGGCGGTGATGAGAAACTGTCTGAATTGATGAACCATCCCAGTTTAACCTTGGATACAAAGACTCTAAATTCGAATCAAGTCGCATTTGAATATTTCTAAGCATCCAGAAACTTTACTATGTGACCGCGGATGATTGAAAGGAAAACTTCCAGCAGAAAAAAAATGGGATTCTGTTATTATCTCTTGGCTGAAAACTGTTTTAGTTAGCTGTTGACTCCAAATTGATCCACCTCCCTAGCAAATTAGCATTTCCATAAAAGAAAGAAGAAGAAAAACATATAATAAATGTGTCTATTTTCTGAAAATATGCTTGGATAACAAAGAGACCTAAAATGATCAACATTTTCGCAAAGATACAACTGGAGTTTGGAAACATTCAGTTTTCATGTAAAATTATAATTTTATTTTTAGCTGACTTGTCTGTTCTCATCATGTGAAACCGACCTCTATTATCAAGGGTATCTTCATGCAGACGGTTTAACACAGAGTGACTCCTCAAACTTACCACCACATTAACAAAAGGGGGACCCCAGTGAACATGGCGGACCCCCTGAAACACATGTAAAACTGACAATATTAAAAGAGGTCCCATTAAAGCACAAAAAAAAACATGTATACATTGAAAACCTATAGACCATGAAGGTTTCAAATAGGTTTTTAGTGGAAATGCATTGAGTTACACCACATATTGTTAGTGCATTAACTGGCTATAAGAGAAGGTAGACTCAATTGAATTGCATTAATAAGATGCAATTTTATGATTCTCAGATTTTGGTATACATACACACATGTACATTTTTAGCAGATTTGTTTTCAAAATTTTTGCTTTCTAATTATTAAATATAAATATATCTGAAAAAAAATATCAGTCAGATATAGCACAGTAGCGTTCAAATGTTTGGGGTCATTATTGTTGTGGTCATTTTTAATGTTTCTAAAAGGAGTCTTATGCTCCCCAAGACTGCATCTATTTGATTATAAATAGAGTAAAAACTAAATATGCATTTAATATATATTTAACATATAAGTATAAATATAAAATATTGACTTAATATATAACCAGTTTCCCCTTTCGTATATTTACAAAATGTAATTTATTCTTGTGATGCAAAGCTGAATTTTCAGCATCATTACTGAAGTGTCTGATATGATGTCTTGGTAACACTTTAGTATGGGGAACTGATAGTAGACACTTCTGCCTAATATTTTTATGGAAACTGTTATTATTCTTTCAAAAAAAATCTTTGATTAATAGAAAGCTCAAAAGAACATAATTTATTTGACATAGATGTTTTTTTGTCTTTACTGTCACGTTTGAAAATGAATGAAATGTAAAAAATTATCTCACGGACCCCAAACTTTGAAACGGTAGTGTGCACACTGAATACACAAGTCTACTCTCAAAGTAAAAGAGCTGGATAAATCTCTTAAAAACTGAAAGAAGAAAAGTATGACAACACATGCTTTCTAGAGAATAAACAGAAAAGATCCAAGAAGAAAAGCCCAGGGGGTTAAAAGGAAACAGAGTGCATGCAAAGATTTGAGATTATTTTATTTAATAAGAAATCTTCAGCAATACAGAAACAAAGCAAAAGAAAAGCAGACATTGACAATTAAATGTTCCATTAAGAAATAAGTGAAAATAGCAAATTAATATTCTGTACAAGCATGTGCACAAAGTTAGTACAAAAGCAGGAAGCAGGAGAGAAGAACAAGTGCTTTCTCATGAAGTCAAGGAAAAACAAGGAAAAGAACAATCTTTGTGTCAAAGGAAAAAAAAATCTACACTGATTTCATTTCAAGGCCTTCCATCCCAAATGTCCACAATGATACTGCAATGCCTCACATGGCAACTCATGTAGCTGACCACAATTTATAACTGCATTTTGTTTGGCTTTTTTAACTGGGGAAATCTTCAAGTATTTAACAAAATTTTATTGGCACAAATTTTTTTAACCAGAAGCCAATTTTCTGTTCTCCTTGTAGGATTGAAGTAGTTTAAATCTCAGAATAATGAGGAAGTCAAAACCATTTTAAGCATGTTTAACCCCTTTCAGCCTTGTGCACAACAGCTAACATTCAGAGGTCACCTGATAGCCTGTGATGGCGATAGAGGTGATACCGGTAGGCTGCGGCCAGTGACCCGGGTTCAGAGGCCCTGCGGATAAGCGGTCTGTAGTGGTACACATGGTACGGTACAGGTACGGGGCATACCTGTGCAGGCGAGCGCTCCAGAGCACGCAGAACCACCAGCTGAATGGTTCCTCTGACGTTCCCTTCAGTCGACATGGAGTGCCGCAGGGTTTCCATGGCATCGTGGTTGGAGCGTCCGATCAGGGATTCACTGTTAACGGCTACCAGCTGGTCATTCATACGCAAGCGACCATCCTGCAAATAAAAGAAGACAAAAACCAATGTTGCTCAACACGGACAAACTACTCAGAATTTCAAGTAGCGTTGTCAGCTCATAGCTTCACAAAGCATAACCTAAAAGAGAAGCTATCTATATCAAAACTCTATAATTTTTACTATTTTGTATGTGTGTGTGTATATTATATATATACACATACATATATGAAGAAAGAAAGACACAAACATCTTGGATGAGATGGGGGTGAGTAAAATATCAGGAAATTTTCATTTTAAAGTGAACTAATCCGTTTAGAAAGAAGAACTTCAACATTAAGCTAGCTGCTCCCAACACTAAAGGCCTATAGTGTGATTTAAAAACATTTATGCAGTGTATCCCCACTGTTAAATGTTTAATGCATCCCCACTATGAAATCAGATACAATTACGGATGCATATCATTAGTGTGAAAGGACCAGGCTGGAGTGAATTGGATT
This sequence comes from Gobiocypris rarus, assembly GCA_023029165.1. Taxonomy (NCBI): domain Eukaryota; kingdom Metazoa; phylum Chordata; class Actinopteri; order Cypriniformes; family Gobionidae; genus Gobiocypris; species Gobiocypris rarus. The sequence goes on along the minus strand of CM040914.1, from coordinate 10,224,166 downwards.
AAGGTTCACAGCTGTGGTTTCCTAAATAAAACTCAGCTGAGGAGGAACAAAAGAGATTAGCAGCTAAAAGCCACTGGAGCCGCTAAAGACTCCTGAGAGTCTGTGTCACGGCGGATGATCCTGACCCTTGGGCTGGGTCACTGACCGCAGACCACCGATACCGACCTGGGAGGGGGTCTCAGGCAGAACGGACACAAACACTTGTGCCTATCTATTGAGAAAATATACTCAAGCATACACAAGGAGACAGTCTGGAAGCTCACAACCCAAGATTGCTTTTTAAAGCCCAAGTGAAGGACGCCACCTCATGAAGAGCTCCAAAGATAACCTACAACATGTTTTTCTTTATTACTAATTGCATTCCGATAATTAATTCTAGAAATTACAGAGCTTCTAAATTCAAGCCAATTTTTATCTCAATTTTGGAGTGTAAACGCTAAAGGAGTGACAGAAAGCAGTTGATAAGGGTGAACGGCAGAAGTCAAATGAAGAGCTCAGCCTTTGAAAATGTCTATTTCTCTGAGCATCTCTCTGATGGAGGCCTGTGATGCAGCTCGCTCTCTCTGAGCCCACTCTCCACTGGAGTGCTGATAGGGGCCAGAGATGCAGCTCCACCTGTGAGCCCACTCTTGATTACAGTGCAGATAGGTGACAGTAGATGTGCCCTTCTCTACCGACACACAACACCTGCTGCCTGACAGGACTGATTGAGGACAGGAGAGGAGTAATCATATCTCTCTGACAACACTTGGTAAGGCTCACAGCATAACCCGAACCAAGATGACAAAATCTTAACAGGCTACAATGGCCACTTTTCATATTATCATTCATCTAAATTTTTTTTTTCACTTTGGGTGAATCACATTTAGCGTCCTACAGTATATTCTACAAAATAAGCAAGATTTGTATTATTGCTTCCAAAAATATTAAACTAGTTACAAACTAATATAACATTTGGCCCAATTTACAGGGTGATTCTTTGACCGACAAAGGTGCATAATGAATGTACATTTTAGGGGGTCAAATTATTTTTTGTGAATTTCCCATTTATATTATATAAACCAAGTGTTTACTTTGAATTTAAATAGGCTTAACAAATAACATAGTTAATGCATTAGCTAACATTAAATAATTAACTTTTTTCCCCCACCAGTGTTGTTACTGTTATACTCAACACAGTCTAGTTTAAGTCTAAGTTTCTTGATTTACCACGAGTACCATGTTTTACCATGACTAATATCGATCTAGCTCACTGCAGTGTGCAACAAGTGTCTCTCAGTAGCCGCCGAGCGAACACACTGAGTAGCATTACAAACATACGTTTCAACACACTCAAATTTATCTAATCTGATAAAACAACGCTACGCTACCCCACATATGCATGAGCGGAAGAAGCGGAAGTGCTCGTCTGCGGCAGATTAAAAGCTTTACGAAATCAAGGCGTCATTGAATAAATGACCTCTAGCGACTGAAAATTACATATTGTGGCTTTAATTATTAATATGTATTAGAGTTTTTAAAAAAAAGAATATTGACAAGTTTAAGTTGAGGTATTAAATTACTATTAATACAGAAAGCTGAATAGAAATGTTGAAAAACAAAAATATATATATATATAAAAGCACATCAAATTACTAAAACGTACACTTAAATTAAAATATACAAGCTAATTAAATATGAACAAATACTATAGTGTATATAAATAACACTAAAATAACACAACAGATTTTTATAATTTGTACAAATACAGTACTAAAATATTTTTAACATTTGAAGTCGAATGAATGAAGTATTATGAACAAATGTATATTTATATATTTATAAAAGTACATGTATGTATTTAATAACTTTTTTAAAAGGTTTCCAGTAGAACAGTTAACCAGCACTGAATGTTGTTCTGTTGCAACAGGTTTTGAGGGACTTTCATCATTGAAGCTCTCAATTGGACGGATGTTAGTGTTGACACCGGCTGCTTTTACCTTGTGTGCGGCGCCGCCGTGGATGATGGACTTGATGAAGATGCCCAGGTCTTCTCCGGTCTCTCGGGACTTGTTACCCTTCAGACTGACCCCCAGACCAGCTGAGCCGGAGTCGCTCAAAGGAACTTCAAACATCAGCTGCTCTCGCCCGTCCTCAGCCAGCAGTGGCCCTGACGGCTCTCCTTTCTGCAAATAACACACACTTAGGTCAGAATATCTCAGTTGACTTTTAAAACCATATAAAATTTAGCATTTACCCCAGTGCAACATCTTGCTGCATTGACTACAACTGTAAGTGGATTACTGGACATGCAATTTTTGCTTGCGTTTACAAACTACTGGCCGAGTCAAAATGATTGTCAGTGGTAATCGACATGTGTCACAGATGCTGTCGATAGAGTTTAACTCGTATTGAACCGGGAACACTCCAATAATATAATGGATGTAGTGAGATGAAGGCACACTAGTGTTTAAAATGGTGGTATGTTTTAAATGTTTTTAGTAGAAATATCTTATGCTAACCAAGGTTTCATTGCGAGTTAAACGAGTTAAACTCTATCGAGTTAAACTATATCGACAGCATCTGTGACACATGTCGATTACCACTGACAATCATTTTGATTCGGCCAGTAGTTTGTAAACGCAAGCAAAAATTGCATGTCCAGTAATGAAACAAGGTTTCATATATATATATGTGTGTGTGTGTGTGTGTGTGTGTGTGTGTGTGTGTGTGTGTGTGTGTGTGTGTGTGTGTGTGTGTGTGTGTGTGTGTGTGTAAGTGTGTATGAATATTTCCAATGCAAAAGCCTCTAAAAGCCACCTCAGTCAAAAATGAGATAACGATACTGAGTGAATGCTCTCTGCACATAGTATACGTTCAAATACTTTCACTTCAAACTCCCTAAATCCCAGCCTCAGCCCATTCAGAAGTACCGATATTAGGTAAAAACCTGACAAAAATGCTAATTTTAAAGAAAATCATCAGATTGACTTATATATACACACACTTTATTGCCAAAAGTCTTCCCACAAAGTTGGGAGCATGAAATTGTCGAAAATGTATTGGTATGCTGAAGTATAAAGAGATGTCTGTCACTTGTTAATTTATTTAAAATCTTACTGATGCAAAACCTTTAAAGGGTGTTGTATATTTTAGTCATGGATGGTTAAAACAAAGGCAGATGCACACAAATGGATCAAATTGATGAGGATGATAATGATGGATGAATATATAACGCAGGGTTTGGACAGAATTAATAAGTGTCTAATGGTGAGGTAGGAAAACACATAGGGAGTCATTTGACTTGAACGTGAAAGGGCGAGAGCATGAGAACGTGCCAGATCAAAAGGAAACATAATAAGCTATTGTCAGCGATTCATTCAGGAGGGTGGGGTTGGGGAATGACATCATTTAAGACTAATAACTCATTATTGAACACACACAACCTCACAAACTATCCACACATTTCACTTCTCTTTTTGCTATTTTTTTGGCTGCAAAACATCATATCACAGAGATGAGGAGTGCTAGTGCCACGGCCTCCCACTTGCGTATCAATGAAACCTAGCAAAAAGGCCTAGAATAAAGTGCAACGGCTAAATGCGACTGACATCCTTTTGGAAACCACATTAAACATTAGCCTGTTGCTAAGCTACTGTGGAAATGGGCCAGAGGAAAAAGCAACAAAAATTACTTTGTAGGAGCACAAAGTTGGGCAAAAAACATTAAGCAAGAGCTAATGATGAAAAATAGATGGACCAATGGGGCAAAGCTTCAAGTAGTCCTTTTAGCGTGTCCTCTTACTGATGATAATGTGTCGTACATGGCCTGAGGCGGACGACAAATCTGAGTTTTAGCACACAATAAAAGGCCTGTTTGTAAGTGAGGTCAAACTTTGGTCCCAGTGAGAATATCAGCTTGTCTGATGTCTCCTCACACGAAGAGGGAGATGCCGCTTCGGTGGTCCTATCAACACTTGAGGACCAGACTTCACATGAAGACCTCCTGAGGGCGAATACACACACACACACACACACACACACACACACACACACATATGCTCTCATACACACCATGTGATTAACTACTTTAACTGAAGTACATGAGTAAAAGCTGGGAAAAAAGCCAGGGACACTGAAAAGGGGCAACATAAACACAGCATTGACTCACATAAAACAGGCCTATGGGTAATGCAAATACAAAAAAAAAAAAATACAAACATTTAAAAAAAAAAAAACATATTTGGACATTGGTTTTAATAAAAACATTTATATTAAAATAAATTAATACGAACTGATATTAGAAGTATTAAAAATAAATAAAACTAACAATAATAGGTTATTATACTAATATGAATTATAATTTATATTAATTAGTATTATTGTTAGCTGACATTTTATTAATATTAATACCACTTACCAATTGATAAGTGTTAACAAATGAATTATGATAATGAATATCAAAAATTATAAACATTTATATTACACATGACACTAATAGGAATTTAATAATAATAATAATAATAATAATAATAATAATAATAATAATAATCAAGTTAAATACAAACTTTTTAGTATTAATATCAACATTATTCATTAATATTGATATGAAATGATATATTATATATTATTTTAATTATCAATACTATTTAATAAGTAATCACAGTCATTATAAACAGTTAATTAAGATGCATAGTAACTGATATAATTAATAATAATACATTAAAAATATATAATAATGAATACTTAAACCAAAATGAATGCCTACTTTGAATAAACATTATAAATATCAACATAAGTAATTCATATTGATATGAAATTATATACAAGTTTAATATGACATGATATTACAATTAATAGTCATTAATATTAACTGATCATATTCATATGAATAAATGTCATTAACATATTAATCAATGATATAATATAGTAATCAGTTAATATAATCAGTAATATAATTTAGTAATTAATATAAAAGTTACTTCAAGCCCAAGGTTGGGTCATTGTGCTTCAAGAGGTTAATATTAATACTTTAGACAACACTGATACTTAACAATGAAACATAGCCGAGATATCCTGAGCTACATTTTCCACAATTGGGAAAATACAGTGTGATTCACACAGCATTTTGAGAGGAAGTCTTTGTGTCATTTACACAAAAATAATCCATGGGAAATGTGTTTTGATGCCCCTGGCTAGAAGTCAATGCACCTTAACCCAGATATTGAACTAAATTAGAATTGATGTCAGAAGGCCATCTGCTATTACATGAAAGCATCAACACTTTTAATATTACTCACAGCGTTAAAAAAAAAAAGTCCACTGGTTTTGGAAAGAAGTGGCCGTGACCTAAATAACAAATATAATTAAATAGGCCATGACAAAGCAGGACACATCCTGTGTGTGGGAAGAGGAATTATTACTAAGACCATCTCAAGGACATCAACAAGCTCCACCAGCCCTGTGTCCGACCTCTCTTCCTCAGAGTACAACTGTGTGCAATGTGCTGTCTGACCCCTCCATCCTCACAGAAAACCTGTCTGAATCAATGGGTGGTCTGAAGCTCTAACACCAAACTCTACAGACCCTTCAAACACAAAGCTATACAGTTTACTAAGCTTGCTGCGATAGTCGGTGTTCAGGCGAAACACCGGTTACATCACTTGCCCACCGCGGCAAGTAATAAAATGATTTAGTTCAGTTAGAGAACAGACACTACAATTAAAAACTGAACGTGTCTGCTCAAAACAGCGTGAGCCGAACGAGAGTCGCAGCACAAACGCAGCAGGAGTCAGATTTCATTCATCACGAGCGGAGGAGAGCTAACAGACCAGAAGATCGCAGAAGATTTGGTTTCAAAGCGAAATGTAAAAGCGCCTATTTAAGTGAGTTTGTCATTGTACTGTTTTGTTGTTGTGTTTTTCAAAAAGAATAAACAACTAAATACAATTTAAGCAACCCCCTCCCAAATTGACGCTAATTCTAAACAAAAAGTAAAATGAGCATTCATTCACGGCTGCAGAGTCATTCCTGGTGCATGTCCAGTCCAGTTCATGCCTATGGAAGCTTAAAGTCCTCATGAAATCAAAATTGACCCTATTTACCTTGTATGCACATATTACAGGTCTTAGGGTGAACAAAAAATCTGTGCAAGTTAATACATAGAAAAAAATAGTTTGACGCTGTAATCTTTAATCAAAGTCTGAAAAGTTTCTTCCGGTCTGGAAACGGCGTTCCTTCTCAGATGATGTCAGTTTGACGGCTTAGGTTTGAAAATGCGTAACCACTCCCCTCCAGCCGTTAGTCTGCTACGAGCGAGCGATGGAGAGGAGGAGCGCTGAAGTAAAACCCTGCCCGCTATTCAATATTCCGTTTCACTTGGAAAGATGTCACAGTACTGAAGAAAACTCACTTGCTCCTTCCGGTTCAGTGGGACTTTAACTTTCATAGGAATGCATTGAAAACACCCTCGTTGCTCCACACCGCTCCATTATAAATGCCCAAGCGGCCGTTCGCATTTTACTTTCGGTTTAAAATTAGCGAACTGAAAAGCCCCCGCCGGTGATGCGGGTTTTATTGCTGTTGTCTAACATCGATTAACAAGTGGGAAAATATCCTCACCGTCACATCCCTACAGTTTACATTGTGATTGTAAATTGGTTACAAAAGTAAATATTCAGCTTTTACAACAACAATCTTGTGGTATTAGATGCAATATACCATGGTCCAATAAAGACTTGGTTTCATGCCTGCTACAGACTCTGCGATTTCTGTAATCCTATAAGATCCTTACAAATCACACTGTACGACATGGATCTAATAAACATGGGTACAACATGCATGTAGACTGAACAATGATGACACCTATTGAATCAAAGGCTACTACGCAAGTTAGTATAAAAAGAATAAAACAATCTAGTAGTAAACAAATGGTTTGGTTATGATATGCTCTGAAAAAGAAGCAAAGGAGGAGAATATGGACACGGCCATGGCTAGGGAAAAGAAGCCAACATGGCATGCCAATTTGCAAATGGAACTTGAGGTAAGAAGTTTTAAGCTTTGGTGCCATGTCGCATTGAACAATACGCCATTTCATGTTACATTTTCATTGGATAGTCAGTAGACGTAGGTCGTAGCAGGAAAACACTGTCGGACCATTATCGCAGGTTATCTTTAGTCGCAAGAGCATGACAACAGCCGTCTTTGAACCTCTCTCTCTGTACAACGTAGGACCACTGTTTAGGAGTCATGACCACAGAAATCGCTAAGATTGGTCATCTTTCTTTTTATGACATACCACAAACATCACTAAATATAGACATCTAATAATTCTATTAAATTCATTTTTGCAGTGCATACCCATGTCTTGTGGGCACAAAACACTTTACATTACAATTTAATTTGATGTTTGGCAGATTTATTGCTACTGGCTATCAGGTATAATTAATATGCTGCTCAAGACATTAATTCCACCTACTGCATTCATTTAATCTCACTGCACATGACTCACTGACACCAATATCAGTCATCTTAGATTTAATGCATTGCTAAAGTTGATTGACAAATGCATTTACTTACAGGTGTAAGTTACGAAATATCACGTTCACACAGCAACTTTCAATATCGTGTTTTGGACAATCGGATCACTAGTAGATGAGGGAGACACATTCCTGTTTATACCTGGTGTTTTAATCCGTCTCTTTTGTCCACTTTCAACCACTTCTATCCTGATTTCTTCGAGGGGAGGGTCTATGGGAGGGTAAATGTATGGGGTGTTATTCATATCTTTTGATCTAATGGACAAAATAAGCTTTCGCAATTTACATATGAACACGCATGGAGATGATGGAAAAACATAAGGAGAGCAGTAGCTTTCGTTTCTGCTCTGACAGCCACAAGACCAGCCGAACAGTGTGAGTGTGTGTTAGAAATCAGGAATGGTGAAAGATCACGGTGCTTAGTGTTACGTCTTCAAAACAAACTTGGATCGACTCCAGCAGCCGAAGTTTAAATCCCATCTGGCTAGCACACTTCCCACATTGATTATGCATTATATCAGTAGGCGGAGAACAGAGGTGGGTAGTAACTAATTACATTTACTTCGTTACATTTACTTGAGTAGATTTTTTGGGTAACTAGTACTTTTAGAGTATATTTAAAGTTGGATACTTTTACTCTTACTCGAGTACATTTCTTGTGTAAAAACCGTACTTTTACTTACATTCGGTGGCGTTCCTCCGCTACTGTCAAATAATGACTTGTTCGTAAGTCTCGCGAAACGTGGGAGAGGCTGCTGCACGAGAGGTGGCTACGTATTACCCGCTTATAATTAGCGCGTGTTTAATCGGAAGATGATGGCCGAAGCAGAGGAAGATGTGTGTGAGCTACGGGAGGCAGATCACCCGTGGCAAGTCAGCATAAAATAATTCCTGCTCTTACCTGAAAAAAACATGTAGCGGTAAGTGTCACAATGATGCCTATATTTGAACACTATCATTGGTAATTTGGTAACTATGGGCACTTGTCCCTTATTGTAATACTATTTCACACACCGTCCGAGTGTTTTCCTCATATGTGCTCTGTGCAAGCAGTGACAGATCGTTTCCTCCAAACAACACACGACCATGAACAAACGTTCACATCTGCACATTTACACATCCTCTTCACAAAACGAAACAATTTTAATAGCCTAATGTGACGTCTTGCATTTAAACACAAATCAGGACAGACACCTGTCTGAAGTCTAGAAAATGCATATAAATAAAAAGGGGATTGTATTTTATTCCTACCTAAATAATTCATTGTAACACTTTACAATACGGGTGCACTAATATGATTAAGTCATGCTTAACTAATGCACAGATAATGATGAGTTAATGTGTTACTAATGGTGAACTAACCCATTTATTAATGATTGTGTAATTTCCTTTCCAAACATAGTATTCGACTTCCGGCACATCCCTATTGTGTCTTTGTGTGTATATACATATATTTATATATAAAATATAAATTATATAAATATATATACAGTATATATTGCAAACATGCAAATATTTCTTAAATATATACAGTATCTGACAGCAAGCCTAACCATGTCCATTTAGGGGCTCCATTGAATGTGTTACTCATTTTCCGTGCCTTTCAGAATGTGCTTTTCGGCTTCAGGAACATCCCTAATACACATACACTAACAAAACATTAATAAAAATTGCCATAATTTTTTAATCAACAATCTAAACCAGCTTGGAATAGCTAAAAACCATGCACAATAAGATGATTTTAGCTGTAATTTCCAGCAGTGCCGGATGTTTCGGCGACACATGCCTGAATCCAGGACATCCAGCCACCAACAAATCAGCACCGTGACTAGATCCCAAAAGGCTTGATTCGGAAAAACAAGGCTTTAACTCTGTCAACGGTCTCTAAATACAAGTTACGCTGTCTGCTCCATCTCCAAACGGTCACCATCTAGCTGTTAACAGGATGGACATTTATGGTGTTGCCCATTTCCTGTCTAAAGATCTGCTGGATTCTGGCAGACTGTTATAAAAGATGCTTTATTTTTGCTAATGGCTGATCATTACCCAAATCTGCCTTTGTGAATTAAGATGGTATATTTTGTGCTGATAGTGGGTGGTTAAAGAAAAAACAGAATACTGTATGAATGTGGGTGTTTATGGAGGGTATTTCAGGTTTGGATGCATTCATTGGTTAGAATGAAATATAAATACACACACACACCACGCGCACACACACACACACACACCACGCACACATCCTCTAAAAAGGCAGATGGTGAAATCTACTCAACACTGTCATTATATCTTTTCATACTCTTCCATTCTCTAAAAAAATATTTCTCCCGAGTGTGTCATTTTTTCCTTTTGCCTGCCGTCGCATTTCTGACACAATTTACCCTGGCTAAGCAGTGGCACAGCTAACCCACTTTGAATCTGAATAGAGTGGAAAAAATGGAGGAGGGTTTTCTCTGTGAATAGATACTGCAGAGCAGCTCTTTATGACGTTTTTTTTGTGCCTAACAAGAATTAATGGTCCAATAATAGTCAATGACATACAGCTGCTCTTCTTGAACAGATCTCTGACAGACACATTTTTACAAAGTATAAGCTAAATCCATAAATAAACCCCAAATTTATCCGTGAACAAGCTTTTAATTTCTGAAATAAAAAAATAATAAAAATTCTGAACTAAAAAAAAATAATAATAATGCTAATAATAATCTATAATTGAGGAAGTAATGCATGAGAGAAATGACTGACTGTAAGAACTAAATTAAATAGTTTGGCAGCCCACATATAACACAGGTGACCCGTCTAAACCCCAAGCCTTTAATAAGCAGACACTAGAGTGCGAATGAACTGAGGCTAGACAGAGACACAATGAAAGGATGTGGTCTGCCTTCCTACGATGAGTGATCTAGTGATGGTTTTACACATTGTTTGGATTTGAACGGGGGTCAGATGTTTTGAAGAAAAATAAAGATGCTTTGAAAGGGGTCAGCGATCAACACACCCCGCATGTAACATCTGGGAGAAGGGATGGACCAGCATTAGCTCAAAACTTCCTGTTAAACTGCTGTGTCGTGTGGACAACTTCCTGTCACAAGCTAACACATTCAATATAAAGGACGGGACTGCTGGGGCTTTCTTCCACTATATTAGTGCTGTCAAAATTAGTGCGTTAACGCATGCAATATTTTTTTTTGTTTGTTTAACACGTTTAACCTTTGGTTAGCGTTACATTATATGATCACACTCTTATTAATGCAAATGCTTTTAAACCATTCAAGCGTGACAAGACAAAAGTCAACGCACTGTCTGAGAATGTCCTGACACACAATCACACACACACGGCACAAAGAATGACGTGCATCAGTATCAGTATCTCTTTCATGCTTAAACAAACAACAACACACAGAATTATGCCAAAATGCCCGTTTTGTTGAGTATTCTCATAAGAGCAGTCTTAAATGATCTAAATAACGTCTTAAATAAACTTAAAGAGTTGAAAATGAGATGCGCATGCATGACAGCGCGTCAGATCCACGTCAGGCTCGGCAGCGGCACATCTTAAAGCGACAGCAGCCACTAATGATGTCTGTCATTAATGTTCATCAAAGAACAAATGTAACCGAAAAGAGTAGCTTTAATAAGGATTAATCTATATTTAATTTATAATTTATAGAGTAAAGAAAGGTTTGATAACGTTATAACATTTCTGTGTATGTCTAACAGGTAGGACATTTATTATAATGGGTTTATGTGAAGATTGTTTTAAGCGCACTTAAATTGAAATAAATGCTGAAAAATGAGAGATTTCAATTATACTGCAATGCTGAATGTCTATCATTAATGTTTAAAAAAATCAACAGTATTAGTATCAGTGATACTGGGCTTCATTCATAAAAACATGCCATTGCAACAAATATTTCAAATGTACTGTTTTTAAGTTGTTTCTACATTAATTTGAAGAGTAACTGTGAAATTATTGAAATATAACTCCAATGTTTTTATTTGTATAAATACTTATACAAATATTTTGTATTTTGACAGCATAACGATACCAGCTTCATTTAGCGTGATTTGCTTGCTGAAAATCTCTGATTGGTTTATGGGTACTGTGGCTTTTCACCACAAATTTAGTTATTAAACACTTATTTAAACAATTATTTTATGGATGGCTTCAACAAAAGCATTTATCATCGGTTAACAACCTTAGCAGGTCTGTCTAAAGGTTCGATCAATTTCCTTATGGAAAAAAATGAACGGATCTTTTACTTCCGGAACCTGACTGTTGCAGTCTTACCAGTTCTCTGGGCAAAAACTCCTCTTGTCTTCCTACTATCATAGACACGGTCTCTCCCAGTTTGGTGCTCCGCAGCATAGCCACCAGTTCCTCTTGTGTGCGTCCTGTGATGTCCACTCCATTTACCTAGAGAAAGAAAGAAAGCTATTTCCTCTAACCGTCAAAACAGAGAGCAAAATTTCCATTTACACTTTGACGAGATGGAAAACACGTCAGTATTAATTCCGTCTCTCGGCCAGGTGCAATACAAGACAGACAATTGGCCTAATTAAGTCAAAGATGCATTATGCATTCTAAACAATGTTTTTAAATTGCATTTAAAACAATACCTTTTAAATGCATGACCGGTGGGGAAGGAATGGCTTAATTTAATGTTCTATAAATAAGCTCTGATTTTGCATTTGCCAGGTTGCGCCCTCATGATTGCATTGACGCAGGAAGCATGTAATACCTCCAGGATACGGTCTCCAGACTTGAGCCGCCCGTCTTTAACAGCAGCTCCGCGGGGCAGAATGCTCTTGACCATGATGGGTCCTGGACCATGAAGAGACGAGTCTCTGGTTACCACAGTGAAACCGAGGCCCTCCGTGCCTGCAGACAGAAGAAGGCCAGAAACATTAAGCCTGTATTTAATGACCCAGTGAAGCAGACAAATGGTCGTTTTACCATTTTCACCCATGTGTTGCATTTTCACCAGTGTGGAAAACAAAAAGCTACACTAAATTCTGTACATATTTTACTCTGCCGAATGATATAAAGTAACATTCTTCAAAGGTTCCAGTAGTATTTTGTATTTTGCATCGACACTCACAGTTAAACTCATTGTAATAACAATTTTTAATTTTGGGAAAAAGTAAATAATTGTTCCACTAAAATCCCTGCCACAAAATCCTGACATCTTGCTAACATCCTAATGTTCAATTCACGGCAAGGAACATCACTCTGAATTTTAAATGAGAACATTTTTCAAACTGTGACATTCTGGTCATTTACACACTTGATGTACAACACAAGCTGTAAAAGACACAAAACTGACAAAAGACAAAGATATTTACTAGTTTTAACGTGAAAGGCTAAGAAAGTTAACAGATATGAAGGAGAATCTGAAATAATTTTTTAAATAAATTTTTTATTGGTTGTTTTTTTACTAGAAAACTGTTTAAATAATATTATTTTCTTTCTTTTTTTTTATAAAAGGTTTTTAGCTCTGGAAGTTTTTTGTTTGTACGTTTTTTTTTTTTTTTTTCAATTAAAAGGTTTTTGAAGAAAAGAACTTCCAATGAAAATTCAATTGAAAAGGCCTGTCGGAATGGAAATTAGAATTTTCAAATGTCGAAAAAAACTGACAATGAAAGTTGATTTTGTCTCTCTCGGGCGAAACCTTGTATCGCCATATTTAGTCTTTTTTTCTTCCATAAATCATAACTAGTGGTCATTTTTCACATCTGTGTGAGGGATTTGTAAATATTTAACCAATGAAAAGTATTAAAAAGAGCTTATGACTAAACCTCGTAACCCCATTGGATCCTCAAACTGTCAGTCAAACCTCATAACTCCACCCGACTCAATCATGAACGTAGTACAGAACTGGTTCTTTGATTGAGTGGAGCAAGAAACACTATATATTTAAGGGTAAATGTTTTATGCATTTGAGGAGCGGAGAAGAATGTCTTAGTCTAGCATCTGTCGTCAAATCACAGCCAATACTGTCTTAAATAGCCCTTAATTTTTTATAACATGAGATTTTGGCCATTAAGCTACAGTAAACTTTATAACCTGTAAGTTGATGAAAATGTGATGAACTTACTCCATTTGAGCTTGATTTTAATTAAATGTTAATAATAATATGACTCTGAGCATGTATAAAGCCTCAATATCAACACAATGTCTTTTATCCATTTGCTGAAAAGTAGCACAATATGATTTTTTTTTAATTAAAAGTCCTTCAAACTGACATGAAAGAAACCACAGAGTATTTTGTCTGATATTATAGCATTAATTTTCAGTTTCTATTATTAATAAATGCCAACAACATCAGTATGTCACTTATCAATGGTTTAAAAATGATTGACTACTGATTTTTTAAATAGCCGATGCTGATGCTCTAGAAAGAGCAAGGTGGCAAAAACTGTATCAAGCTCATCCGATCCAATTCAGGTCAAAAGGTCAACGGTACGCTGATGAAGGCTTTCAAGAACTCTGGACTGATAACCTGTGTTTAAGCTGTCAGTTTCTCTCCGTCTCCACCCCTGCACGTTGATAAATGTTTCCTTACGGGGATTAGACAGCTCTGCACTTTAATTTCACACGTGAACACATCTACAGCAGAAAGGAGATGCAGAGAGCAGGATACAGGATGAGGAAAGAGAGAGAGAGAGAGAAATGGTGTGAAAGAAGAACGATAGAAACAATGACAATGGGTGTGGTCTGAAAAAAAAAAAAAAGATTAGAGGAAGCACTGGAAGAGGGGAAACAGAAAAAAATTTGACGAAAGAGTGAGTCTGACCAAAACATATCAAGGTCACGTTTCAAAATAAAAATAAAAAAATGGTATATTTCATGCATAAATATTACTATTTAGTTGTTTTTCATATTTATTGCATATATTTATATTTTTAATAGTCATTTTAAATTTACTGGATACATATTTTCTGGTATATATATTTTAATGTTTCTTGCGTAACTTACTATTTAGTTATTTTTATATTTAATGCATTTATTTATTTATATTTATTGCATTTATGTGTATTTTTTTATTCATAAAATTAGAATTTTACCATTTAAAAAATACTACAAAAATAGTAGTAAAAACATGGTAATGCAATCATTTATTTGAATATTTGAATTAATTAATTAATTTTATTTTGTAAAATCAGCATAAATTAAAGGCAGTACACTAACAAATAATATCATGTAAATACACACACATCTTTAACACAATTTTTGACAATTTTTCACACTATTATTTTATTTTACTGGGGCCGATATTGTATTGGTAATGACAATGAGAATTATTTTTTGCATATTACCTTATTTGTCTTTAAATGTCACAATGTGAGGCTAAATTTGTATAAATAAAAATTATTTCGATTTTTCTTCTCTTTGATTTTGGGTTAAAATATGACCTGGACATGTTACTGACAGGTTTTATGATATTCACACAGAAACGCAATGAGAGAAGAAAGAATAAAATGAGGCTTAAAGAATCATGCTAAGATAGCGATTCCCTCGAGTCTCCCATCTGAAGGGACACCTGAGATTATTGAAGCTGAGAATTGCTCTGTCTCTCTCAAACACACTTGAGGGAGAGATGTCATCGAGGATAGCGGCCAATCCAGCATACTAAAGATGGCAAATGATGAAATCTCAAGTCCCAGAAGAGCACCTGACATTAAAGTTTTAAACAATAGCAGCTGTCAGTCAGCTGAGAGGAGCGATAAAGACAGAGAGGTGAGGGGGGAAAGGGAGAAGATCAAGTACAGACGTTGCTATGCATCAGTTTTAACATGGGTTTAATCACAGGGCTCATGACGGCACCTTCTGGTCAACTGGACCGAGTTTGACTATTCAAGCTTAAAATCTACATGAAATGTCTTTCACATGCCATTTTTCTTCCACAATGTGGCATATTTTAATGTAAAAAATTATATAGCAAGAAGTTTAGTTAATTTTTTTTGGATTCGCCTGGGGCTTTAAAAAGTGTAAAAATTTAGATTTTCACTTCCAACTTACCTTTCTTCAAATCGATCTTCATTTTTTTCCCAGGCTTTTTGTTGATCATGTTAACCAGTGAGGCGAGGGCCGGGGTCTTTTTCGGGGCGGGGCTCTCGCTACGATCTTTCGGGGTGGGTGATGCGCTGACGGGAGGAGAAGGCGTATCTCTGTGATGATTTGATTCAATGGGGGTGTGTCTTGCAGGGTGAAGCTCCTCCTCTTTTAGAGGCGGGGTTTGTGAGGCAGGGGGCTCTGGGGACGGTGTCGCTGCATTATTCGGATGGAGTTTATGAACCAAGAAAGGACTCTTGACCTTAGGGACCACAGTGGTTGGTTCAGTGCTATTGAAAAGCTGCCCGATGAGGCTCTTTTCATAGCGGAGCTTGTTGGCAACAGGAAGCACCTCCAAATGTATGGTGGAGGAGGACATGGCTTGGCGAAACACCTCCTGCGACCTGAAACATCAAGAGCAACACCTTGTCTTACTGTTCTGTAAGGCACATTTGAAGATAACATGAATATTAAGACATTCCTTCGGTCCTTCAGATAAGCTCTAGACTCAACAACCTCCTTAATTAGCACCATTCAAGAGCCTTTTCGCTCAAGAACTTCCAGTGGGAATCAATGTTTTCATCTTTTCACATAACTCCCTGGAATCACTACAGACTGGTGTGATAATGTTAAAATAGATAAGATTAGAAAGGTGGTGCATTATAGATTTAAAAACAGTTAAGCAACAGATTATTTATTCCATATTGTGACATCCTAGTGAAAAAATTGAAGGGCGGGGACAAGGGGTTGGTGATATGGCAAAAATATCATATCACATTTTTTGTTGCCACTTAATAGGGCAATTCCACACTCACGGCAAAAGAAGGCCATTCTCTTTATTTGTGTTAAAGGGTTAGTTCAACCAAAAATGAAAATTCTGTCTATTCTTGTCGCTTCATAAAATTATTGTGGAACCACTTTAGTGAGATGGACTTTGTAATGACGTCTTTAGTGCCTTTTATGGGTCTTGAGGAAATGTCATTGCTGCCAATGGAGGCCTTTCTGAGCCATCGGATTTCAACAAAAATATCTTCATTTGTGTTCCGAAGATGAACAGACGTCTTACGGGTGTCGAACAACATGAGGGTGAGGAATTAATATAATAACATTTTTGGGTAAACTAACCCTTTAAAGTTATAGCAAGGAAGGAAGGAAGGAAGAACTTATGGATGGATGGATGGATGTTCAGAGAGGCTCACAATTTTAACACGATTTTTATGTTGATTTTTAAGATTATGAGGTCTATTTTACCGGTTTAAAAAATGTAGCTTTACATGGTATCAAAGAAAAAAAGAGAGAAAAAAAGACAAACCAATTAGGCCAATTAAATTATCGTATTATTATTTAATCTTTAATATAAAAAATTAGAACAAAAGACACCAATTACAAATAATAGGACAAATACATTACAATTTTTCATCTACAGTAGGTGTATTTATTGTAACAGTAGCCTTCAAGTGAGAAATGTAATAAATGTAAAGTAAAACTACATATTTGAATGAAAAGTTCTGTGATTCTTATTAAAGCTATTCAAGTAATTAAATCAAGAGCTGTAAGTGATCGTCTCTTTGTATTTTTTATTGACATGATTAACATGATTTATTGGCTTGATTAACATTAATGACAGATGGCAGTAGGTTTATTAGGCCGCTGTCTCTTTAAGACAATGGATGGATACACATATGATACACGTGTATAATAATATACTTACACACATTCTGTTTAAAGCTACACTGTGTGATATTTTCCCCCATCTAGCGGTGAAAAGGTATATGACCATCCAGTGAATATTGGTTTCTGTTCCTCTCAATTCCAATTTCGTTTCACTCCTACGGTGGCCGATTTACATGGCTTCCAGTTCGACCTCGTCCATGAGTGTTCCTTCAGGTGATGAGGTTACTTTAGAAAACTATTATAATTTGCAGTTATTTAATTTGCCAGTTAACATGTAGGTTATGACATCTATGTAAAATGAATAATAGTTTTAAGTTTTCGTTATTTTATACCATTTCATTGCTAACATCAGTGATCAGGTTCCCAGACGAATGCAAGCTAATCTTAGTAAAGTAACTTTTATCGGTGCTATCGTTATTCTGTATATTGTACGACATCACTAGCGTGATGCAAAGTTTACATTGTAGGCTATATCAGTCTCACGCAATCCGACAGTGCCATCGAGTGTTAAAACACCAAAGGCGAAGCTTGAATTTACGGGTATGTCCCTCTTTGGTTCATGTACTTTCAAGATGGAGGGGCAACATGGCGACGCGCATTCGAACCCCTCACCCGTATGTATTTTCAATGGCATATTATAAACTTACGAAAATACTTTATTACTTGAAAGAAGTAAATATACATTAATGAGCACATATTTTTGAAAGAACTAATTGTTTTTAGCTAAGAATAAACTAAAAAAGTTACACAGTGTAGCTTTAAATTCACTTAAGCTATAAATGCTTGTGTTTATGTAAACCTTGTGTGTATTTTACAGTTTAAGCGAAATAAGATGAGAAAGAGCACTTAGTTCAGTACATTCACTGTGTGACAGGCTTTTAGTTTGAGAGCGCTACGGGTGTTCGGGCTATGTCAGAACAGCGTGTGAAATACTGGAAAGACTTTAAAACACATAAACTTTTTTAATGGCGAAGAACTGAATTATCACGTGAGCGTTAACCATAGCGCTGCATTGCTAAACATGTGATGTGAACGTCCCAGTATGGGCAATGTACATTACAGGGATGCTGGTGTAGCACGATACTAATTCATGCTGCGTTACATGTGATGTGTAAACTTTTCGGAGTTCATTTCAGGACACCGCCGGAGAAGTAAAATTGGCTTGCTTGACTGCAGTCTTTTTTCTTTTCTACTTCAAACCCTTTAACTCTCACACCAATTTCTCCAACTCTTCCTCTAATAGTGCCACTTCGTTTAATCTGTCACTCTTTTGAAGACTGTCCAATACCGCTGATGCCACTTAATAGGGCAATTCCACACTCACGGCAATAGAAAATAGAAGACCATTCTCTTTTGTTGTGTTAAAGTTCTGACACTGAAACTCTGCAAGAGGGGGAGGATGGATGTATGGATGGATGGATGGATGTATGGATGGATGGATGGATGTAAAAAGGTTTGCACACTATGAGCGAGTAGGACAGAAAAATTGCATGAAAGTGAAAATAACACAAAAGACGGATAATAAAGAAGGGGATGAAGTAGAGAGAAAGAAAGCGGGTGGATGATTAGTAATCCACATGACAGATGAAAGAGTCAGACACTCACTGAGCGAAGGACTTGTCTATTAACTCGATGTCATTGATCTGCACAATGCACTCGTCCTCTTGAAAAATCCTCTCTCGTTCAGAGCGGCTGTTCTCCTCTATGGCTCGAATATGTAGACCCAGAGTCCTGATGACACATGCACAAACAGATTACAGACAAGAAGGGCATCATTTGAAAAAAAAAAAAAATTCTTCCTGGACATACAATATGTCCAGTATTTACCATGGAAAGTGTAGGATAATCTTATCTGGTGAAATATGGAAGGACACCAGAAACAGAGTTTAAACCTTTTTTTTATTTTTTTTAATGAAAATTTCAATCATATTCTAGGAACTTTCTCTAAATTGTCCCTCAATATTAGCAGAACAATATTTCAAGAACAGATTGAGAAAGCATGTAAATGATCAATTCTGTTACTACTGGGAAAATGAAGTAAATACAGGATTTCATTTGCTGTTACTTCCTTGAGACTTTCCTTTGAGACTTACACAACCCAAAGAGTAGTTCACCAGGTCATCGAACAGGTTTGCCCACCTACAGAGAGCGGGTCTATTCCCATCCGGAGCTCAACAGGGCGCACAGGCCCCCACAACAGGAAAAATGTCACCGTCCACCCAGGGAGGACTTCCTGTCATGCAGCACGTGTGTGTCCTTGCCCTGAGCACTTAACTTTTGACCTGTTCATGCAGTGTGAAAGAGCCATTCACCTAGCTACTTCCTGTAAGCATGTCAGTGTGTGATAATGAGTGAATATGAATGGGGCACTGCTGTCTAACAATACTGAAATTAAGTTATGTCCTAAATAGTATATATCTGATTACATGACTTCGAAATACACTCAAGAATTTCGTATGCGTTACATGTCACAATTGATTCACTAAATAAATAAATGAAACCTATTATTAAGCAAAAAATATCATATGCCGGTCAACCACTAGGAAACAGCACAGACAATAATCAATTTAATAATAACAAATTCTTCATTAGAAGATCCACAGAGGAAACAAAGTATGTTTTTAATAACATATGACAATAACAGAAGTTATTGTTAGTATAACAATAACAGAAGAAACACTTTAAATTTCACATTGCTAGATTGTCAACTGTATAAAAGTTTTTTCTAAACTACTATTTCTAGTCTATCGTCAATTAAGAGTCAATGTTTGAGGAACGAACAGCAGAATTTCTACAAAAGTGCATAGCTATCAGTGTGTGTGTGTGTGTGTGTGTGTGTGTGTGTGTGTGTGTGTGTGTGTGTGTGTGTGTGTGTGTGCATGTTTTTGTGAAATATCAGGACACAAATGTGTATAATGACATGGGTATGACATAGGTATTACAAAAAGAGGGTGAAATATGAGGACGTTCCCCATGTCCTCACTTTTCAAAATGCTTATAAATCACACAGGATGAGGTTTTTTTCACAGAAAGTAAACTGCACAGTCTCCTGTGATGGGTAGGTTTAGGGGCAGAGGCAGTGTAGGGGGATAGAAAATACGGTTTGTACAGTATAAAATGCATTACGCCTATGGAATGTCCCCACATTTCACAAAAACAAACGTGTGTGTGTGTGTGTGTGTGTGTGTGTGTGTGTGTGTGTGTGTGTGTGTGTGTGTGTGTGTGTGTGTGTGTGTGCGTGTGGTGTTTTACCTTCCACTCAGTGATGAGCAGTATGATATGACTTTGATTCCCAGAGGCCCGAGGTCTCCGGAAATCTCCACCGCCCGTGTGAGACTGCTGCAGTAAGGAAAACACAATGGTGCCGAATGTTAGTGGTTACATTTTTCTTGCCAGAATAAAGAAACCAACTTCAACAAACTGAAAAAATATTTTTGAAGTGGAAACTTTCAGTGGAACGCAATTACATTAGCAGAACAACAGTCACATGTCAAAATGACAAGCCCAAAAACCATTACGGCAGGAACTGTCTTGGATATCAATGGACTGCTCCTGCTGTCACCTGCATCATTTCCTCAGGTCGAGAGCTCTCGAAAAGTGTGTTGCATTATAGCATTCATTCAGCATTCAGACTCCTCTGAGCACTTACATTGAAACACAAACAAATACACATAGAATTTACTAGATTTTCACATATACTAAAGTAAATCTGAGTGGTGTTTGCCCATGCCACTAATACTATGTATGTATGTATGTATGTATGTATGTATGTACGGATGGACGGATGGATGGATGGATGGATGGATGGATGGATGGATGGGAATAGAACCTGACCGATATGGGTTTTTGGGGGCCGATGCCGATACCAATATTAGGGAGTAAAAAAATTCTGATATCGATATAATCGGCCGATATTATTTATGTGTATAGTATAGTACAGTATACTGTTTCTGTTTTTTATGTTCGTGGAGTTAAGTTACACAACTTTTTAAAAATGGCGGGTGCTAGTGTCCGTAAGGCATGCGTTCGTCCAATCAACTAGGAACTAGGAGTGTTGAAATGAGTCGATGCATAGGACAATTCTGCGTCGATGCAGTAATAGACCATAATTGATTATAGACTGACATTTCTCTGACATCATTCATCACATACGCGCTTCTCTAGCGTAAAATGGCGGAGGCAGGCGAAACACAAAAGCAAGTAATAAGAAAATGTGTGTGTGTGTGTGTGTGTGTGTGTGTGTGTGTGTGTGTGTGTGTGTGTGTGTGTGTGTGTGTGTGTGTGTGTGTGTGTGTGTGTGTGTGTGTGTGTGTGTGTGTGTGTGTGTGTGTGTGTGTGTGTGTGTGTGTGTGTGTGTGTGTTATGCTATGCTTTGTACACTCCTTGACAGTTTCATGCACTTTTAGTAATTACTAGTGTTTGTTAGTTCAGAATGGTCCTGTCGTCTGCAGTGTTCAGACTTAAGTTGTGTTTGATGTTTGCTACATTCAGGAAGGGTACTTTCTAGGAGCAGATCAAATAAAAAGAGAGCTCATATATCCAACTGCTTGTATTCATTAGCGAAAATGTAGCCATGTGCAGTAATACTGAAAACTGAGGATGCAACCCATCGTGGTATCGAATCATAGACATGATAATCGTAATAGAATTGAATCGTGAGACCAGTGACAATTCACACTCCTACAATTAGGGTTATTGCAATGTGAAAAAGGCAAAAGGTGGATACTTCCGACAATAGTTGTAGGAATTATGAAAATGTTCCTCCAGTGGAAAAGCCAAATATTATTAATGGCACTGGCATTTGAAGGTAACTTTTACCCCCTCTACTTGATGGCTGGTACCGTCACGGTAATGCAATAATGCACACTAAGTATATGAAAGGGACATTTGCAATGCATTGGACCAGCATCTGCATCTGTGTGCTTGTGGTAGAGAACGTTTCTGGCCTACAGCAGTCAGTGCATTTAAGACACAAACCCACACACAAACAAAAGAGCAAAAGTATTCACCAGCTACTTTGTACTCTTGTCGACACACAGCAAATCCATTTGCTGTTTATGTCCTGCGGGACGACATTAATGACCAAACAAATGAGCCGAAAGCCAGCAGAGTCAATGCCATTCAGTGTGTCTGCGATGAGAGCTGGAGGCAAAGGTGTCTACCTGCATCTCTCATCACAGTAAAGACGAGAGGGCAGAGGAAAAGAGAGAAGAGGATGTGATCTCTTCCATCTTTGTCAAAAAAAAAGAAGCTTTTCTGGAAGATTCAGACAAACAAGACAATCACAGTTATTCACTAACTGAAATGATTTATCCTATTAAACATGCATATACACTACAGTTTAAAAGTTTGGGGTCAGTAAAAATTTTTAATGATTTTGAATCTTATATTCACCAAGGCTGCATTTATTTGATAAAAAAATAAATAAAAAAAAACATTATGCTGATAGTCTCACATGATCCTTCAGAAATCATTCTAATATATTCATTTGGTGCTCAAGAAACATTTCTTATTATTATCAATGTTGAGATTCGCAAATGAATAGAATGTTCAAAAGAACAACATTCATATGAAACAAATCTTTTCTAACCTTTTTAAATGTTTTGAAGACTTTTGATCAATTTAATGCATCTTTGCAGTATATAACTAATTACATGAGCACAGCACCAGATATCCTTGAACACAAACATTTTACTTTATTGCTATTATCTTTAATTGTATATACACTGGCCCCTAACCGTCTAGCCTGGTCTTACCAGACTTTTATGCATTTCATTTGTACAGAGAGTCTGGCCACTCTCCATTGACAAGCGTTTATTCCCTTGAAGGCGGGTACTCTGTTGAAGTTTAAAACTATTGGATCAGCCCAGAGCCACTTTGGATCTGCCATAACCAATCGCTAACGTTTGGTCAAAAGTGATTACCTATTATTTGTAATCTCAAACTAGTGCACGACATCAACGTCATCGTTCTCAGCCAGTCCCTCTGTTCGCAGACTGGACCGTTAAAATTTGACTGAAGAAAATCAGAGAATATACCGCAAACCCAGTCGGAGTACTGAAGGAAAATAAAAATTGAGCGGAAGTACGAGGAGGGCGGAGCCCCCAAAAAATGGGATAAAAAAAATTGGGCGCCAGAATAAACTACCATGTGAGCTATACCATGTGACTGATAGTGTAGTTTCAATGTGACGCTATAAGGCACTGCCACATCAGGTAATGATGCAAACTCAACTGGGATCAGAAAACATTCTTCCACACAGTTTGATCTGCAGAGTGCACCAACACAAAAATAAAACCTCCTCTCAAACCATTTGCATTATTCCCAAAATAAAAACCTCCCTCTGCCAATTTGCATGTGCCCAGTGTGTCGCAGAGCATCCATGAATTTACATGAATAAAAACTGAGACTGGCAGCAGCTCATCAAACAGATACAGAGCTTATTACTGCTCACACACCACAACAGCAACACACAGAGTGTGTGTTTGTGTGCGCCGAGACAGTGTCAGAGAGGCGAAAACATTTTCTCTATTCCTGTGATCAATTTCAAGATAAAAGAAAAAAATACTTCATGAAATACTTTCATACCACAATTCCATAAATTATCTGACAAAGAAATGAAAAAACTACTTCACATTTGAATCACAGCCTCAGAAACTCACACTACTCTAGTTGTCTTTGTCACTGCTTGGCGGAGTGTTAATAGTTTATATGATATAATGGTAAATGGTAAATGGACTGCATTTGTCATGCACTTGTCAAGTGAAATTGGTCATTCACTAGCCTGGATGCCAGCCGAATTTAGCCCTGCCCACAACATTTTTGCTCAGGGGATTCGGTCTGGACTCGACCCATAGAGGAGTTATGCCTGAACAGAAACTGTTCGGACCAATGGAATTGTCAGGGCGGGCTTTAGACGATGATGGACAGATGATAAACAGTCACGTAATCATCCACGTCATCGAAGGCGCTTGGGTTGAATTTGTTCTTATCTTAAACTGAGAATTTTTTCACTATTTCTCTCAGAAATTATGATCGTGTTGGTAAGTACTCTGTATCCTTAAATAATTTTTTTACAACACTGGCAAAGATCGTTCACACTCATCTTTTTCTTCTAACGTTACTTAATCTAGCACGTGTGTAGACAGGGTGGGCAAGTTTTTTTTTTTTGCAATGTCGCGCAATTGCTACTCAAAACTATAGCCCAAAACAATAGCTTTACGGAGGGGTTCTCCGGAAAAAAATGGTGTTTGGTTGCAAAATATGTTATTTTGGCAAGATTGCCTGGTAAAATTTGCATTCCAGGGTCTATATATCATATAATAGGGGTCGCTTCAACCCACGGACATGGAGAACAACCCGTGGGAAAAACACGGACTTGGCAACACAGTGC
Source organism: Gobiocypris rarus (assembly GCA_023029165.1). Lineage (NCBI taxonomy): Eukaryota > Metazoa > Chordata > Actinopteri > Cypriniformes > Gobionidae > Gobiocypris > Gobiocypris rarus. The sequence goes on along the minus strand of CM040914.1, from coordinate 10,199,530 downwards.
AGTTGAGATCTGTTGACATTTGACAACTAACATTACGCGTCGCTCCGTTGCTCTGATTGGTTGTAGGTCTATCCAAATGAGGTCTTTTTCTGGTTAGGTTGAAACACACCCCATAATCACAGCTCAATGGAGCAGAATCAGACTCATATTCTGACTAGAATTGAGTATGACTACGTCAGGCTAGTCATTCACTTGTCTGAGTAAAAAAGTTGCATGTCTGGAAAATTTGTATTATTTTTGTGGTGTAAATTTAATTTATCTGAAGCAATATTCTCATCAGTGTTTAACAACTTTGACATTTAAATATGCATATCTGTGACATTTACCCCAAGGGCATTTTTTCCTAACGTTATTAAATGTATGATTATCATTTTTAATTTAATTTTGATCAATAAATTCAACTAGAATATTAAGAGACTATAGGGCTGTTACCAATCCAATTAAATGTACACTGAAAAATTCTACTGCATTAAATAATATAAATCGCCACTTACATTAAATGTAATTAAATCAGTTTTGGTGATTGCTTAGTTATTGATTTATTGGTGTGGAAATTCTTTCACTTGCACCTTCAAAAATCCACTTGTCCCAGACAAGCATTAATGTTGAATACTGTATGTTTCTTAAATTTGAATAAAAGACGCACGATACTAAATTTCTCCGCAGATACCGATAGCCGATTGTTCAGAATTAAATCAAAACTGAAATGTTCACAAAACTCAATTGCACATATAAGGTATTTTTCATAAGCACTTGTCTTCATGACAAATTTAATCAAGCATACATATATAAAATACAGTACGTAAAACCCTCTCTCATGTTTCTTTATTGCTAACTAACAAACTGAACTTTGGATGACTTTCCTGAGGTAGGCTAAAAACAATGCTAAGTGACCTATTGTCTACAAGCTGTTTTATTGACGTCTTTCCACTGTTGAAACACTGATTGAGTGATTACATGAGTCATGATATGGATTTCTGCAAGTTGTAATGTATCTTTCAACATACCTTTTGATATGCATGCATATAACTTGTATTAAAGTGGAAGAGATGACTTGCTCTCCGCGCTGCCACTTGAACTGAGGCACTACAGTGATCTGTCACGTAATTTATTCAATTTGTGATTATTGGGTGAGAGGCGCACTACAAATAATGTTTAGTGTAGGAAAACTACAGACTTGGCAACCCTGGCTTGAAGTACGGGTGATCAATAGGGACAAATAGAGCCTTCTTTTAAGTAGCTATTATTTAACTGTTAATGCTCTATTGTCGAGTTAATTCGCCCTAAATTCAACTAGACACAGTATGTGTTGCAGTCGCGTTTTTCTGCACTCTTTGGCCCGATTGGCCCTGATCATCGGCTGTTTATAAACAATTGGCCGATGACCGATAGTGAAAATAATAGCTTTTATCGGCCGATACCAATTATTGGCAACGATCGGTGCATCTCTAAGACTTACGCTGATGGATTTCAATGTACTCTATATCTAGAAACTAGAATGCTCTGACAGTGTTCTTTATGTGGTTGCTTTGGCCACACCATGTGTAGAAGACAACAAAACTTAATAAATTTCCTAATTTGATGCAAATAAAACCAAGGCTGTGAAGGGACCAAATTCCAGACTATTCAGTAATATTTGTCCCACAATTTCTGTCCACTAGACACATTTCCAAAGACGTTGGCTTAAAGTTTGACAATACTAGTCCCTCGCATCTTTATTTTCATTTGCATCAAATTAAAAGGCATTTTATGCAACTTCACTCAGTGCATCTACACAACTTGTGCGGTTTAGCTGTAGTCCCAACAGTCCATGTCCAGCCAAAATAATGACATTAATATGAAGATTAGAACCTTAAAGTTTAATAATAACTATTTGGCAGGAATGGGAAATGACATCATCTCACATAATATAGAGAACTTATGCAAGCATTCTTATTAAAATTTGATTGAATCCCAGATGGACCTCAGGGGCCTCAGCTCAGGTGATGCGGTCCTGTAAACCACCAATGTTTAATGAGCTGTAAAAGTGTGTGTGTGTGTGTGTGTGTGTGTGTGTGTGTGTGTGTGTGTGTGTGTGTGTGTGTGATGAGTAATGCTGATTGACAGAGGCACTGAAGAGAGGCGAGAGATAAACTTCATCCCTCTCTCAGGGAGAAGAGATGAGGTCACATGACCTGCGATAAGAGGCACGACTGGAGAATGCGATGAACGTGATGCAAGTCTCCCATTCTGTGACTATGGCAACAAGTGTACATATTAATGACGATATACACACATAAGCTCTTGTGCTGCTATGAAATACTGAATCATGTGTCCTGCCGTACGTATTAAAGCAAAATCATCTACTGAAATCGCAACGCTCAGAGGAGTCGATCTTTCACACTAAGATCTGTTATGTCATTTCCATTATTTTCGCTTGATACGGATTTCAGTAAGAAAAGCTTCTTCTAAATAAGCATTAAAAGTATCTATATAAGGTTGAATGGTTGACTTATAAACAGAATTTGTCTGAAATATTACAGTATATGGCCCAATGCTTGTAAATGTGCTTTACAAGGCTTAATATTGTGATGAACAAGGATCTTATTAAAAAATATTTAGAAATAAAATATTGGTTATTGCATTGGTCGATCACCGTGTTAAAATCTGTTAAAGTTGATTACTAATAATAGTGCATATATAATAAGCATATATTTTTGCATTCAAATAAATATAAATATTTAAAAATTAAATAAAGCTCTCTCTCTCATACATATACACTATATATATATATATATATATATATATATATATATATATATATATATATATATATATATATATATATATATATATATATATATTATAGAGCTGATAGAGCGAGAGAGAAAGAGCATAAATATTTTAAAAATAAATCAATATTTATAAATACATGTATAAAGAAAATAAAATGTAAATATGTTTAGTCACTGATATATTTGTATATTTTAAATATATATAGTATATATAAAAATATTTATTTTAATTATGAAAAAAATAATAATAAATAAATATAAACATAGTATTATAAAATAAAATAAAAGTAAATATATTTAAATATGTACAGACAAAATGTGCCAACAAAATGAAAAGACCATGTCCAAAACCCACACACGCGCGCGTGCACAATCACACACACAGAAACAACCTTAATCTGAAAACAAAGAACTTTCATGAAACAAAGACCCAAATTAATCTAGGGCAGAGAGCTGCTTGCACTTATCAATGAATTAATATGATTTCAACCCGCACTTATGAATGTAGAAACACAATCATACACTATACACAGTACAAGCATTCATAAAGTCCCTCACCTTAAGATGACTTGTCCAGTCCTGGAGTTTGGGACATCCACCTTGGGTTTGTCCATGGCTCCTCCCTTCACAGTCGTTGCATGACCGACACCCTGTCAACACAAAAATACACTCACGGTGACTTCTTTTTCTCTAGAGGACCCAAATCAACGACACCAAGCTTTGATGTGCCCTACTGAGCAGGATGCCAAAGTGGCTAAACAGTTCGCCATTGAAAAACTGTAATTGCGTCCTTTCCATCTATCTCTCTCTGTCGGTCAGTTCCCGCCCTCTGTTTTCCTTTCACTATGTTTTAAACGATTAATATCTCATCTGGGGACAGTGATCAAAACAAATAAAATGCAAATGAATAGAAAACATAAACAAAGAAGAGGAAAAACTAAATGATGCACCATAAAAGGGAATGTCCACTTTCCTCACTGTGGAGCCGTAGCTAATGGTGGTCAGAACGCACCATGTACTCCACCCATGTCACACACACACACACACACACACACACACACAAACACATGGGACCCCCCTCCTCATGGGATGCATCAAACACACAAAAAGTGACCTAGATTATCTGAGTAGAGAGCGATTATCCCCCCGCTAGGCCACATGCTCCTGAAGCAGTGGGGCTATTGTTAATGTGCATCTCCCATCGTTATTGAGTGCACACTGTTCACATGAGGACGACAACAGAGATATAAAGAGTTTAATGGACAGATGGTTGGTTGACATAACCTTTCTGAAAAGGAAAAGCAGAAAATTTTTCAAAAAATGACTTGTGACGTTGGCAAACATTGGCAAAAATAATATAAAAAATGTAATTAAAAAGTACAAATAACATTACAACACTTATTTCCATCAACTCTTTCACCGCCAAACACAGAATTTTCTGTTATTTGTGAGAAAATGGTTCCCTGCCAAACCCAGAATTTTCCAGGTTTCCATGTTTTCACAATTAGACACTAGGGGGGTGCTATTATACAGGTCCTTCTAAAAAAAATAGCATATTGAGATAAAAGTTTATTATTTTCCATAATGTAATGATAAAAATTTAACTTTCATATATTTTTAGATTCATTGCACACCAACTGAAATATTTCAGGTCTTTTATTGTTTTAATACTGATGATTTTGGCATACAGCTCATGAAAACCCAAAATTCCTATCTCAAAGAATTAGCATATTTCATCCGACCAATAAAAGAAAAGTGTTTTTAATACAAAAAAAGTCAACCTTCAAATAATTATGTTCAGTTATGCACTCAATACTTGGTGGGGAATCCTTTTGCAGAAATGACTGCTTCAATGCGGCGTGGCATGGAGGCAATCAGCCTGTGGCACTGCTGAGGTGTTATGGAGGCCCAGGATGCTTCGATAGCGGCCTTAAGCTCATCCAGAGTGTTGGGTCTTGCGTCTCTCAACTTTCTCTTCACAATATCCCACAGATTCTCTATGGGGTTCAGGTCAGGAGAGTTGGCAGGCCAATTGAGCACAGTAATACCATGGTCAGTAAACCATTTACCAGTGGTTTTGGCACTGTGAGCAGGTGCCAGGTCGTGCTAAAAAACGAAATCTTCATCTCCATAAAGCTTTACAGCAGATGGAAGCATAAAGTGCTCCAAAATCTCCTGATAGCTAGCTGCATTGGCCCTGCCCTTGATAAAACACAGTGGACCAACACCAGCAGCTGACATGGCACCCCAGACCATCACTGACTGTGGGTACTTGACACTGGACTTCAGGCATTTTGTCATTTCCTTCTCCCCAGTCTTCCTCCAGACTCTAGCACCTTGATTTCCGAATGATATGCAAAATTTGAGCGACAGTCCAGTGCTGCTTCTCTGTAGCCCAGGTCAGGTTCTGCCACTGTTTCTGGTTCAAAAGTGGCTTGACCTGGGGAATGCGGCACCTGTAGCCCATTTCCTGCACACGCCTGTGCACGGTGGCTCTGGATGTTTCTACTCCAGACTCAGTCCACTGCTTCCGCAGGTCCCCCAAGGTCTAGAATCGGTCCTTCTCCACAATCTTCCTCAGGGTCCGTTCACCTCTTCTCGTTGTGCAGCGTTTTTTGCCACACTTTTTCCTTCCCACAGACTTCCCACTGAGGTGCCTTGATACAGCAGTCTGGGAACAGCCTATTCGTTCAGAAATGTCTTTCTGTGTCTTACCCTCTCGCTTGAGGGTGTCAATGATGGCCTTCTGGACAGCAGTCAGGTCGGCAGTCTTACCCATGATTGCGGTTTTGAGTAATGAACCAGGCTGGGAGTTTTTAAAAGTGTTACATTTCTGATCGTCACTGAGTGTTTATTTGTCTTGTGGTAACGTTGGGGTGTGTGGAGCAGAAGCTGTTATATGCTCTTTCTCTTACTCTCTTACTCTCTTTCTCTGTCTATCTCCCTCTATTGCTCCGTGCTGATTGTTGTGAACAGGTGCAGCTGTGTATGTGGGTGGAGCCGGGAATCGTTCGGTGGATAAGGAAGACAGCTCGAGGAGTTCCCCTCTCCTGCTCCTTGTTGTTGTGCCCCAGCCGTGTGTGTGTGTGTAAAGCTGCTGGACTGCCCTTTAGAGTAAAATGACCAATTGTTAACGGTAAAGGCCGGTAAATGTGAATTGTCCTTTCCCATGCAGATCTTTTGTAAAATAAGATCTTCAACATTAAACATCATCAAAACTATCTAATGTTACTGAATGAAATGTGGACCCAGGATGTGCAAGCATTAGAAGTGTTGATGGACTCGATCTACTCCATCTGTGTTTGATCATCGCTCTGAATCTGATCTGAATGTAGTCTTTCACAAAAACGTGATTTCTTCAGATTTTTGTTCAAAATGTTGCTTATCAAAGTGTTGATAAAAAAGGAATGCATGATAAATATTGTTTGTTTAAAATAACTGGGTTAGCTCTTTCTTTTGATATATTTGTAGCTCAGATATTCATAAAACAAAATATTCTATGGGCTATTAAATTTAGGTAAAAATTGTCAAAAACCCTAGAGGTAACTGGCAACTTTTTTTACTCTGGCGGAGAAATCACAAGAGGTGCGTCAATTATTGGTTAAGATCTTGTATTGACCATTCAAGAGTCCAGCACTCTGTAAAGTCTCCTCCAGCACAACCCAAAGACTTTCAATGAATGTAAAGTCTGGACTCAGAGGTGCCAATTCATGTGTGAAAGTGATTCTTCGTGCTCCCTCACAACCGTTCTTTCACAGTTTGAGCCGGATGAATCTTGACATTGTCGTCCTGAAATATGACCATGATGTGTCTTCCTACATGGTTGTTAAAGAAATGGCCGGCATATATAGTGTATATATCAGTGTTCTGAGACACGCTTATGACTGTACTGGCTGGTTCAGCCTGAAAAATGCTATTTTTTGTCATGATTTGAACGCTGAGAAACAAAATTCATGAAGCAGTCCAATTTTAGTGGTGATTTTAAATATGAAATTTGAGCATAAGCTTGGTAAGCAAAGTTGATGACCGAGAGGCATTTTAAATATGGCAGCTAAGTAAAATGACTTGCCTTAAATGGACTTTGAATAAGTCACAAAACTATTCAGATGATACAAAAAGTGTGACTTATATTCCTGAAAATGCAGTTTTGGGGGTCTTTGTGGAAACTAAATAGAACAACAAGAAAAAAACTGACTGTGATGTGAGGGTTCTGTTGATATGTTTACGACCTAAATTGAAGTAAACACAGTAAAACATTCATGGTCAGACGCATCAGCCGTGCGAGCAGAGTCTATATTAAATATGGGTCCTTGGCTGTCGGGGTGCGCGGTCTGTTTACATAAGACTTATGAGCAGTGGGTACTGGGTAAACTCTTGGGAATACAGTAATTGAATAAATGTCAAAGCCTAATGAGAGAGTTTGTAAGAGATTGTGTGGGGATCTGCATCACAAATGTGTTTCTCTATGACCTTTGAGTCCATCTCATCCATCCATCTAGAGCTGACTGAGATATTACAACAGCAAAGCCTGATCATCAATCTGCTGTACATAATAACTCAGCATAAGTGATGACATAAGACATTTATAAACATTGAGACTAACACAAACTAATAATGAGTACTATGGTGCCTTTATTAATACCATGGTATTCCTTAAAGTCCCTGTAAAGGCAATTCTGAGATTGGTTTGTAAACAAAAAAATTGTTGAAACACATTACAAAGACTGTAAACCGTGGAGTACTGAAATCAGAAGGTAGACCGTTAAGAAGTTTTTCGACATTGCTGTGTTCCGGGCTAAAACGGTGGCTCGATGACGCACTGGAGCCACTGAGCATATGGCCCCTCCCCCATAACTAGAGCACATTCGCAATTTAGCATCAGTTCATCCGCTAGATTGAAGTGTTGTTGTCGTCTTGTGTGTTTACGGCAGCTAAGCTTTCCCACAAGTGGGTGTGATTTCGGCACAGACACCAGACACGCCCCCAGCGTTGGAGAGCAGAGAATGCTGCTTATTTTTTCAAGATTTCGATATGATTTTTTATGTACTTAGCGGATTTTTTTGAGATTCAGATTTGGCTAGGTGGTTAATAACACATTTATCTCTGGTGTGAGAAACTCAGAACACGTTTAATTTTGACTTTGCAGGGACTTTAAAGTACCTTGGTGTACCATAGCAAATACCATGATATTTGAGCTGAACATCTAAAAGAAATAAACAAACCAAAAGCACACCAATGGAAGGAGTAGGGGTAGGGGTAGGGGTAGGGGTAGGGGTAGGGGTAGGGGTAGGGGTAGGGAGAGGGAGAGGGAGAGGGAGAGGGAGAGGGAGAGGGAGAGGGAGAGGGAGAGGGAGAGGAGAGGGAGAGGGAGAGGAGAGAGGGGAGAGGAGAGGGAGAGGAGAGGGAGAGGAGAGGAGAGGGAGAGGGAGAGGGAGAGGAGAGGGAGAGAGGAGAGGAGAGGGAGAGGAGAGGGAGAGGGGAGAGGGAGAGGAGAGGGAGAGGAGAGGAGAGGAGAGGAGAGGGGAGAGGAGAGAAGGGAGAAGGAGAAGGAGAAGGAGAAGGAGAAGGAGAAGGAGAAGGAGAAGGAGAAGGAGAAAGGAGAAGGAGAAGGAGAAGGAGAAGGAGAAGGAGAAGGAGAAGGAGAAGGAGAAGGAGAAGGAGAAGGAGAAGGAGAAGGAGAAGGAGAAGGAGAAGGAGAAGGAGAAGGAGAAGGAGAAGGAGAGGAGAGAGGAGAGGAGAGGAGAGGAGAGGAGAGGAGGAGAGGAGGAGGAGAGGAGAGGAGAGGAGAGGAGAGGAGAGGAGAGGAGAGGAGAGGAGGAGAGGAGAGGAGAGGAGAGGAATGAATTAATAAATTAAATGCACAAAAAAACAATGAAAGCAAGAAAGAATAAAGAAAGAAAAAACAACCAACAAATAAACGAATGACAGAACAAAAACTAAATGAAACAAATAAAGAAAGTGACAAAAACAAGCAGTGAACAAACAAAAGCAGACCCGTATTGTATTAAAAAAAATAAAAATAAATCAAAAGGTCCCAGGAGTTTATGAAAACACTGACCATAATTACACATCTCATGTTCATGTGTTGTATGATGTCCTCAACACATCAGATAATCCTCTTGTCTTCAGACTAAAGCATGACAAAGGCAGAGAATCCCCTCCCCACTCTCGTAATCACCCGGTTCTCCTGTACATACAGCAGAGATGTGAGCAGAGCAGAGCCCAGCAGCACAGAGAAACTCCTCAAATCATTTAAAGGTGTGCCATGCTTCAGTGGAGGTGACCTCCGGCTGTAAGCTTGAGCTCCTGGGATGGATGATAAGGGACTGGGAGAGCTTCAGGGTTCCCCATCTCTGCTGTAATGTGAACATGGAGCTCAGAGTTCCTCCGGGGACTTTTCAAAAAGGACTTCCATTAGATCAGAAACTGCAGTGTGTACTTCAGGCCCGTGATTTACACAAGTAGAACATTCTGTTCCTGGATCTGATGGTCTTGGCACAACATTCCCATTAAGCAATCATTACCTAACCTCACTCCTAAAATAAATGAGGTTCATAATGATATTACTCAAGATTCAAAACATAAAATGTCATCTGGTCTGGTCAAGAAGTGCTGTTCCAGGACTAACAAGGATGCTTTTCCAGGAACATGTTTTACTCAGTTTGGTTTGATTTTACACAAGCACAGCATGCTCCTGAATCAACAACACTGAGCCTGGAACAAGATAGAGGAATAACACTCATAGTTAGCAAGCATAGTGCCATGATTTTAGAGCAATGCCAGGTTCAGATGATACGATATCAGCCCGGTTTTGGCACAATCTGTTTGAAGTAGGGTGTTGTGGTGATTCATAAATGGCAACGGACATCAGGATGTCAGAATCGATCCTCCTTCCTTCCTGTTATCTCATATAGTGCGTCATAAGCCCTGTTTCCACCTCAGGAACTTTCCCCAGAAACTAGGAACCTTTGGGGTGGTACTCAGTGCCACAGGGAACAGGGTCTAAATGAAATTCTGGGTAAAAAATGTCCTCCTCTGAAACTGAAAGTCCCTGCTCGGCAGGTAGTAAGTTTAGGAATTTTCGGGGGTGGGACTTAGGTGCTGAAAATGCTGATTGGTTGAGTTCATGCAGCATTTTGATTGGTTGACTCACAATATTACTGTTTTACTGTACTTTTGATCAAATACATGCAAATACATCTTGCTGACCCCAAAATTGTGAAAGGTGGTGCACTTTTTTCCAAGATATCATTTGAAACTAATCAACACTAGCTGAGTTTACATGGTTTACACTTTGCATTGTAATCGAATAAAAATACAAAATAAAATAAAAATCATGTAACCAAGTCAATTGGAATGAATTGGCCAAATCTGATTCAAAATTCATTCAGATTGTAATGGGTGGTTTATTCCTTGTGTAATTCGATCGAGAGGAAATGTAAACATTTGAATGGAATGAAAGTCGAAACTGGAGAGAACTGTGCATGTGCAATGATGTAGAAATAGCGTAATAACGTGTGATGTGCTGAACGAGATGTCCTTCCTGATGAATAAAGTGTCATAAATGAGAGTCCATTCGTGCAGTGTGCGCATGCCAAAAGATTAAATCCGGAAGCTTGTGACACATAAACCCCATTTATAAGCGTTTATCTAAACACTACTTTCGGATTCATCAATCGGAATGAATTCATTCAGCTTGAAGCAAAAAGTGTCCATGTAAACGTTGCTACTGACATCCATATTGCAAAAATAAGATGGATATATGCAAGTAAGCAATATTATTAATGAATGTGCAAGACTTCTGATTCATTAGCCTCTATAGGGAAAAAACTAGAAGAATAATGGTTTAGTAAATGGTAAAACTATTTGTGCTACAAACCAGCATGCTTATAATTGCGACAATACATTAAAATAATATGGTAAGAAATACTAATTTGCAATATTAAGCAGCATGACGAGCTGTTTTGTACAGTAACTTTAAATGAAAGTGAATGACACGGCACACCAGACAAATGATCGCGCCCGCTATTATGTTAAAAATAAGGTGGATACAGCATGAAGATATTATAACATTATTTAAATGAATAGCAATTCAAAACAAAGGCTAATTCAAAATGTTAATTTCTACACTTTTCAGGTCTAGTTAAGAATTATTGGTCAATCACAAGAGTTAAGATGGCGTCTGACTGCAAGAACTGACTGATTGAAAGGAATGTTGATCCAGGAACACTATTTGCATTAATCACATTGTGAATGGTAAAATCTAAATTATGAAGCATTACTGGAATCTGGCAGTAAAGTCAACCAAGAATCTTGCTGAAGAAGTTCTGCAGGAGGAAGTGGAATCTGCAGCGGAGGCACTGACAGAAGCAGATATGTACGTGGCTGTAGAGAGAATACGCACATATTTATGAATCCTCTCCGTCTCAAAAGTGCTGCCGTTGATGCATTAGTGTGCCCTCACCCTGTCATTGAGGAGTGCACCGCAATGATTACTGTCACTCTGAGCAATCTGGGACGGATGTGTGTGCGAGTGTCTGCGTGAGCTGTAATTTTGCAGACACCTTATGAATCCCTAACAATTGCCGCACACTTTCTTTTTCCGTTTGATGCTAATATTTTAGAGATATTGGACAGTTTTATGTATGTAGTCCTGATCAGCAGTTTACAAGAGCCTGAAAGTGGCACAACTTAGGAAATGTCACACTCAGAATTAAAATATACTCCATTGGCTTTCTTTGAGTCTGAAGCACTGAGAGAACATACAGTAAAATCCTAAAGATGTTCACTCATTCTGAAACTTACACTACTGTTCAAAAGTTTGGGGATGGTAAGATTTATAAAAAAAATAAAATAAAATAAATAAATATGCTCAACAAGTCCGTATTTATTTGATCAAAAATACAGTAAAAAATGTAATATTGTGAAATATTTTTACAATTTAAAATAACTTTTTAATATATATATTAAAATGTAATTTATTCCTGTGATGACAAAGCATCATTAAGTTCACCCAAAAATGAAAATTCTGTCATTAATTCCTCACCCTC